>JAMWET010000823.1:27500-72500 GCA_024036415.1 Prochilodus magdalenae | reverse complement strand
AGAAAAAAACAAGTTTATATTCAGCTTTTTTACTTTTCAAATAATTACAAAAGGAAATTTCAAAGAATTCTGACTACAGTGATGATTTTCTCAGTATATGGCTGTAGCTTTTGTAAGTTGATAAAAGTTTTTTAGGTTTATTTTCTGATATTATACCTTAATCTCTGGCTGTAGCAGCTGTTTTATAACAAAATCAAGGAAAGTTTGGAGTCTTGGATTACTAAAATAAGGTTGTGACTGCAGTTTATTATTTTTTTTCAGATGTACAGTCTCAAACTGGCTCCACACTGACGCTTTCTTTGGAATTCTTTATCATCTGTTTATTTTTTTTACGTGTTCACTGCGTGGGGCCTATAAGCCCTGAATTAGTCATCACAAATTCACTTTGCTCCCCTCCCACTTTTTACAGTCCAGCAGGATGCTGATTTGTGCTTCATTAGGTTCATGAATAGAATTGCCTAATTTTTAAAAATAATAAACAAAGAGATTAAAACAGATGAATAGATCACAAAAACGAAGTAAGTACAGTAAGTACAGTCACCACGAAATTATGTAAATCGCTTCTCACTTCATCAAAACCTTTAACAAAACTGTGTGTTTTTGAGGCCTAAATGGTCAATGTTTGTAAAATATTATAATATTTATATCACAGCTGATTCCCAGGACATTATGATACAGAACACGTGAAGTATTTCCTGTATTTGGGATTGTTTTCTTTCTTTATTATTTTATTTGTTCATATACAATAAAGATATAACACTATGTACTCTAATGTTTTCTGATCTAAGTTTTTGTTTTTGTCATTTACTAAATTTTAGTTGTCAGTTCAATCTAAACAACCAAGCATTTTATTAGCTTTTATTCAACTCGGATAAATACACTGAATAAAACAATGCAAAGCAATTTAGTTTAGATGAAAAAAACATCAAGCCTCAAAAACTCTTTAAATCAGTTTAAAGGGCAATTAACATGATCAGCCCAAAATAATAAACCAATTACAATATAAAACAAAACTTCAGAGTAAATAACTCTTTACTGCCGTATAGATGTACATGACACAGTGGATCTAGCTTAATATCAACAGTTGTTAATGTTTCTGAAGTGATTGTGCTCTGGTTCATAAGTTATCACACGACTGCTGCTCTGCTCCATGCACAGACCGAGAACAGCTGGCCTCCACTTCTGCCACTAACACTGCTGTTGCTCTACTTGTACTTCTTCTCCAACATCGCTGCTGCTGTGCTCCACATGCTGACCAAGAGCAACTGCAGAGCAGACTGAGGGACAAATGGCAAAATCAGCACGTCCTGATGGCATACGCCATTATAATCTCGCAAGTGAAAAGGCTGCTGCAGGTTTCAGAGCCAGCCACTGTAGTTGCTCCCTGCGGACTGCGCAAACTGAGAGATGACTTAATGATGACAGAGCTTAATCCTAATTTTGGCTAGAAGCTCCGCTGACACCTTTTGATGTTTGTTTTCATCTTAAAATGTAAATCTCGATTGTCTTTCTTAAAGACCGTTCATGTACAGCATTAACACGTCATGCTGCCTGGTAGCAAGTCTTTTCACTTTCACTGTTTAACACTGTTTGATTTTATGAAATAGCAGAGGGATTTCTATTGCATCAAACCAAACACTCTGAGATCTGCCATTAGCTCTCGTGGGTCACAGCTGGTGACTGTTTGATTTGACTGGTCTTTTCTAACCTTAACCCCCAACTCTCCCGTTGATCACCATAGTGATGCGCAGTGGCTTTTGAGACAGTCGTTAAACCGCATTTGTACCACACCAGTCATATCACCTAACACCCCAGATTTGTTTCTGCAGCAGTCCAACCAATATAAAACCTCAGATAGCTAGATAACTAAAAGCACCATCAATGTCTCAGTGTCTGACATTACAGGTTTTGATTACTACCATGTGCTCTTTAATGCTTTATTAAGTGCATATGGTCACAAAGGACAAATCAAAAACTGTACTTGGCTGTCACACCTTAACAAAAATGTTCTAACTTGTAAACTGTTGATCTGTGTAATGCACACTTCAAATACTGCCGTGGGTAAATAGTGTTACCTGGCATGGTGGCATAGCAGGTAGTATTGTCGCCTCTCAGGAGGAAAGACCTGAGTTGGCTTCCTGGCTGGGGCGTTTGGGGTCCTTCCTGCGTGGAGTTTGAATGATCTCCCTGTGTCTGTGAGTTTCCTCTGGGTGGTCCAGTTTCCTCTTACATCCACTTCCTCTTCTTCATACTTTCCTCTTTAATGCTGGGATAGGCTCCAGCACCCCCCCGTGACCCAGAAGGGGAAACCAGTGTAGAAGATGAGTGAATGAATGAGAGAGTGACTGTGTAGAACTTCAGACCAGGCAGCATTCTGAAGGAGCCTATCTCGTAGTATAACAATCCTATCTTGCCTCATGGTTTTAAGAATTTAACATTTCTTTAGAGCTGGTACTCTTAGAGACAACAGTACCTCATATGATCTTCCCTGTAAAAGGCGGAACATTAATACCATCTGAGTTCTGTAAGATTCTATGAAAGAAGAAACTGTCATGCTACTGCCCTGACCCAGTAAATAAAAATAAATAAATAAATAAAGTAAGCCTTTTTGCAATACTTCTTAAAATAACAATTATAATCTTTTGAAATATTTTCCAAAGCATTCAAAACTACTGTGGTGAAACCACTGCTAAAGGAATCTACTCTAGACTATAGTGTGTTCATCAATCGCACGCCTATGCTGAACCTGCACATCATGTGCAAGATACTTGAAAAGGTAGTATTTAATCTCAAAATGCTTAACAACTTTTTAAATAAAAATGATATTTTACAGAAGTTCTCCTCCGGATTTTAGAGACTCCTCTAACTAAAATAGTTAATGATCTCAGTCCTACTGCTGCTGCAAACAAACTCTCAGTTCTAAATCTGTTAGATTAGACTGAGAGTTTTGTTCACACATTATGGAGAGACAATTTAGTGTCAGACTTGGAAATTATATATCAAAGAAGTATGACATATCTTAGTGTTACACATGGAAGCTGTCTTTGTCCCTTTTGTTTTTCATTATAAATACTGATATATATTCTATATACCGCTGGGTAATATAATCAGAGAATACAATATTAATTTTCATAGCTAAGCTGATTTTACTCAGCTATATGTTTCTGTAGAGCCAAATGGCAGACATAATTTATGCTCCCTGACTACCTGTCAACAATGAATCAATAGATGTGCAACATGTTTTTTCAACACTATTATGAAGATATAAAAGACAGAAAAAGGGTTTTACAAAACACAGCCAATTAAAACTCTACTGTAACCAATACTAGGAAGAGAGAGCACATCACTCTTGTTCCTGCTCCACTACACTGGCTCTCTGTATCTTTTAAAAGTCCTTCTGCTTTATACACAAAGCTCCGTCTTAGAAACGTCTTACAGCACTCTCTGTCATTTCACTGCCCCTTCACAAGCCCTCAGGTCCTCCACAGCAAGCCTGCTGAATAAAGTCCTCCCAAGTAAAAATGTGGGAGCAGCTTTTGTCTACTACTAATTGTAAAACACTGTTTAACATAAGGTAACAAAAATAGTAACAATTATTCAGTACAATTATACAGCAGCAACAACCAATCATTAAATATAAGCTCTCATAGAAACTTTGGTTCTTCCTTGAGATTTTATTTCTTTGTTTCAGCAGGGATGTCAAAGCAGGAGTGTTGACAAATATTCTGTCTCTTTAAGTAGCTGGTACTTTTAGGAATTTTAAAATTTTAAATTTCAGAGCCTCGCCATCACAGCTAATGACAATTCAGTGTGCTTATGTTCACAGAATATGTATCCTCTAAAGTACTCATACTTCCTCTGACCGTGATTAAGACCACCAGTAATTACACAATGTGCATGAATAGCACAAATATGCTGAACTAATTTAACAGGAGCTCACGTTTAGTCCCTAGGACAGCAAAATCAACCAGGGATAGTTGGCAGAGGTTACTCTAGCAGGTTGATTTCTCTGGTTTCGCTGGTTTCTCTTTTCCTGAACAAAGAATCACCTTAATACGTAGGTGAAATGCGCATTTTAGTCAATATTGATGTGACTTAGTGACTCCAGTTGACCAAGCCGGACATCAAAAAATTAAAACTCCATACTTACAGTGTTCAGGAGGTGGTGTTATGCTCGTCCTCTTTTTTTTTTATACGTTTCCAAAGTAGGCGTTGTTACCATTATCTCAGGGTTCACTGCACAGACGCAGACATTGAATGTTTTTTTCTAGCCCTGTCTTCAACCAGAATGTCTGTATGTCACAGAAATATGATCCTTAGCTGCTCAGGACATTCTCACATGCTGAATTTGTGAGATTGCAAATCAGGTTGCCATTTTCTGCTTTTAGCCCTAAGTAGCAAACTGAACACCGCTCATAGCCTCATGCAGTGTAAACACCTCCCTCCTAGACCTTTATGTTGGTCTAGTTATGTTGGAATGTTCCATCTTGTATCTGAGCCTTACTGCAAAGCGTTGTTAATTATTAATAATAATAGTTAATAATTGTGCTTCTAAGGCATTAACACTTATATATTCATTAAATGATTACCAAATTATTCCCTCAGTATTATGGAGCTACAATGTCATGAAAGAAAAGAGAAACTGCCACACCCCTCCAAGCCTGATGTAACTGCCAAGGTTCAGGACCAGCAACATCAGAACAGCTGTTCTGGAATCAATCCCTAAACCAGGAGATGTGTGAAAGATTGATACAGAATAATATTTTAAAAGAGATTTCAGATGAGAAAGATTTGCTTGGATGGGGATTTGTGTGGGAGTCCATCAGAAGTCTTGAGCCTTTAGCAGAGAATTTTAGGTTAATAACTGGTTCATTATCTACAGTATGTACTGCAATGTACAAAGGCCAAACTTATTAACACTCTCTCAGGTTTAGCACGGCTCCAGTGCGCTGTAGAATGGCTGCACTGGTGAGAGGTCCAGGAAATCTCTACAGTTATTTGTATTACATCTTACATCATAGTGTTTTTGCACAACCCGCCTTTAGAATCATTTAACATGATCGATAAACTCTTCCAGGCATCTGATAATCACATGTGCAGAGATCTGGATGGAGGCCATTGGACTGCTGCACGAAATATCAGCTGCAAGAATTTTCATTTTCATCTCCTGTCTTGTACGGAAATGGTTCTGAAACACTTGGACCCTTCAAAGAAGATCCTACATGGGGAGGACATAGACCTTTAAACAGGGTTGGAAGTGGGGAGGAGTGCTCCTGAACGTGCCCATCAGCTACACTGTGACACCAAGTATGAGCTCTGGTGTTCTGTCACCAATAGCAAAAAATGCCCTTGGATCTGCTGCCGCTCTTGTAAAGTGGTGACGTATAACCAAGAGTATAAATCAGTAAAGGCACGACTGGGCGAGTATACTGGTAAGGCAGAACTTTATACACTCACACGAGGCATACATAGGCATACTGTGTCATTTTGACACTTTACAGCTACAGTATCTGACAAAAGTGAGTGCACCCCTCAGATTTTTGTAAATATTTTATTATATTTTTTATGGAACACTAAAGATACGACACTGTGATACAATGTAGTCAGTGTACAGCCCTCAAAATAACCCAGCACACAGCCATTAACGTCTAAACCGCTGGCAGTGACAGGGAGTACACTCCTAAGTGAAAATGACCAAAGTGTGCCCAGAGCATTGATATCTTGTGGCCACCATTATTCTCCAGAACTACCTTACCTCTCTTGGGCATATAGTTCACTAGAGCTTCACAGGGTGCCAGTGGAATCCTCTTCCACTCCTCCATGACCACATCACGGAGCTGGTGGATGTTAGAGACCGTGCACTCCTCCACCTTCTGTTTGAGGAGGCTCCACAGATGCTCAGTTGGGTTTGGGTCTGGAGACATGCTTGTCCAGTCCAGCAGGTGTGTTTGGGGTGGGTATGGTGTTGGAGTATTGCCCTGTGGCCCATTTTCCCAAGAGAGGGGATCATGCTCTGCTTCAGTATGTCCCAGTACTTGTAAAGCTGTTTCTGTTACTTGTTGCCACATTAAGAAGTTTTTATTAGGCTGAACTGACCAAACAGTAGTGCGTATGTAATTGCTGAATGCTCAGTTCCACTGCAGTTCAGTACTCAGTTTCACAGTAACGTCACCAGAGTGCAGTTAACTCCACAGACAGAGTTAACTTTCTCTTTCATGCCCTTCATGTGTTGTGACATTTATTAGAAGGTTACACGTGTTCTTATTTGGGGATAATCCTAAACCAGGGATTAATCAAGTACATGTATTGTATGCATGAAGATTAGCAGAAGTTATTTTTTATAATAAATATAAATATTGTATTCATGAACACAAAATACCGAAATGGGAGTGTTTGGTCAAATACGGTAACATAGCTTAATGGTACAGTTCAACTGCAATGTGCTATCACACAGAGGCATTCTTTAGTGGTGACAGACTCTGCCCTCTGAATCATGTGACTTCAAGGACTACTATTGCCTTAAGAATTAAAGGTAAATACAGAGCGCCATCTACTGATCAAAGCCACATAAAGCATGTAACAAACAACACCAATTGGACAAAATTTTTAAGAAGGAACAGGTGGTATCCCTAACACAGAGGAAAAAACAATAACAACAGTCATGTAGGTGTCCATTCTCAGACCTTATACTCAACATTTAAACTAAAACCTTTATTGCACAGAAAAAGCCACACTGAACATTCCAAACACTAATGTACAACAAAGAAAACGATACAAACATTATATCAATGACAGACGTGACAATTAGGACATTAATTAAAAGTGCGTAATCTAAAGTGTCTGAACTCCTCACTAATTAAATGCTACTAGGCACAAATTATATGACTTGTTTGTTTTTGTTTTGGCATTTAATACTTACACCCACAGCGGAAGGGGGACAACTCAGTGAAAGGTGGGTGGGATGAATTATCCAGTATGCTCAGAGCAAGGTTGATGGTGTTCTGCTGGGTAATGCTTTTAATACTTGAAAAAATGATTCTTTTTTTGGCACTTGTTTGCCATTTTTGTCACCTTGTCCAGCATATTCATATTCTGGACTGACAGACTAACAGCGTTGTGGGGTAGTCTAAGATATAAGTGTTGTATTAGTGATGTGTATTTGGTCACTGGGCTTTAGTTTATGTGTGTGTACTCTGAGAGAGAATGTGAAGGACCGATGTAGAGTCAGGGCACGTATGGTATTCTGACTTATACCTGAATACATACGGTACCAGGGCAAAGATTAATTTAGATACACCGTATGTCAAAGTTATTATTAGGCAGTAGCAGGATAAAAGCTTATTTACATTTTAACATATTTAACAGAAAATTACAAAATGACACCATCATAATTTAATATAATATGAATATGTTGTTGTTACAGCTTTCCTCAGTTTCTTCTCAGTTTTTAATAAATCTCCATTTTTTTTTATTTGATTTTTTTATAAAGACCTTCAAAGTTCAGTTTTAGGACCTGAGGGCTGAGGTGTTCTTTACATCTTATTTACAGTGACACAATTTACACTGTGACGAAGAACTGATTTGTTAAAGTATTGTGTAGCGCCTCCTTAACTCTAGGCTATGCTATAGGAGTTGGGTGAATTTGTGCTCTATCACTGTATTTATGAGCTGTTAGTAAAGGCTTAAATAAAACAGGAATTGTTATACGGACAGGCTAATCCAAGAACCCTTCTGAATAATATAATACGTTATAACACCAAATATGACTGATATACCAGGATTAACACTCCAGATATGTAACTCTAATTTAACCTAAACCTAAATAACACACTGCTCATATTGGTTAATAAAATAAACACAAAGAATTACTGTATCTTCAGCTGGTGTATTTATTCAACCCAGCCTATTCCAAGAGAATATTTAGCTAGAGTTCACTCAAATTAAATATGACTCCTCTCTAGTCAAATAAACAAATATTAAAAAACTAATTACACAATTTAGTGTTCAGCTGTTACTCAGCAGTAATGTGGCCCACTGTCACTCAGACTGTACCAGTGAACCTTTAAACTGACCTGGGAATCCGACCTTCAGCTAACTTACAGGCAGAGTTAGTCGGCCTGGCTAATGCTAGCGGGGCTCAGCGCTAGGAGCAACAGCACCTCCCAACAGAAGTAAACTTTCCGAGGGAGAGTTTCAGCTCGTATCGCCGCTCAGTCAGGACAGTACACTCTGGGGTTTTCTGGATGACAACCAGGCACTCTTTATTAACTGACAAGGAAATACAATATATAAAGTCTTGTACATGACATTTCTCTCCACAGCTGCTGGGTTTACCTCTCGCCTCCTCCTCTCTCCTCTTATGCTAACCATACACTAGGAGACTTAGAAAAGACAATGAACAGACTAAAGTCTGACCCCTTCTCACATCTAAAGACACGTCACAGACTTTTTAGTCCCAGACTAGTCTCAGGCTATGATTTTGTCAAGACTGGGAATCTTGCAGAGTCACTATTTACAAGACTGCAACTAGATTTTGAGAGTATTTCCCATCATGCTCGCTGGTAGGCTAATGTAAACACTGTAGCCCCGTTCGGCAGTGTTTTAGCTAGTTAGCTTTAGCATAGCACAACTACCCTCTGTTACAAGATAGGATACGGTGAACATAGCTTTCAACCGTGCGGGCTTTATAACCGGACCGTTTACTTATGGAACGCCAAACAGTCCAAAAAAGCGCCTAGAAACAACGCGTCTCGAGGGCGAGAGCGGCGCTCGGGCCTCTGTGTATCTAGCCTTCGTGTTGTTCTAGATAAAAACACCTCCTGTTCTGTGGACCGGTGTGTTACTGTACTCCATAAAACTACACCGGAATATTCAGACCAGTTCACAGGACTTACTCCAGCTCCAATACTGATCCGGTTCGCTCATTTTAAGTTCATTTTTTAGGTAATATTAGCAAACCTATCCAAGCACTGGGAGTAGGGAAGGTTAGCTAGCTAGCTAAGGCTAATAACCGAACTGTGTTTAAGTTGTTAACTAGCTGGTGTTACAGTGTTAACTAGAAACACTAATACTCTACTGGTTTGGTAACTGACGAACCTAACGCAGCTGCTGCTAACTCACTTTACCAAAGAAAAATCGACTAGTCTGCCCACCATTTCCTCAGCTAATATGGCTAGCTAACTAGCTAGCTAACTGACGTAGGCGGCCACAATTATATCTACAATATATATATACAATATATATATATATCTAAAGCTAAATTATATTCTATTAGCTGTGTGATTTCGACAGGTTAAAAAACCAATCAGTGTTATTAATTCAAAGCCCTAGATAAGGTAGGATGTGGGTGGTGGATCATTATCTGCAGTGACACTGACGTAGTGGTGGTGTGTTAGTGTGTGTGGTGCTGGTGTGAGTGGATCAGACACAGCAGTGCTGCTGGAGCGTTTAGACACTGTGTCCACTCACTGTCCAATTTATACTCTACAGCGGTTGGTGTATAAATCCAAGAGGTTTGGAAGCTGAACCCCGGTGATGTACTGAGCTGTCCGCACCACCCTCTGCAGAGCCTTCCGCTCGATAGCAGTGCAGCTTCCATACCAGGTGGTGATGGAGCCAGTTAAAACGCTCTCAATTCAATTCAATTCAATTCAATTCAACTTTATTGTCATTATACCAATACAGGGTTGTACAGTATAACGAAACACGGTCAGGCTCCTTCTCCAGTACAGTGAATAATATGTATATATATATATATATATAAATAGTGTAGTGCAAAGACAATAGACAAAACAATGTGTGCATACAGACAATAGACAAAACAAAACAATGTGTGCAAACAGTACAGTATGTGTACTGTGCAAAGGACATGTGCAAAGAGTAGCGAAGAGTGCAAGAGTAGCGCAGTATCAGTAAGTATGTGGTTGAACATTATGGATATATAAAGTGTACAGTGCAGGTGGGGAAATAGCAGCTTATAGTACTCTCCACAGTACATGTGTAGAATGTTCTGAGGGTGCGGGGGTCCATGTCAAACCTCTTCAGCCGTCTGAGAAAGAAGAGGCGCTGTTGTGCCTTCTTCACCACCCGTGTGGTGTGTTCAGTCCATGCGAGTTCCTGTATATGTACATGTATACACTTGTGATATAAACACACAGTGGCCCAGTTACTGATTGTTAAAGTACTTACAGTGCTTAATCCCACAGCAAGATAATTATCCCAAATTCCAAATTGACTACCAACCCAAAGTGATATTCCTGACTTACCAAGCCAGCCACCTGCGGTGTATACCACTGAACATGTCTTTGGTATGATGGAGAAAAAACAGATTGCTGTACTTTTAAATGGTTTAAATACATTTAAATTCATTTTTATTTAAATACATTTCCCCATTGAAAGTCTGAGAACATGGTATTTCAGTATATAGAATAGAATAGAATAGAATAGAATAGAATAGAATCTTTATTGTCATTATACTTGCGTACAACGAAATTTAGTGCAACACTCTCCAAGAGAAAACAACAATAACAATAGAAAGAGCAGAAATTATACAGGTAAGATATTTACATATTTACCCATGAGAGATTTACATATAAGCAGTGCAAGTAGAGAAAGACATTTGACTGCAGTACAATATAAATATAAATAAATATGTAAAGTGACTGTGCATGGATGTGCAAAATATGCAGAATGTGCAGTATAACAGTGTATGGAGGTAGTTGTTCAATTACTATATGGATTATAAATAAGTTCAGTGCTGTATATAAATGTGCATGGGTGTATCACAGATGTATCACAGAGGTAGTAATCAGTTCAGTCAGTGAGGTGTTGTGGAGGTGTTGTGGAGACCACAGCTCTTGGGAAGAAACTGTTTCTCAGTCTATTTGTTTTTGTGCGGATAGCCCTGTACCGCTTGCCAGACGGTAACAGGTCAAACAGGCAGTGTCCAGGGTGTGTTGCGTCTCTGCTAATGCTGGAGGCCTTCTTCTTTAATCGGCTGGTATAGACACTGTCCAGGCTGGGAAGGTCAGTACCAATAATCCGTCCGGCCACCTATATGTGAATAAGGTACACAATTTAAATCTGTGGAATCCAAATACAAAATCATTTTTTTAATGTAAAAATGCATCCAATCAAATACACGTCTATAAAACTTTTAAACAGTCTTACTAATGTACTGCCTTGCCGCATTCCTGGACATACTGGACTCATACTGGCCTTTTCCTGGATGTGTAATATCCAAGCATGATTTACATGAGCTGTTTCAAGATGGTCTTGGACATTGCATAGTGTCCTACATCGTAAATAGTAACTGTTTTGAAACATGTTGCTTCCTCAGTTTCAGAATGAGTGTAAATTTACAAACATTGACAACATTAAACATCATATCTTTGAACTGATGCACATTATATGGAACTCAGATTATCAGTAAAAATGGTAAGTAGTTGAATTTCCTGCCTGGTTACTGATCATGATGATTTCCTTACTTTCACAGGTGCTGTTAAAAAGAATGGTGTACCCTGTGGCTTCCCCACCTAACCAGAGGCAGCAATAATGATTAATCATGATTAATCATATACTTACATGCCTAGCTATGCAAGGTCGTTTGTTTGTTCCATACCGAATTGGTACAATACAATAGTTAAAATGATACATTCTTTAATATGTTTAAATCAGCACATTTGTTTACTACTTTATAAAATAAATTGTTTTGTGTCCAGGTCTGTGTGTGTCTGTGGGTATGTATTTTCATGTTTGTGCTCATCTACAGTCACTGTCCATGTTTTAGCTCCACTGGCCATATGGGAGCTCTTTGTAGATCTACAGGTACAGACTGCAGCCCACCTGATGTGCTGCATGCAGCAGCACTGGGTAACAAAGAACCGAGAAACAGATGAACAACAGTCTGTAACTGTAGAACTACAGAGTGCTCCTATATGGTCAGTGGAGCTTATGAAATGGACAGCGAGTGTCGATACAAGGTGTAGATGAAAATGTGTAGACCACAACTGAGCCAGAGCCGTTCCAGAGGTGGGTGACGGTAACCAGATCTGGTCTGTATTTAGATCGGAGGAGCACGGAAAACTAGAGATCTGGGCCAGTGCTGACCCGGGTCTGTTCCGGATCGGGCCCTGCTATATGGCCAAAGGTATGTGGACATGTGGTCACACACTTGTGTGCTTGTGGAACATCCCACTGCTGGACAGGCGTTCCATAAGATTTTGGAGTGTGAATGTGGAAGTTCGGGTCCATTTAGTCAAAAGAACATTAGCGAGTTCAGACACTGAGGTTAGACAAGGTCAGACTCATAGTTGATGTTCCAGTTCATCCCAAAGATGTTCAGTGGGGCTGAGGGCAATCAACCTCCACACCAAGTGCACCAGATTATATAGACTGTGTACAACAGCCTACAGACACTCCTCCAGCACTTCTTCTGAAATCAAAGCTATTAACGGAGACTTTGGCTACCTTGTCTGACAGGCAGGCTTTATACTAGATGTTGGAACATTGCTGTGAGGATTTCGTTGTCTTCAGCCACAAAAGCATGAATAAAAGCATAGTAATGTGCTAATGGTGGGTGATCGGTCTTGATCACCTGTCTCAGTGTCTGCATGCTACCCTACACTAAAGTACTCTGTATGGCCTCATGCTAGAGCTTATAGTATTGAGCTTGTTATGAGTATGGGACCAAAATCAGAAGATTTCTAAAAAAAATCTTTCCTTAAATCTTGCTATGATTAAAACTATAAGGGCAAATATTCAAATGTTTGACTGTGGTACCTTTAGCTGCAGTATGTGAAGTTAAATGTTTTGAAATGATCTGTTCTTTTATCTTAACATTTTAATAAAAACAAAAAATTGATTACAAACAAACAATGCCATAGTTCTAATTGTTTATTGTCTTAAAAATTAATAATAATGTTAATATTGAAAAAAAAATTATAACAAGAAAAAAACTAAAGCAGTCACTAGTGTATTTAGTCTATGTCACCGCGCTGACCAGTGAATCGCCGGTCTGCGCAGCGGGCCCACTGAGTCTCAGCTGATGTTCGCCGTGCGATCGCTAGTAGCCGGTCTCCGCTACGCTGATCTGCAGGGTAGCTGAGTCTGAACAGGGTTTGAGCTTTTTCGCTACCCGTGCTGAAGTCTTGTCATGCTGCGGTTTCCCGCTCCTGCTGTGAACTGGTCTGAATAATCCGGTGTAGTTTTATGGAGTACAGTAACACACCGCACCACAGAACAGGAGGTGTTTGATCTAAAACAACAGGAAGGTTAGATACACAGAGGCCCGAGCCCCGCTCTCGGAGTGTAGAAATGTGTAGAAGCCCCGCTCTCGGAGTGTAGAACTGTGTAGAAGCCCTGCTCTCGGAGTGTAGAACCGTGTAGAAGCCCCGCTCTCGGAGTGTAGAACCGTGTAGAAGCCCCGCTCTCCGAGTGTAGAACCGTGTAGAAGCCCCGCTCTCCGAGTGTAGAACCGTGTAGAAGCCCGCTCTCCGAGTGTAGAACCGTGTAGAAGCCCGCTCTCGGAGTGTAGAACTGTGTAGAAGCCCTGCTCTCGGAGTGTAGAACTGTGTAGAAGCCCTGCTCTCGGAGTGTAGAACTGTGTAGAAGCCCCGCTCTCGGAGTGTAGAACCGTGTAGAAGCCCCGCTCTTGGAGTGCAGAACCGTGTAGAAGCCCCGCTCTCGGAGTGTAGAACTGTGTAGAAGCCCCGCTCTCGGAGTGTAGAACCGTGTAGAAGCCCCGCTCTCGGAGTGTAGAACCGTGTAGAAGTCCCGCTCTCGGAGTGTAGAACTGTGTAGAAGCCCTGCTCTCGGAGTGTAGAACTGTGTAGAAGCCCCACTCTCGGAGTGTAGAACCGTGTAGAAGTCCCGCTCTCGGAGTGTAGAACTGTGTAGAAGCCCCGCTCTCGGAGTGTAGAACCGTGTAGAAGCCCCGCTCTCGGAGTGTAGAACCGTGTAGAGGCCCAGCTCTCGGAGTGTATAACTGTGTAGAAGCCCCGCTCTCGGAGTGTAGAACTGTGTAGAAGCCCCACTCTCGGAGTGTAGAACCGTGTAGAAGTCCCGCTCTCGGAGTGTAGAACTGTGTAGAAGCCCCGCTCTCGGAGTGTAGAACTGTGTAGAGGCCCCGCTCTCGGAGTGTAGAACTGTGTAGAGGCCCCGCTCTCGGAGTGTAGAACTGTGTAGAAGCCCCGCTCTCGGAGTGTAGAACTGTGTAGAGGCCCCGCTCTCGGAGTGTAGAACTGTGTAGAGGCCCCGCTCTCGGAGTGTAGAACTGTGTAGAAGCCCCGCTCTCAGAGTGTAGAACCGTGTAGAAGCCCCGCTCTCGGAGTGTAGAACCGTGTAGAAGTCCCGCTCTCGGAGTGTAGAACTGTGTAGAAGCCCCGCTCTCGGAGTGTAGAACTGTGTAGAAGCCCCGCTCTCGGAGTGTAGAACTGTGTAGAAACCCCGCTCTCGGAGTGTAGAACTGTGTAGAAGCCCCGCTCTCGGAGTGTAGAACTGTGTAGAGGCCCCGCTCTCAGAGTGTAGGACTGTGTAGAGGCCCCGCTCTCGGAGTGTAGAACCGTGTAGAAGCCCGGTCTCGGAGTGTAGAACTGTGTAGAAGCCCCGCTCTCGGAGTGTAGAACTGTGTAGAAGCCCCGCTCTCGGAGTGTAGAACCGTGTAGAGGCCCCGCTCTCAGAGTGTAGGACTGTGTAGAAGCCCGCTCTCGGAGTGTAGAACTGTGTAGAAGCCCCGCTCTCGGAGTGTAGAACTGTGTAGAAGCCCCGCTCTCGGAGTGTAGAACCGTGTAGAAGTCCCGCTCTCGGAGTGTAGAACTGTGTAGAGGCCCCGCTCTCAGAGTGTAGGACTGTGTAGAGGCCCCGCTCTCGGAGTGTAGAACCGTGTAGAAGCCCGGTCTCGGAGTGTAGAACTGTGTAGAAGCCCCGCTCTCGGAGTGTAGAACTGTGTAGAAGCCCCGCTCTCGGAGTGTAGAACCGTGTAGAAGCCCCGCTCTCGGAGTGTAGAACTGTGTAGAAGCCCCGCTCTCGGAGTGTAGAACCGTGTAGAAGCCCCGCTCTCGGAGTGTAGAACTGTGTAGAAGCCCCGCTCTCGGAGTGTAGAACCGTGTAGAGGCCCCGCTCTCGGAGTGTAGAACCGTGTAGAAGCCCCGCTCTCGGAGTGTAGAACTGTGTAGAAGCCCCGCTCTCGGAGTGTAGAACTGTGTAGAGGCCCCGCTCTCGGAGTGTAGAACCGTGTAGAGGCCCTGCTCTCGGAGTGTAGAACTGTGTAGAAGCCCCGCTCTCGGAGTGTAGAACCGTGTAGAAGTCCCGCTCTCGGAGTGTAGAACTGTGTAGAAGCCCTGCTCTCGGAGTGTAGAACCGTGTAGAAGCCCCGCTCTCGGAGTGTAGAACCGTGTAGAAGCCCCGCTCTCCGAGTGTAGAACCGTGTAGAAGCCCCGCTCTCCGAGTGTAGAACCGTGTAGAAGCCCGCTCTCCGAGTGTAGAACCGTGTAGAAGCCCGCTCTCGGAGTGTAGAACTGTGTAGAAGCCCTGCTCTCGGAGTGTAGAACTGTGTAGAAGCCCTGCTCTCGGAGTGTAGAACTGTGTAGAAGCCCCGCTCTCGGAGTGTAGAACCGTGTAGAAGCCCCGCTCTTGGAGTGCAGAACCGTGTAGAAGCCCCGCTCTCGGAGTGTAGAACTGTGTAGAAGCCCCGCTCTCGGAGTGTAGAACCGTGTAGAAGCCCCGCTCTCGGAGTGTAGAACCGTGTAGAAGTCCCGCTCTCGGAGTGTAGAACTGTGTAGAAGCCCTGCTCTCGGAGTGTAGAACTGTGTAGAAGCCCCACTCTCGGAGTGTAGAACCGTGTAGAAGTCCCGCTCTCGGAGTGTAGAACTGTGTAGAAGCCCCGCTCTCGGAGTGTAGAACCGTGTAGAAGCCCCGCTCTCGGAGTGTAGAACCGTGTAGAGGCCCTGCTCTCGGAGTGTATAACTGTGTAGAAGCCCCGCTCTCGGAGTGTAGAACTGTGTAGAAGCCCCACTCTCGGAGTGTAGAACCGTGTAGAAGTCCCGCTCTCGGAGTGTAGAACTGTGTAGAAGCCCCGCTCTCGGAGTGTAGAACTGTGTAGAGGCCCCGCTCTCGGAGTGTAGAACTGTGTAGAGGCCCCGCTCTCGGAGTGTAGAACTGTGTAGAAGCCCCGCTCTCGGAGTGTAGAACTGTGTAGAGGCCCCGCTCTCGGAGTGTAGAACTGTGTAGAGGCCCCGCTCTCGGAGTGTAGAACTGTGTAGAAGCCCCGCTCTCAGAGTGTAGAACCGTGTAGAAGCCCCCGCTCTCGGAGTGTAGAACCGTGTAGAAGTCCCGCTCTCGGAGTGTAGAACTGTGTAGAAGCCCCGCTCTCGGAGTGTAGAACTGTGTAGAAGCCCCGCTCTCGGAGTGTAGAACTGTGTAGAAGCCCCGCTCTCGGAGTGTAGAACTGTGTAGAAGCCCCGCTCTCGGAGTGTAGAACTGTGTAGAGGCCCCGCTCTCAGAGTGTAGGACTGTGTAGAGGCCCCGCTCTCGGAGTGTAGAACCGTGTAGAAGCCCGGTCTCGGAGTGTAGAACTGTGTAGAAGCCCCGCTCTCGGAGTGTAGAACTGTGTAGAAGCCCCGCTCTCGGAGTGTAGAACCGTGTAGAGGCCCCGCTCTCAGAGTGTAGGACTGTGTAGAAGCCCGCTCTCGGAGTGTAGAACTGTGTAGAAGCCCCGCTCTCGGAGTGTAGAACTGTGTAGAAGCCCCGCTCTCGGAGTGTAGAACCGTGTAGAAGTCCCGCTCTCGGAGTGTAGAACTGTGTAGAGGCCCCGCTCTCAGAGTGTAGGACTGTGTAGAGGCCCCGCTCTCGGAGTGTAGAACCGTGTAGAAGCCCGGTCTCGGAGTGTAGAACTGTGTAGAAGCCCCGCTCTCGGAGTGTAGAACTGTGTAGAAGCCCCGCTCTCGGAGTGTAGAACCGTGTAGAAGCCCCGCTCTCGGAGTGTAGAACGGTGTAGAAGCCACGCTCTCGGAGTGTAGAACCGTGTAGAAGCCCCGCTCTCGGAGTGTAGAACTGTGTAGAAGCCCCGCCTAGACATCGGAGTGTAGAACCGTGTAGAGGCCCCGCTCTCGGAGTGTAGAACCGTGTAGAAGCCCCGCTCTCGGAGTGTAGAACTGTGTAGAAGCCCCGCTCTCGGAGTGTAGAACTGTGTAGAGGCCCCGCTCTCGGAGTGTAGAACCGTGTAGAGGCCCTGCTCTCGGAGTGTAGAACTGTGTAGAAGCCCCGCTCTCGGAGTGTAGAACCGTGTAGAAGTCCCGCTCTCGGAGTGTAGAACCGTGTAGAAGTGTAAGTCTGGAGTAATGAACTAGCCAGAGAGCTGCAGGACTACAGACAGGTCTGATCTGTGCTGGACTAGTCCGGTCTGACTGTCTCAGCCAGCGATTGGTTGGAAGGAGATTAAATCTATTGGCTCTGTAAACCGATGGGCGGAGCTCATTACCATATTTTAAAATGCAGACTTTTAAGGCGTCCTAGCTGCAGAAGAGCGCCGTAAAATCCGGCGTAATGGGGCGCAAAACACGCCGCTTTTTTCGCCGCTTTAAGGATACGCTTCGAACACCAAAAAATGTGGCGTATTTAACGGCGTAGTGAAATAAAGCGGCGTATTTTACGGCGTAAAAAGCCACTAGAGCGGCGTATTTTACGGCGCTTTTAAAACAAGACGCGTTGTTTCTAGGCGCTTTTTTTGGACCGTTTGGCGTTCCATATCCGAACCCTCACTGGATTCCCACTCCTGGGCTGCGCAAAAGGCTTTGTTCACAAAGTAAAGCTCTCCGACTCAGTGGCTCCAGTCCGCCAAAAACTGCGCCGCTTACCTCTGTCTGTCCGTGATGCAGTCTCTGCTGAGCTGGAGCACTTACTTAAAGAGGGCATAATTGAAAGGGTTGATGCTTCGCCTTGGGTCTCCCCTATCGTCGTCACTCAGAAAAAGAACGGTGGCATCCGAATGTGTGTGGACCTCAGGGAGCCCAATAAAGCCATTGTGGTGGACAGCTACCCGCTGCCACACATTAATGAGTTGCTTTCACGGCTGAGAGGGGCCTCAGTATTCTCCACTATCGATTTGCAGAGCACATACCATCAGGTTTTACTCCACCCCGACAGCCGGGATCTCACGGCTTTTATTACCCATGAAGGGCTCTTCAGATTCTGCCGGTTCCGTATGGTCTGGCTTCGGCACCAGCCGCCTTCCTGAAAATGATGTCTTCAATCCTGTTTGTCAAACGTGGCCAACTACCTGGATGATATCATCATATGGGGACGCACGTCTGATGAACATGAGTGCTGCTTGCAAGCTGTGCTTAAGCGCCTTGAGGATGCTGGCTTGCAGCTTAATGTGTCAAAATGCTGCTTCCACCAAACCAAATTACGCTTCCTAGGCCACGCCCTCACAGCACAAGGTATCTAGCCGGATGAAGAACACCTTGCTGCTATTCTGCATGCTCCAGCCCCAGCCGATGCTGCTAAACTGCGCTCCTTTCTGGGCTTGCTGTCATGGTTTAATAAGTTCATTCCTGATTTTGCCACAGTTGTTGAGCCTTTACGTGCATGCTTGAGGAATGATGCTGGGTTCTCCTGGTCTGACGAAGCAGAGTCTAGCTTCGTGAAGGTAAAGCACTTGCTGGTGAATAGCCCGGCCCTGGCTCTTTATGACCCATATCTGCCCACAATTGTGTCCACTGACGCCTCGGACTACAGTCTGGGTGCCATCCTGAATGCATTGTAACGGACAATGGCCCTCAGTTTACAGCCGCTGAATTCTCTTAAAACTGTGTAGTGTTGGGTCCCATGACTGAATTAAGAATTAACAGCAAATTACTACTTACAAAAAGATGCTAGTGTAAGTTGTTGAATTTAACAATACCTAAATAAAACCTGACACAGATAAAGAGGCAGGTAAATACTAGGATTACTTACTCGGCAGGTTTATATTGTAGACAATGTCTTTTATACTACTCTGATATAGAGTCACAGAATGCACTTTGGACTTGAGATTGAAGGGTGTAGCAAGTGCGGTCTTTGAACTAGTACAGTATAAATTTAACAAACTTTATTCAGACAAGCTAGTTCTGACACAGAACAGAAACTTCACACTTGATCAAATACCTGTTCGAATGATTAAACACTATAACTGAACATGGAAAATCCCCAGTAAAATGGAGCCTGGTTATCATAGGTATTCTACAGTGTTGTTTTACTGCTCCTGGGTATTCATGTGTTGGCTTCCCTGGTCACGTTTTATTCACTTTGTCCTTCCTTAAACTCCAAGTGTGGAGAAAAAGGCAAATAGTGTAAGGTTCTCAATCTAGTATTTCATTTGGCAACCTGAAAAATGTAGAAACATCAAATAATAATGTACATTTTCAGTATAAGACATTATTGGATATTACTGGGGACATTAGTACATCATTGGGGTTATTTATATTGCATCTATTGGGTTGATATTGTACTGGGGGAATATTGGAATACTGGCATCTACAAACCCCTAATGAGGGCCACCTGACCTGCAACTGACAACATTTACGTGTGTCAGACAGCCGGGTCTCCCCCGGCTACTCCGCACTCCAGCACTCCACTTCCCAGAGGGCTAAACTCGTTGACAGCACTTCCACGTGTTCCCTGTCTGAAACTCGCTGAAAGTCGCCTGAGTTTTAACACAGCTGAAGTTCATTACCGCTTGTACTTCAACCCCAGGTTTCCGTGTGTTTATTGTGAAGCTTTGCTGAACGTTGTTTGCAATTCTGAGCGTTTATCTTAATTTATGTCCTTACTGGTTTTGACTATCCTTGTGCTCTGACCTCTGATTTGCCTCGTCCTTTCAGCTTATATGACTTCTCTGACTACTCTTTCTGATTCCTACCTCTGCCTGTCCCTGACTTTGATCTCGTCTACTCCTACATGCTGAGTTGTGAATGGCTGTTTACTTGGATTACTCGATTGTTTAATAAACCGCTTTGGCTTTTGGCTTTTAGCTCTGTACACATCGATCCGAAGTCTTTTGACCTGACAACATGCTGCATTAATAAACCGTCTGGGGAGCAGGGGGATGACTAGAACGTTTGTAACAGGGTGGCCAAGTTATACCCAGAGTTAGTTTTTTTGAGTGGCATATTGCTAAAACAAACATAAATAAATGTTAAATTACATAAAGAAGTGATTCACAATTTTTTTCTCTAAACATAGCATATCTGCTCATCATTTCAAATTAAATAGAATATTACATCAGCACACTGTTTTGCAATTCTTATATAATATAAGAGTGGTGAGTGGCTAAACATCGATATTGCCTCCCCAGAAGCTTGTCCAGTACATGCCAATCGAATCAGAGCTGTTGTTCACACTCATGGAGGTATTACATGCTATTAGGTACCTTTTAGTCACAGGTGGCTTAATTGGACTGTATATATCAGCACAGTGGTGAATCAAACCATTAATGCAAAATGTGAACATAAAAAATACTTAGAAATACAGTATGTAAATACATTATAGATTCTTCTAGATAGTTATGCTAATTAACACTGATAAACTATTTGGAATTTAGAAAGAATTCAAAGCGTTTTTATTTGGGGTCTGTTACAAGTTCCACTCAGTCAGCCACTCAGCTTCTTTCTCCAGCTCCAAACCATCAGCAACACAGACCCAGGGCTCCACCTCACCCCAAAACACTTGTTTCTTATTACCTGCCGTCAACCTCCAAATAAACGTATTATTTAAAACATAGCACCCAGATGGAAATATCTGATTCCAATGCAGAGGTCTCGACTTGGAGTTGTGGAGGTTTTTAATGGAGTCCTGTGATAATCCATCCCATGCAGCTTGAATGTCCTCATGCAGTTTCTGCAGATGGTGCGGTAGGGGTGGAGGTGGAATGACACCAGGCCTTCTGGATGGGTGAAGCATGGCAACAAACTGTTCATGTGGTCCTGCGTGGCACCGTCTGCCAGTGGCGCACATGATGACTCATGGAGGGCATCACTGCTGAATGCAGTCAGCAGTCGTGGCTGTTGGGTCAGTCAGGTACAGTGATAAAGCCTGTGCTGGCTAACTTGAATCATTCACATGTCTCAGGATGTCAAATCTACCCACCAGGTTTCATTCCTGTCAGTTGACTCCTTCTGGGTGCAGCTGTTTGTGCAACTATTCTTTTGATGATGATTGTATAAGGACACACTTTCCTTGATCTCCTTGTATCTCTGTTTGTTCTGCAGGATCTTGCAGAGTTGAATTCTGTTTAGCTTTTGTTCTGCGGCTGTTAGCCTAGCCTGTTTACATTACTTCCTGGTTTTGGGTCTTGTTCTCCTGGGTTGTTTGTTAAGTATCTTTATTTTTATGTTTAAATAACATTTTACTATATATACAGTACATCAGTGTATAATACACCCTCAGTAATAGTGAGCTCAGACGCTCCAGCGCCTGGAATGTGGTTTGCTGTTCTGTGGAAGCTGATGTTTTTCCGGTTAGTCATAGGTGAGCTTCAAACGCACAAACAGGTTTAGACTTAAACTGGAATGAGAAAAAAAGTAAAACAACACAACACCTCCAATCTCTTCCTCTCTCTCTCTCTCTCTCTCTCTCTCTCTCTCTCTCTCTCTCTCTCCCTCTCTCTCGTTTTTTTTTTTTTTTGTGGTAAATGATTACACAGGCGATGTCTGGGAAACTTGCTCAAACATTAACCAGAACTACTACTACGCTAACCCTCAGCCTTAACATTACCCTAACCTTTGTCATAGCTGTTAGCCTAACGCTAATCTTAGCCTTACCCTGATTTAAACTATTATGATTTACAGTATGAGGATCGGCTTGTGGTCCCCAGAGGGATTAATAGTGTCCAAAAGGTAAATATATATTGTAATGAATATATGCATACTGGGACAAATGGTCCCCGAAAAGTGAATAAAGTTTTGGACTCCACAGAATGGCAAAAACCTGTCACCTACACACACACCCACACGGAAGGTAATTTGATATGATAGGTGAGATAAACTGGTTCAGACTGGTTTTGTGTTTGTAAAGAAAATGAAAGTGTAACAGAGGATTATTCACCCTCGACTGCAGTGGAGAACAGGTGTGTGTACAGGTGTGTGGTTAAACTGAATCTGAACTTTTCTAACTAAAGGCTGAAGAACTGAGGACTGACAGCAGAAACAGGTAACGCTGCTCTCAGCTCTGGGATATTCTTACCGCGTTTACTGTGTGTGGAAAGAAAACAACCTGAAAAAGAGGGAAATTTTCACTGTAGTTAGTCATGTGATCGTCTGTTCTACTTATCTAGCTGGCTATCTACTTACAATGTTCACTATGCCTTATTGATACTGGGCTAATCTGACCTATGTTGTTATCTGTGAATTCTGTGTGCATGTATTCATCATTATTAAGAGACATTTTAGGGCCTGGTAAAATTAAAATAAATGCAAGTAAAATTTTATAGTGCTCAATATCTTATATACCTAGCATTTAAAACAGAGTTAAAAATACAGTGGTGCTTGAAAGTTTATGTATTCTTTAGATTTTCCTTATTTCTAAAACCTAAAACTTCATCAGATCTTTAAAGTAGATAAGGAGAACCAAATTAAAGAAATAACACAAAAATAGACTTGGTCGTTCAAAATCATCCTATATTACATCTGTAAATGGCATATCTTTATGTGAAGCTTTGCTTTCAGTATCCGGTGTGACCCACTTGTGCAGCAACAGCTAAATGTTTCCAGTAACTGTTGATTAGTGCTGCACATCGACTTGGAGAAAATCTAGCCCATTCCTCTGTACAAAACAGCTTCAGCTGTTATGTTGGTGGGTTTCCAACCATGAACTACTCGCTTCAGCTCCTTCCACAACATTTCTATTGGATTAAGTTCAGGACTTTGGCTTGGCCATTCTGAAACATTAACTATATTTTATTCTTTGGTACAACACCTTGTTTGCTTACTGCCTGATTCTTTTGAGATTCAGCCTACAAACATGATATTTTCCTGATATTTTCCTTTAGAAATTGTCAGTATAACTCAGAATTCCTTGTTCCATCAATGACGGCAGGCTTTTCTGGCCCAGATGCAACAAGACAGGCCCAAACCATGATACCACCCCACCACCTTGTTTCACAGATATTTTTATGTTTTTATTCTGGAATGCAGTGTTTAGATGCTTAGACGTCACCTTCGGGCTCCTTTGTAATCTTTTGTTTTTTACACACCTTGCTTTTGCTTCTGAGGACCTTCGAAATCTTGTTTATTTGTGCCAAGATATCTTTCTACAAACATGTGTTGTGAAGATCTGACTTTCATAAGTCCCTGTTCTTTAAATAAAGCAGGGTGCTCAACCTCACCTGATCATCATTCCATTGATTAAAAAAAACTTGGCTCTAATTTCACTTTTACATTATCTCCCAATCATAAAGGTTCACATACTTTTGCTAGTCACATAAATGTAATATTGAATCATTTTCCTCAATAGAAAAATAGAAAAACATATTAGAAAACGTCTAATATGTTTGTCTCATTAGTTTAACTTGGTTCCCCTACTCTGATGAAGTTTTTAATCAGATTTTCTGCTGAAAATTCCAAAGGGTTCACAAACCTTTAAACACCACTGTAAATATAGTTTAAAGATATAATGACATGCCAACCTCTGACCTCCATAATATATTTTCCTTAAAAATAAGATTGCTTTATTAATCCCAGAGGGTAAGTCACATATTGCAGCAGCCAAAGTAGAGTAAAGAACAATAATAAAGGTACTAAAATAAAGAGAAGAAGAAAAAGAAGTACTCTCACAGTATTCCATACTGTTTACTTTTGTACTTGCACAGCGCACTTTACACATGCACATTTTCTTTACTTAGTGTACATATATATATATTATACTTCTTATTTTTCTCTCTCCTTTTATATTGATATTTATTTTTTAAGACTGTCAGGAATGGAGGAACTGCAAAGTAAGGATTTCATTGTACAATGTAACTGTTTGTTATGCTGTGCATATGACAATAAAAAAATCTTGAATCTTGAATCTAATTATATCTGATATCTGAGATGTATTCTGGACCTAAGCCATTTTGTGATCTATAGACTAGTAGCAGCACTTCAAAGTCGCCTCTGTTTTAAGTAAAACCTATAATTGCACACTATTCAACTTAAATTACACTACACCACACTTCATTAATCTACTAACTACATGACACTGAAGTCACTGACCACAATCAGGATGACTGATCAAATTAGTGACCACATAGCAAAACAGATTGTCTACTGACAGAATTACAGACCTACTGAACACATCAATGAAGCTACAGACCACACACTGAAATTACTGGTCATACAGCATTGAAACTATCAGTCACACAATGAATCTATTACCCATCAGCATTGGGACTACTAACCACGGGACATTAAACCAAAGACCACACAGCACTGCACATTACTACTCTTATAATAGCACTGCTGTCCAAACTAGATCATATTTTTTATTAATAATATAATTTATTAATAATAATAATTTAGTGTTGTTCCCAAAACCCACAGAAGTTAAAGCAATGACCAAACCAGACCAGCTGAACCAGCTGAACCAAGCCAGAGAGTGACGAGGGCACCCTCTGTTATAGCACTGAGGGACATTTCACTGCTGAGGTTAGAACAGGTTTTGCTGTTCTGTTAAACAATAAGAACATTCTTGATTATCTGATTACATGCAGTAGATTAACTTAGAATTTTTTTGACCAAGATTAAAGTAAAGTAATGACTGCTTCCTTACATACTGTGCTAATGTGCACAGCTAAGTTACTGACTCACACACACAAACATACACACGCATTGTAGAATCATCTGAGTCAGTAGTGCCTCCATCTCAGAGGAGCCTCAGTGGTTCATTCTAAGACACAGTGACTCATCAGTCATTTCTCAGATGTGATAGATTGAATGGGTTCTCAGACTCAGTAGGATCACAGGCTCTTTAGATTAATTTGCTTTAGTGGCTTCTTAAACACAGTACAGTGATAGTAAGTAGTTTATCACAATAAAAAATCTTAAATATCCACAACTGCTTCTAAAAGATAATAATATGAATATCAGAAGCATTTATTTTATTTTATTGTAATTTATTTACTGTTCACAGAACTTTTACTGACATGTTCTATAGCAGGTCTGATTTATATTATATCAGGCACACCTAACACAGTGGCATCCACATGTCCAGGGAGAACACACAGTTTTAAATACAGTAGAAGTACACAATGAATACTTTTATTCCGGGGGTTTGTGATTTTCATTTAATAAAGTTATAAATATTATGCCTGTAGCCCCTGCACAATAAACAGCTCCTACATTTTCTGTAGGAGAGAAGTGCTGGAGGTCTCTAGAGGGTTTACCTCCGACCCTGGTCTAACAGGGATCTAGTTAACGAAGGCCTTCAGTAACATCTGAACATTACAGCCAGGAGTACTGAAACTAAACCTGCAGGGTGATAGAGCCCCGAGACTGAAATTTAGGGTGTGTAAAGCTTTTCTTCAGAGGTTCAGCTGATCAGAAATTGTTCTATTTTTTTAGGGATGAAGTTTCTCAGGGTAACACTCCTGATTTGTTCTGCTTTTCTGGAATTTACTGCAGGTATGTGTCCATTTCCTCATACAGTCCCGGGTGTGTGAACACAGAACATAATGCTGGCATTAAATTAGCATAGACAGCACCAGAATATTATTTAGAAAAAAAATTCCATATAAGTTGTTACAGTTGTAGGATAATGTTACTTTTGGGAAAAAATTATTACATTTTTTACCTTTTACTTTACTTACTTTTTAAAATAGGCAAAATGATCTGGCAATACTGTATGACAATTTTGATTAATAAAATGAATAAAAATAAAAGTAAAAGATGTAATCTAAATCGAATAATAATCTTATAATCCAATACAATTTGTATAGAAATCTTAAAATGAGAAATATTAGACATAATAACAATTATGACAATTATAATTATTAAAATAATAATAATATTTACATAATCTTTATTTATAGCACACTTTGTTTTGGGAAGTGGAAGTCCCAAACCGTAACCACTAATTTTCAACTGGTGGAAAAATATATATTTTAATTGTACTTTTACCATTTTGAAATTATTTCCTTTTAAATTGAATTTGAAAGATTTAAATGTATCTTGACATTATTCAAAAATGTTCTTCCACATTTTCATGTCTTCATTCTTCTAATGGCTACTTCCACCATAATAATATACCATATCACAAAGCAAAAGTCGCTTCAAAATGGTTTTATGAACATGAGCTCAGTTCAGTAGCTGATTTGTGGGATGTGATTGGCAGAGGAACATAGCTCCAGAAGAATAGAGAACAAGTGATAAGATTTTGTGAATGTACTCATTATATGGTACTTTTCATTGCAGAAAGCTTGAAGGTAGTTGGCCCGGATGCTCCACTTGTTGTTGAAGCTGGTCAAGACCTGGTTCTTCCCTGTTCTGTCCAGCCCAACATCAATGCTATGGATATGACTGTGGAATGGTTCAGACCAGATCTGAGTGAAACCGATAGACTGGTGCATCTTTATGAAGATCGTGGGGACAAAAATGAGAAGCAGTCAAAGTCTTACAGAGGGAGGACAGGTCTGTTTAAAGAGGAGCTGAATAACGGAAACACCTCACTGAAACTCTCAGCAGTTCAACCTTCTGATGAGGGAGATTATAAGTGTTTCATACAGGATAAATCAACATCCTGGTACGATGACGTTAAACTTCGTGTAGACGTTAATGGTAAGAACTTTAACTAATGATTAAATTATTATATGAGTATAAGTACATGCATTCTGTGTGCTCATAACACAGCATGTATTAATATATATATATAAAAATCTTTAGACGGGTTAAAAAAATTTGTACTATTGGATCTTAAGAAGGTTCTAAGTAGAGCTTCACAATGCTAAAAGAAGAAATAGGAGCAAGAGACAAAAGATTTTGAGCAGCCAATTTATTAAAAACAATTTAACTGAAATCTCCACATAGCCAGCTGCTGTTTGACACCCCTGTACAACCTGAAGCTTCATTGTTCCATTGAAGGAAAAAGCACCCCAGATGATGATGGTGCCCCCCCACACTGTGCTGTGTAGAAAACATCTCAGGTGGGATCTCCATGTCATGCCAGTAACGTTGGAAGCCATCAGGACCATCAAGGTTACATTTTTCTCATTAGAAAATAAAACTTTCTTCCACCTTTCAGTGTCCCATGTTTGGTGATCTCTTGCAAACTCCAAATGGGCAGTTCTGTGGCATTGAAGGAGGCGTGGCCTTAAAAGACATTTTTTGTTTCCGAAGCCCTTTCCTCGCAGATGCCGTCTGATGGTTATTGAGCCTCACTCAACACGAGTAATGGCCTTAATTTGGTTTGAGTATCAAATCCTGCGGCTCAGTGCTGGTGAAATTGTTTTGCGTCTGCCATTTGACTGTTCCATAAGCCTCAAGATCTTTAAAAAAAAAGAAAATTGACTGTCTTACTGCATCTAACCTCAGCTGCGATGGCACGGTGTGAGAGGCCTTGCTTATGCAGCTCAACAATCCTACCTCATTCATAGTCAGTGAGCTTGTTTGGTTTTGCCATTAGGAGGTCTTGAAAGTGTGAATACTTGACAAAAAATGGCATGGAATCCAAATTCTTGTGCAGATCTAGGCCGTGGTCTTAAACTTTTGATAAGCTGATGAACAACCTATATCAGTTAAGTTGTTGTTTTTAATAAATTGGCTGCTCAAAATCTTTTGTCTCTTTCTTCTTGGAAATGGTCTTAAAACTGGTCTTAAGATTTTGATCAGGAGTGTAAATATATATACTCACTGGTCCCCTTCTTTCCAATTCCAGTGCGTTTAAAAGTAGTTGGTCCAGAAGCTCCACTAGTTGCTAAGGCTGGTGAAGATCTGGTTCTGCCCTGTTCCTTGCAACCCAGAGTCAGTGCTGAAGACATGACAGTAGAGTGGATTAGACTGGAACTGGCTCAAATGAACCCTCTAGTGCATCTGTATGAAGATTTTAAAGAAAGGAATCAGGAGCAGATGGAGTCTTACAGAGGGAGGACAAGTCTGTTTAAAGAAGAGGTCAAGAAAGGAAACACCTCACTGAAACTCTCAGCAGTCCGTCCTTCTGATGAGGGAGTTTACAAATGTGTCATTGAGTCACTTCCCTGGAACGATTATTCAATTATGCATGTCAAAGTCAAAGGTAAGCGTTATGTTATTGTTATCCAATTTTTTTAGAGGTTCACAATTCTGTCTTTAAAATGTAATTAGCAAAACATCATAATCAGAGTTTTATATAGGCTGTACCTTTCCTCTGTGAAATAAACTTACACACAATCAGAGACATTATAAAGTTAGATACTCCAGAACTGCCTGCTTTGGAGGAAGAAAGAAATACAGGATTATATTAATGCATGCTTGTCACAGTTTTGAGATACAAAAAAGTTGTATCAGCTTTAACTACGAGCTCAGAAGATGCTAACTGGTTAGCAGGCTTATTTAGTAATCTTCAGTATTAGGCTTTCAATGCTAACTGTAAATGCTACAGTATACAAATTAGAAATATACTGTGAAATTCTCAGCATTTCCTAAACAGTATGTCATGAGAGTTTAGGTGATTTATTAAATCATGAAATATAATTGTATGTGAATATGTAAATGCAAATTTTATATGGTGTGTATTTCAGGAAAAGGGTTCCATGCTTGGAAGATTGCCATCATCTGCATTTCATTTTTTGCTATTGTATTAATAGCATTTACAGCTTGGCTTTTAAAAGGTACATTTTCACTCCTAAATATTAGAACGAACATTGCGTATACTGCATTGTGCTTTTTTTAAGCTCTGCTTATTTATGTTACCATGACGTAACAGGCATGATTTTTCAAAACTAACAGATTCCTTTTCTGGAGCTAAACAGATAAAAAATTGCCTTTTATTCTTTCTGTATAGTTTTGGTCAGGCGCAGTCAGACTGAGAAATGTAGTTAATAGTGTTATAGTTAAGAGTCAGTACAGAGATTATACAATACCAGTCAAAAGTTTAGACACACCCAGTGTCATTATCCTTGTGCCCAGTCGTGCCTTTACTGGCTTATATTCTTGGCTGTGCGTCACCACTTTACAAGAGCTGCAGCAGATCCAACAGCATTTTTTGCTATCAGTAACAGAACACAAGAGCTTGATTTTGGTATCACAGATATGACGGACATATTTACTAACGCCTTACCAGTTCCAATCCTGTTTAAAACTCTATGTCTGCTCTGTATAGGATCTTGTTTGGAGGCTCAAATTTTTTCAGAACCTTGTGCGAAAGGAGATGAAAATGAAACTTCTTGCAGCAGTCCAATTGCTTACATCCACATCTCTGTACAATAGATCAGGTTTTCGTCAATCTCAGACCAAAGCACAGTGATGTCTTTGTTAAATCCGATGAGGACAGATACTATAGTCTAGTATATATCAGTCCATCTTGTAAACACTGTAACTGCTTGTCATGTATTACACTGTAACAGTTGGCTTTCTGAAAATATTGTACATAGAGTGGCAAATAATAATAAAAAAACCCAGCATTTTCTGCTGTCACCATGTGTAAAATTACCAGGTGTAGCTGATGGTTTAACCCAGGTATATTGAGTTTTTCTCATCCCAGTTTCTCTTGCAGTAGCATCTGGATGCTACCATTTTTTCCAGACATTAGAGATGCTCTATCTCGATTAAGTATCTTAGATATGCTCAAGTTAGATAAGCTTTAGGTTTGTTACTGGGCTGCATTAAATTTTGATTTAATAGACTTAATAGTACGTTAACAGAACAGGATTTTGTCCTGCATTTACATCTTAAGGCAGTCCCATTTTTACAGTGTAGTAATGTTTGGTTTAAAACTAAAGACTGTATACAGTAGAAGGAAAAAACATCACTGCATAATGTCACTTAATGCCTGTGTGTATTATACTGACAACTACAATACTGGCATCACATATTAAATTAATAGTCAATAAAGTCTCCTGTGAATTTATTATAGAAGTGATCCACTGTCACTCTTTATTTGAAGGACCATTATTTTATATAGTGACAGCCACTAAAGGACTGCAGTGTCTGAGCTATTTGCACTGTTTCTCTCTAATTCCAGATAAATCCTCTAAAAAGGATCTCTCTCCTGCACAATGCTCCACCATAGCCTACATGCGTCTCCATTCAGAGAAGGTGAGGAAAGAGCTGGATCTGAATAAATACAACACATCAGAAGAGGGTTACAAGAGACTCATCCCAGCTATCTCAAACAGCCGAAAGGCTCAGTGAGTATTTAACCTGTAGATTTTTCAACAGGTGGATGCAAGTATGAGCATGACCAAACTGTTCTGTGGAAATGTAAATGTTTTGTTGCAGCCATTCTCCATTTTCAATACATGACCTGCAAATATGTTCTGCAATTGTTCTGATATAAATATTATCAGTAATAAATTATAATAATTGTTGCTTCACATCCAAAACCTCCAAACTGCAAACCATGAAGAAGACAATCACAGAACCCAAACACAAAAAAACAAATAGAACAGCAAACAGAACCAGAACCAAATACACATATCTTGACCACTGTGTGGAAAAGTAGTACTTTGTTTTTGAACATCTTATGATCTAAAGTTGTGTTTTGAACTTTATTTTGAAAAAAGTCACTGCTGAAAAAACCCTTGAAACTACATCTAGAAAATATCTAATGTCTAACAGATCAGATGTAATTTTGAATTAACTCTTACTATATGTGAGATTTAATCAGGCCAAAATTGTGGTCAAAACCAAAATACTGTTGAGAATATTCTGTGTCTGGATCTAAACCAACATCATTATGTTTTAAGTCAAAATGTAACCTCCCAAAAAAAACAAAACCCTGCCAATCCATCACCCAAAATACAGAATTAAACCCGACAAAATAGTGAAAGTTACCATGTACTGACAATAAAGACCAATAACGATCATCATCAGCAATAAATAAAATAAAGTCATATAAACTTAAAGCCAAAATAAAATAATCAGCTGTCCAAAATTCAGCTAAAATCTTATGGATATATGAGACAAACCCCCTTCTACCACAAAGACTGGGATGAGAGGAATATGGACAAGGGAAAGAACTACTCATGATTTAATGCATACCACCTTATCTATTAAGCAGAAAGACTTTAGGACTTCATTTAATCTTCTTCCTCTGCATCATGGATCACAGCTAAACAAAAATCATGTATGTATGTATGTATATATTTTAAGCATTTTTAATCATATTCTTATTAATTACAATTTTGTAAACCTCCAAATATGGATATTTTTATTTATTTTAGTCTTAAGGAAAAAGTAAGCAGTTGTTGCAGTTGTTTTTGGAGAATATAGGTTGGGTGTATTATGCAGACACCTGACTGTTATGGCAGTCAGGTGTCTGCATAATACACCCTATGCTGTCTTTAAGACATTAGGTACTCATATATTCTGTGAATAATTGTCAAATAGTATATAATACAATTTAAATCTGGCATACGGTGACTTTTTGAAGTTTACGAACTTCTAACTTAAAAGTTAACAAACCATTTCTAAGTAATTTGTTATGGCAAGCTGGTTACTAATGTGTTGCACATGGTGCAAATTACTCCTATTGTATAATAGTGCCAATCTTATAAATATGATTAATGTACAGGAATTAGTGAATGTTTTCAGTCAGTTAAAAACTGCTACGTACCAACATAAGACCACAGGTTGCATTTTTGTCAGTCATTTGTTTCTTCACTGAATCCAGAAAATTTAAAATTCCACCGGAATTTTAGGTGTATTACAGATGAATCAAAAAGAAGTTTTGTAAAGAATTGTAAATGCGCTCTATGAATTATACAACATTCAATAATATTTTACCTTTTGAATCTAATTGATTTTTTAAAAATATGCACTCTATATCTTTTAACCAATAAGAAGCATCCAGAAATAGCCTAGTCTTCAATGAGCAAGGTTCACCTCCATATTGTCCACAGTTTGAGGAACAGCTTGAAGTGATTTGTGCAAAGCCAACTAACATCTTTAAATTAAAGTTGTCAAGGAGCTTGTTAGATGTGTGGGCACTGACATTTGTTTCTTGTTCGCCAGATTGCTTTGTGTATTTTTTGTTTCTTTGATTCCACCATAAATGCTAAAGTTTGAATGTAGCACCATTTAAAGTGGAATGGAATCTTTGCAAAGCAAGCTGGTGAACAGAAAAACCAGCCTCATTTAGAGATGAAAATCAACCATGCTCATTTAGCTGATAATGCAGAGATGTTTTATACACTCGTTTTACTGACCTATTTTACAAATGCAGGACTTGTATCTAAAGCAGGAGACAACAGTGTTCGATGTTCATGGCGTGTCAGTTCTGTGTGCTGACCCTATTCTTCAACTACACTGCGTGTAAAATGCCCACAAAATGCTGGGCATGTACAGTGGGGTCCAAACGTGCGATGCTGATGAAAATGCTAATTTAATTCATATTTGGCTTGTATAAAAGCAGTGAAGCACACACCAGAATGGCAGTTTTAATCACATTTTGTCCTCTTTTTGTAGATTTGCTGGATTTAATCCTTCTGAACAGTCCATTACAACTTTGAATGTAGCTCTACAATCAGAAAACTCCTCCCTGAAAGAACTAGATCTTAGTAACAATGACCTGCAGGATTCAGGACTGGAGAAGCTCTCAGAGGGATTGAAGAGTTCACACTGTAAACTGGAGATACTCAGGCCAGTATTAATATTTATTTATTTTAGAAAATTATACTGATACTATTAAAATAATGTGCATATGGTTAAATTAAATTAAAACATCTTCCCTTGTGTGTATTCTAACATATGTTACAATTACTCTCCTATTGCAGACTTGTGTTCTGTAAACTCTCTTATCAATCCTGTGATATGCTGAAGTCCATTTTAGAAAAAGAAAACTCCTCTCTAAAAGAACTAGACCTCAGTAAAAATGACTTGCAGGATTCAGGCATGAACCAGCTGTCTACTGGACTGAAGAATTCAAACTGTAAACTGGAGAAACTGAGGTAAACATTTTATGCAATTTATTTCTCAGTGGCAGGGATCATCTTTGTGTTGTTTCATGCAGGCCCAGCCCTTTGTTATAATCAGGAATATATCAAATTCCTTGAATTGAGTTAAGTTGCAAATAGGGGAACAATTTCAGATTTCAACTTTGCATGCAGAGTGAGGATTTAATGCATGAGTATTGAGATTTCTGATGTACAGGCTGTTATTTAAGCACTGTAATTACAAAGCCAGTTCTTTTGTTTTTGTGTTATCAGACAGTAGTTCAGTATTTGCACATAGGAGATCAATTTAAAATACTGAATAAATGCATTCTATGGCACCTATAAATAATTTTAAAAACCCTGCACAGCAAATTGTCAAAATGAATTGTGTAAATACAAATGATCTTTCCAGCATATCTATTAATTTGATGTTCCAATTTAAGCCAACTCTGAACCTGACCTGGAAAAATTAAAAGCCTGTTTCCAAAACTGTAGGAATGCTTTGCAAAATAGACATGAAAGAGAAAGCAGTGATGTACAAATTATTTATTGGTATATTTAATTGAAAATAGTACAAGGGGAATATATTAAATGGGTCAAATGTTATTTTATTTTTTGAAAAACATATACATTTTGAAATTGATGTCAGCAATATGTTTAAAAAACCTTGGACAGAGCAACATACTACTGGTGAAGTTGTGTGACACGAAAATAAACACTGGTGGACCATCTAACAACTAAACAGTGGGAGGTCAGTTACATGATATGGTAAAAAGAGAGAGTTACATAAGTTAAGACATGAATTGGTTATCTCTGAAAGGCTGCAGGCAAAACCCTGTTGAAGTTGTTAGATTCTGTATTAATGAGCTTTATCATGTGCTGTATTTAAATTATTGGTACCACTTTATAATAAGGCTACCTTTATAGTTATTTAGAAATGGTTTACAAATATGTTGTTATTGGTTATTAGTTAGGTTATAAACACTTTACAAATATTAATAAGCAGTTATAACAGATTAATACAACTGGCAAAGATCAGGAAATCTGCGATGTGTTTGCAGTTCTAATAACCTTATCAACCTTTTGGAAGTCTAACAAAATGAAATAGTTTCTGCAAAGCTGAACCCTGAACTTTTTTCTCATCATTAATTGCAACAGAGAAACCTTATAAAATGAAGGACACAGATGTTAATTGATGTATTTAGTGGTACATTGTAATGTGTGTTTAAGATTTTTATGGCTTGGTTTTACAATAAACACTAACATACCACTCTGTACAACACGATTAAATACAATTATATTCTGTATTTTGTCTCTTTCACAGATTAGTTGCCTGTAATCTCACAGAAAAGTCCTGTGGATTTCTCATACCAGCTTTACAAACACAAAACTCTCACCTGAGAGAACTAGACCTCACTCACAATGGCCTGGAGAATTCAGGTGTGAAGTTGATCTCTGATGGACTGAAGAGTTCACACTGTAAATTGGAGATACTCAGGTAAACATTCTGCAAATTCTTTTTTCAACTAAACAATACACTATGAGGATGTAGATCATTTTATTGAGGCCAGTATCTCTTTTTTTAGAACTATTCTAGTCATGCTCTGTACTAAAACTCCAGCTATGACTACACTGTGGTGGCAGAGATTGCATTTATTTTTATTAAATAGCAAATAAAAAAGCAGGTTTATAAATTTTATTAAGATCTAATGCATTACCACTCTTTTTTATTTACATTCAAAATGTCCAATAAGTACAAGGTGTTATTTTTCTCAATTGGAAGGAAGAAAGCATATGTGCAACACAAGGTTACACAGAATCCTTTAAAACCAAGTTGAATATAAATTTTTTCAGTATTACATTCTATTATTTACTTTCCGACACTTCCAATCACATAAAAAACCACCCAAACATACCTTAGATGCCTTGCCAATTAAGTTTGCATAAGCAACTAAAATGGCAAAAGGATATATTTTTAAAGAGAGCAGATATAAAATATTCGACTTCTACAAGGAAATTATTATTAGAATTCTTAAACTATTTAAAGAAAAGTCTTTTCTTTAAAAAGAGCACTAAAAGTGTCAATATTAGTGAGCAGTACTTTAAACTTCGTTTAAGATGAGAAAGAAGAAGCTCTTCTCTCATTTCAGACTTCCAAAAACATTTCTGTGCATTCTTCCACTGTGAGAAAACAGCTCTCTGGGTGTAAAAGGATGTGTCACTTTTACAGTCTCTTTAAACCATGTGTAGTACCAGCAGTCAAACATGGCGGAGGATCATTTTAAGTTTGGGAGACATCAAGGAGTGTCATATGTAATTGAAGCTGATCATATGTAATTGTTTGAAGACATCATGAAAATTAAAAAATAAAAACAAATTTAAATAAGTCCCGTAATTCCAAAAGAAAGATAATTACCATAAACACAATGCTGAGATTAACATTTATTCTCAATACTTACTAGGCAAAGAATTTGATGATCTTCTCAGAATATAAATATAATAAGTGATATAAATAATTAGTTTTCTTTGTTTATTCCAAACTTTAAGTGCCTGCTTAAATGCATTGTATGCGCTCTCCTTTTCAGATTAGCTCTTTGTAATTTGGGGGAAATGTCTTGTGAAATTCTGGGATCAGCTTTAGAATTCGAAAACACCGCTCTGAGAGAACTGGACCTCAGTATGAATGACCTGCAGGACTCAGGGATGGAGAAGCTCTCTGATGGACTGAAGAGTTCACACTGTAAACTGGAGATACTCAGGTAAACCTTCATTCCTGAATGAAATGCTGTTCAGTCTGACATTCATTTACATTAAAATACAATATGAGTATTCTTGTAAACGCTAACATAAAGTGTCCCAAACTGGTAAGGGTATAATTAAAGAACAATAAGTGTTATTACATAGTTAAATAATTTTGCAGTAAATAATTAATAATAGAAATAAAATGTATTAGTGACACAAATTTGCATAATAAGAACTGATGAATAATTTATTAAAGACAATATTGATATGAGATGATATGATGATGTGTGATATATACACATACAGTATATTCACATATATACATTTAAGGCATTTCGTAGACGCTCTTATATGGATGCTCTTATTCGTAGACGCTCTTATACTGCTCGAACATGTGCTTTATTGTAAAATTTATTCAGTGGAATGCTGTTAAATTCAGTGCTTGTCTTTCATGCATTTTGAGGGATGGTGGGTCAAGCTGAGCTGTCCTTAAAACTCAAAGAATTTGAGGTGCAGATCAACTCTTAACCATTGGTATTAGGTAAGGAGGGGTTGGTCCATTCTTGCCTTTGTAGGCAAGCATCAGAGTTTTACATCTGATGGGGGCAGCTACAGGAAGCCACTGAGAGGAGCGCAGTGGAGTGACATGAGTGAAGTTGGAAGATAGGCCCAGATCAGTTGCAAGGGCCTGATGGCCTACAAGGGAAGACTAGACAAAGGCGAGTTACGGTACTCAAGCCTTGAAATGATAAAAGACTGGACTAGCACATGGGTGTGAGAGGAAGAGTCGAATCGGTCAGGTTTGCAATATGAGATGAGAACAATGATTGGTCATCCAGAATCACACCAAGGCTTCTTGCATCCTCAGTGTGGGTGATAAGGAAGTTCTTGAATTAGAAGGTAAGATCATGGTGAGAACCTGTAGTCCCAGGTATGAACCACAGTTCCGTCTTGCTGGGATTGAGCTTCAGGTGGTGAGCAGATGTCGGTCAGGCATGACGAGATGTGACTGCAGACCTGTGTATCGGATGATGGGATAGAAAAATAGGTGTCTTCTGCATATCATTGGTAAGAAAAGTAGTAGAGAGGTAATTACTTCACCAAGAGAAGGTGTGTAAAGAGAAGAGGAGCCAGCACAGAGCCTTGAGGGACACCAGTGGAGAGCCTGCATGGAGCAATGGTAATGGTAATGTCCTCCATATATGACTTAAAACACTTTAATGTGGTGCCAGTGATTCCAAGATTGGTGAGGACAGGCAGGAAGATGGTGTCAAAGGCTGCAATGAGGCCAAGCAGAATCAGAACCGATGACTAACTAACTATCTAATGAAACTACTTAGTAATTACTAATAACTAATGAAAATCAGACATTGGTTTTGACTTGTGGTTCAACAGTGATGTCTGCAGTATCCTCAAGGCACGTGAGGCAGTCTTTAAATCTGGCAACAGTGAGGAACTCAAAGCTGGCAGACACAACCTAAAGGCTGGCATCAGGGCTACAGAGCACAAGTACAGCTTCCAGACAGCAGCCCTCTTCAATACCAACTCAGACCCCAGTCCTCCAGCGCTGCCTTGTCCCACAGCACGGAGGAAGAACCACCACTCATACTGGCTACAGAGGAGGTGAGGAGAGCACTGATGAGGGTTTCAACCCGGAAAGCCAGGGGGTCCAGACGGCATCCCAGGGCGGTTACTGAAAGCTTGTGCCAGCCAGCTGGCCTCCACCTTCACAGACATCTCCAACCATTCCCTGGCACAATCTACTGTTCCTGTCTGCCTTAAAGCCACAACCGTCATCCCAATCCTAAATCCATCATCACATGCCTGGAGGACTACCGTCCCATCGCTCTCACACCCATAGTGATGAAGTGCTCCGAGAGGCTAATCCTGTCTCATATAAAGAGGAGCCTTCCCAGCACCCTGGACCCACATCAGTTCGCCTACCGAGCCAACAGATCTACTGATGATGCGTCTCCCTGGCAATCCACACTGCACTCAACCACCTGGACAGCACTAACTCATATGTGAGGATGCTGTTTATCGACTTCAGCTCCGCCTTCAACACGATCATTCCTTCCAGACTCATCCACAAGCTAAGCACACTGGGAATAACCAACACACTGTGCAGCTGGATCATGGACTTCCTCACCTGCAGACCACAGTGTGTTAGGATGGGTGAACACACCTCACCCTCCCTCACATTCGGCACGACTGCATCGTTTATGGGACTGTAGTAATTCCCTGGATGTGGCAAAGGAAACTTGCATTGAAGAGACAGATAACATGAATGGTAACCATAGAGCCGAGAACAACCTCCAAAGAGATTAGAGGTGAACTACAAGGTCATGGTACTTAAATGTCAACTACCATTTGTTGCTGTCTTAGACACACCATGGTACAGTACAGTGACTACTCCTCACCCTTTTAACAGGCGGACTGACTGATTACACATTTGAAGACACCTGTGAATTATCGGACACACCTTAGTTTAATGGGTCCCTAAGGTCAAACTACTCTCAGTCTTGTCTAGGGGTACCATCATTTTAGTGCAGCCCAGTTTCATTAGTTTGTTTTTAAAATTATTCTGTTGAACCACAATTTAAAAGCAATGTCCAATTTTCAGTACTTAATTTTCAGTCATTTTTAAATTTATTATTACCTTGTCATGGATAAAAACTGGGAGCAACGCCAGCCGAGCCAGGAGATGAATGGGTTTTAATGAATGAGTCCGGGATGTCACACAACAACAGAACAAAGGACAGCAGAGAATGGGAGCCAGAGAGACATAAAATGAGAGGACAGGTGAGGGTCAGAAACCGGAAGGTCAGGCAGACAGGTGAACAATATTGGAAGGAGAATCAAGAGCCGGAAACCAGAGAGACAGAAGAAGGGTGTGAGAACCAGAGAGTAGGTCGAAACCAAGTTTAAGGGGAAGATCTAGGAAGTGTAGTAAAGGGGAATTAAAGGTCAAATCACAGACACACAGAATCAAGATAGGAAACGCTCAGGGTTGCAACAGTAAGGCTGGCAAAGCTTCACAAAGGTGGTGTGTGTGTGTGCGGGGCTTAAATACTACTGGTGACAGCTGGGGTAATCTGTAGACGGCAGAGGCAAACCAAGGAGGATTGGCAGAGCATGAGCATGTGGGCGTGACGTCATCGGACTGTGCACTCTGGGAACTGGAGTCCGGAGGAGTGGCGGGGCCAGGCAGACCTGCAGACGTGATATACCTTTATCAGTTTTAAGTTATTTCAGTGACCAGTGTGGGCTTTTCTTTCTTTAACAGAAGGGTCCCAACAGTTTATAATATATAATTAATTATATTACATATATATGATATAATTAATATAATTTAATAAAGAAAATTATTTTTAACAGATTGATATTTTGCTGTTGTTTTTAATATATGCAATATATGCATCCTTTTGCATTTATGTACTGTCTAATCTGTTTGGGATTGGGCTTTTATATTTATTTGCCATACCAACCAATAATGGTAAATGACATGACATGAGCATTTGAAAGATTTTTATAGATGCAAAATATAAAAAAAATATTATATTTATTTTAATTATTATAAATTATTTTGTTAGGTAACTCTACAGTGCTGCCACCAGGGGTGAAAAGTTTGAGTTTGTTTCCTAATGCGATTGCACCTTTGACTGAGTATTCTAACGTTAACTAGATAATATAATTTTATTATCTAGCATTTTAGCATTGCGTAGTAGTTAACATTGCTGTGAGTGACCTGTCAGTCATCACAATTCCATTATACTGTTAATGAAATTATTACATTTAGAGAGCCTTTAATAAAGATGCACAGAATGCTGTGAAATACACCCTGTACTACACCTGTACTACACCTGTTACTCTACTGTGTTTGAAATGTATGCATGCTAAAGCATTAGCTCAAAGGGGCACTTATTTCTCAGCTTTGTATATAATTTAGTTATTACATGTGATTCAGTAACTGACTATTATTAATTAAATAGTGATTCAGTAACTAAATGATTTTTTATATATGTTTGATAATAAATTTGATTTGATCAATGATATATTTCATAAATATTGATACGTCTATAAACAGCATTGGTACATGTCGAATGAATGCTGATACACTGCATATACAGCGAACATTCTGAATGACATTGTTAATATACTGATAATATGAATTAATAATTTAATATTTTAATATAAAAGTTAATATACTGTTCATATGAATGATCATTAGTAAATATGGAACCAATATTGATAAACAATGTACATTTTAAGTGGTCTTTTATGTTTCTTAAACCTACATGTACATTGTTTCTAGTTACTGCCTGAAATAACTTTAAAGTGTTGGTACATTTCTTTATTTCTAAAACTATGTTTTTTTGGGGTTTTTTTCTCCACTTTGGAGACAACAACATATAAATATTGAAAATATAAAATAATAATAAAAGACAAAACAAAACCTTATTGTATCTACTCATATAGCTATAACAAGATTAACTGCTGTAAATGTAATACATCAAGAAAAAATTTTCAGAGATTTTCAGATAAAAATAAAAGCCTCTTCTGAAATAGTCCCGAGTCAGAATGACTCATCATTAAAAAATACACATTTTTTGCAATATTTTGTAGATATCAAGACTATATTGATAATCAACTTGATTCAGTTTGTCATTAAAATGTACTAAATACCTGTACACACAGTGTGGTTTATTATATTAAAGTAATGCGTTCAGTCTAGTGTTTTCAGTTTCTACACTGAGATGACCTGAACTGCGGCTATATTCTGTGTAAACTTTATCTTCTCTCTCCTTTTATTTATCACTTTGTTTTCCCCTCCTTTCTGCAGATTATCTGGATGTTTAGTAACAGAGGATGGCTGTTCTTTTATGGCTTCAGCTCTGAAATCAAATCCCTCCAAACTGAAGGAACTGGATTTGACGTACAACCACCCAGGAGAGTCCGGAGTGAAACTGCTGTCTGATCCCGACTGTAAACCACTCACACTCAGGTATGGAGAGAGAGAGAATTAATATATCAAAAAAGTATAAAAGTACATTCTCTAAAATATACCTGAAGTAAAAAAAGTTTCTATATTTATTTTTAAAAATATTTGTAGTTCAGTTTTAAATATTAAATATTTACATTGAGGGTTGGAGCTGCACATGTATGACACTGAACATACATAGTGATTTATTTTAAAACTTCATGCCTCATCCATAAAAATCGACTCATATAGAGCACCCAAACATGTTTACATTTTATTTCCTTTATGTTTACCTTTATAATAGAATTTCTACTAAGAAAATGTTTCATTTTAGCAGTCAGTACACCCCTCAGATTTTTGTAAATATTTGACTATATCTTTTCATGGAACAACACTGAGGATATGACACATTGATACAATGTGAAGTCAGTACTGAACACCACGTCAGATAATTCCTTTAGGTAAGACCAGGGCTGGAGTGGGGCTTGTTCTCAGACCAGAATCTACATATGGTGGACCAGCCCACCCCAAACTACACCCAGACAGGCACAGTGGGAATCATTACATCAGACTATAGTCCTCACTGCAGTGCAGTCCTCACTCTACATATTACAACACCTAATACCTAATACCACACATCGGCAACCAATCAAAACTCATGTATATAAGATTCAAGATTCACATGTAATCATACAGCCGCTCACCACGTACACTTCTGTCCAGGGAAGATCACAGATTAACAGATTATTAGAAAGGTTAACATTAGCAGTTAATGACGCTTAAATCAAACAGCTGATGTGTGAATACACCTCAATCCTAAAACCCCAGATCTAATCGCTGTAGTATAGTGAAAGTAAATGGGTGTTTATTTAAATTGCAGAGCTGATCCTCCGGAGGGCACTAGTTAGTTAGCTACACTAGCTGATGTATAAAATACTGGTCCAGCTCACAGCTAATGGAGCAAGTACATGCTTAAAGATGTGATACATGAAGCATATTGGGAACATAAAAAACTTTAAAATTTAAATAATATTGCCTGTATCTGTGATATTTACCGTCTGCAGGATGGAGGGAAGAACGCAAAATCACTCATAGATATTTAGTCGTCTGATTGGTTGGAATGTTGCATTGCGTAGAATCGCTCAGCTCGATTGGGGTTGGTTGTAAGGTCCATGGGCGGGGTTGTAACTGTGCTGCCTTACAGGAAGTGCTTCCTCTCTGTCCTTACTGAGGGCCAAAACACCTTTGTGCGAGCGTCTCTGTTCAGAGAGAGAGAGCCAGAGAAATCGTTTGTCCTCCCCACTGCTCATTTAACCAGTTAAATAAAGAACTTGGTGTATTGGAAGTGTTTGACTGAAGAATAGAACAGCCAGTGTAACCAGGCCTTAAATGTCTCAGTCCAAATAAAACAACCACAACAACATATATAAGCTGGTAAAAAAAGGAATTTAATTTAGCTCTGTTAGCAGTGTACTACCTGTGTCCAACTAAGATTTTTGTTGGACTGGAGCGTTTCTTTTGCACAATAGGTTATGTAGATTCTTACAGCACTTACACATTCATAAAACATGTAAACTGGAAAAAATAATAATAATAAAATATACACATATTCATACAGGATTCCACAAATTCCCTTATGTATGACTGAGGCCAAAACTAAATACAAAGTAGTCCAGTGGGTAAGAAGAGCTCTCCTAACCCCAAACCTAGCTTTCCTGAAACAATTCATTAGATAATGGTCCAAAAAAACAATACTTTTCAGAACGGCACAGTCCTAACTTCTGGACTCGGAGAAACTGAGCATAATACAGAAAAATATGATTTGGAAAAACTCCAAGACAGGTTTAGAACAGTTGCAGCTGCCTCTCTCTCTCCCTCTTTCTCCAGTGCGAGATGCTGGAGTCAGGCTGTGTAGCTTAGTGAACGCACCGTCAGTCCAGCAGGAGGAGCAGTAAACAGGATTAACAGTACGAAGGCAGCTGGAGCTCGCTGTAGCCCATCAGACCTCTCCTTTCCCTGGCGCCAAGTCGTCTGAGCCTCATGCTCTCCTGTCTGTACATCTATATGGGAAATTTTGCTGTAAAGCAGCTACTTTTACCAGAAACTGTGCTGGCTGAGTGTGAAAACTGCTGTGACTCTATTAAAGGGGCAGGGCTTAATTAAGGTACACCCTTACATTGAACGGTGTAAGTAAAGCTGGGTTACACCAGCACTGCCACAGCGGCACATGAGCATGTTTTTGTCACTTCGGCATGTCCTACCTGTAATTTGTGACAGGATTCAGTGCCCTGACATGACATTAGATGTCTGCTTTGGCCCAACTAGCATCTGTAGTAAAGCAGTGCTGCAAATTTGAAGATATTATTGATTTACATCAATCTCCCGAAGGAGCTTTTTCGTTCCACCTTAAAAAATCATGTGGTTACTCGTCTGAATAAGACTGCTCCATAATTTAAGGTGGAATGGGAATGAAAGCTAACTTTGACTGAATCTTCTGTACAGGTCTCGGTCACAGTTAGCACTGCGGCGCTGTATCAGTAGAGATGGTGGTAGATGATTTAACCCCTACATTACGGATATTAACTCGGAGGGAATATTTGTAGAGAGGTCTAATGTTCCGCTTCAGAACTGCTTATACTGCCTTCAGAAGCATTACCTGTATTAGGGCCCTAACTAACACGGTCACTTTCTTTGGAATTCTGATCATTTTCACTGCTGGAGACTTCAAATCCATGAAAGCCTTTTACAGCCAGTAGGATTCCGATGTGGACTTCATTAGGTGCCTGAAAAGAATCACCTGAAGAAAGCATACATTAGTATATAGAGACACTAAAACTAAATAGATTGTTAAATCTAAAATAACGAGTCTGTTTTGAGAATGTAGTAAAAAGTAGAGGGCCACTGGTCTGTAGTCACTGAGAGAGGAGGTAGATGACTCCTCTGGGACAGGACCCAGGCAGGATGTTTCCACAACACAGGCACCCGCTCCTGTTTAAGACTCGGGTTAAGAGATGCTGAAGAATTCCACAGAGCTGACTGGCACAGACTTTCAGTACTCTCGGACGATTCCATCTGGCCCAGCGGCTTTCCCATTTTCAGCTTCTATAGAAAGGTGCTTATAACCAAAACATGAAGAAACAGAACAAAATGAAACTAAGAGGAAATAAAGGAGAGGAGCTAAGAGAAAGAATACACGTAGAGAAAGACCTAAGAACGGAGTAAAAATCCTAATATAGGTTAGAAAGAGTGTCGCTCAGGACCGAGCTGCTGCAATCTGCCGCTAGCACGGCGCCACCTTAAAAAGGAGGTGGAGGATGGTGGGAGATTCGAGATGGCCTTGTGTTAAAGTAGATTTAGCAATCTGGTCAAAAAGCTTTCGACCTGTCTGGTGGTGGCATCTTTGGGGGACTACTGTAGTTCCTTCTCAGTCTATAGCAGTGTGTCACATCTGAGGGTCTGCCTAACGCCGCTGCTCCTCCGGACTCCAGGCCGATGACGTCACTCACACACGCTCGCACTCCGCCAATCCTCCCCGACCTAAGTCTCCTGGTTATTGATTTCTCTCAGCTGTGATAGCGATTTATAAGTGTAACGGGTGTGCCTGTGTCAGTCTACTCAGTGACACACAGCCGTTAATATAAGATCTTCTGCGCTGTGTTCTGTGGTCCACGATTGGTGAGGAGGAAAGAGACTGAGGCAATGATGCTGGTAATGGCTCTTCTCTGTAGTCTGGATGCAGAAAAAAATAAACAATCATTTGTAGACAGTGTGCACAGCGAATCTTTCTCCATGCATGCAGGCCGTGAGCTAGAACACTTGCACACCGATATGCACGCTGGCCTACAGCGCCTCCTGGTGGAGAACATATAAAACCGTGCATGGAGCATGTGTCTACCAAACTCAGATAATAACCCTCTCCTCCAGGTACTTCCACTTCATAATTACGCTCAACACGCTCTTAATACAGTTTTATAAAGATTTTTATAACACAGTACTGTATTAAAATAACTTTAGACTCCATAAACTTATTTTTGTGCGGAACACAAACAGCACTGACCTCCTCTCCTGAGGCGCTTACAAAATGGCGTCGCATCTCCCTGTCTCTTAAAGTGGCAGTACAGTTCATGCTTTAGAAATCCATACCCATAAAATACTGCAGCAACGTATCAGGACTTGGTGGAATTTTATTAAATAGGATCAC
>JAMWET010000823.1:0-20000 GCA_024036415.1 Prochilodus magdalenae | reverse complement strand
AATGTTTAGTAATGTTTAATAGATGTTAGTTGGGCAATACTAATTCATGGCTGGTTTTAACAAAGCATATTGTTTTCTTTGAGTAGTTTCCTTTGATGGAAATAATCTACAGAATCAGTGTTTATATTTATAATTTTAAAATGTAAGATGATATATGTCACATTAACACTCACACATGCACATGATGAAATGAAGCTAAAAGAGGAGAAAGTCAGAAGGTGAGTAAAACCCTCAGCATGCTGCCCCGTCCAGGCCTGAGTGATATGAGAGGATATGTGTTGTAAGTGGTTGTTCATGTTAACAAATGCATCACTTTATGCAAATTATGTCAACATTTCATGTCAAACCAACATTAATTAATGCAGTAGTTACGTGTTTACTTAGCATTAGTAGACCATTGTTGATGTAATAGTTCATGTCTTGTTCATGTTAACTAATGCATTAGTTCATCTTAGTTAATCAATAATTAATGTAAAGTGTTACCAGATTTTTCGATATTCCTCTAGATGGAAGTGGGAGCTGCAAACAAATCCCAGACCAAAGAGAGCTACTCACCAAAGCCAACTCCATTTTGGCCCAAAGGGGACAGTCACATAGCAAACCAGTTCTCAGTTCTTATTCAAGTTTCATCATATGATAACATCTTTATGTATATTTTATTACGTAAACCTTAGCCTCACCTTGTTCTATGTAAGTTTTATTTAAGTTTCTAGGGTGCTGTATGATATGCTACCCAATAAACAAACATTCGTAAATTAGTATGAAAATTGTTACTGTTTTTTATTGTTACTATTGTTAATATCTAATAGCAGCAGTAAATAAAATGTGGAACCAAATTTACATTAAACACTTTTACTGAGAAAAAAGATAATGCCTTCAGCATACAGTATCTGTTTTTTAAATATTCGTGATCAATAGGCAGGTTGATCCATCACCTAATAACTTAAACTTAAAACTTACAAGCACAGACATATTAACTAGCTTGTACTACAAACTGACTGTACTGAATATGAATGAAAACCATATTAACAATACCAAGATACTCCAAAGCTCTAACACATCCTACTTAGACACAGTACAGAACATTAATTACCTGACATTTCCTACAAAGTATTTTATCAACTTTTATGTGAGCTTATACACAGCTGGAAGAAGGAGGTGTTTCGTTTTCATTTCTAGAATTTGCTGAGCCATGTCACACGTAATGGCTTGCCTACAATGTTCAGCGTAAGCTGACATCTTCTCAACAGAGTCATTCCATTCTGGCAAAGCAGCGAAGGCATCTGGAAATGCTATGTAAAGCTCTGCAACTGGAGCGGTTCGTGAAATCGTGTTTCTTTTGACATTTTACGTTTCAAATGTCCTTTTCATGGAACCACATCTTCTGTACGACTTCAGTGCCAGCTTATAGCGCTTTATGACCCCTTTTATCGTCTTCACTGCAAACAAGGCATGAAAAATCTGTCATACTCCACAAATACTGTTCAACAATCATATACATGAATATCTAAAATTACAGTCTTGTGTCTTTGGAAAATCTGACTAATAATGCTGGGAAATTTCAAACATGATATATTTATTTTAATTACTTGAAGAAATTCTATGTGCTGTACAGTTAAAATAACAACATAACCAATACTGTATTCCTATGTAAGATAACCAGCATGAAAATGTCACTAAAGTGAAAATTGTACAAGACACAAAGTGAAGCTGATCAACACATTTTGCAGCTATGGCAACGTCTAGGCCTGCAACTATTGAAAATTGTTTTGAATATCAAAATATCTTATAAGAAAAGCTCAAGACGTGAATTTAACACATTTAAAAATTAACATTTATATATATTTTAGCTTTTGTAACAACATATTTAAAGTGCCATTAAGTCTGCACACGGCACTTTTTTTTTCATTTCCAGTATGTCAGTGTCAGCAAATAAAAAGTAATTGTTGACCAAGGGTGTCCAAACCTTCCCATACTGCTGTTTGCTCTTTAAATAAACCTATACATTTATTATGTAACACAACAAAGTAATAAGAAAACATAACTGATAAATAATTATTGTTGTTGTAAGCAGCATAAAGTGCTAATCCAGGTAAGTCTGTCCAGTCTAGTAAATCTGAGCATGCTCTTGGTGTTCCACAGGGTCAGTGAAGACTGATACACGAGAGCAGACACCCAGTCTGGGCTAAATTTCCTTTTTTCTCCAGAGAGCTTGCTAGTCAGCACAAGCTAATGGACTGGTTAATGTAGAGCAGCAGGAAACCTCTGTCCTGCCTCTGGACAGCCAAAAGTGTTTGCTTTGACAGGAGACAAGACCAACCAAAGAGTGCAGTTTTTTGTTACCTGTGTGCAGGTACTTCAGACGTGCTACTCTTTACAACAGGTTACTTGCGAGTGTTCAACAGTTTCCAGTCAGAATACAAAAACACGCAGCACAGCAGCGCATGGTAAAAGCCACTACAAATTTTTTTTCAAAAAGTGATGGTCACAGTGGTATTTCTACATGAAAGTAGTCTTCTAATGGTGCTGTATATTATTCTGAATTATGAAGATTTGTATTGATCTAATTCATTTATTAAATTGCATTTTTGAATGATATTTTTTCTGAACTGTGATTTTTTTAAAGTTTTCTACTATATGGCTCTTCCATCATGTTGCAACAGAAGACAATTATTAAAATGGCCACTGCAATAAAACTGCAATAATAAATCTAATAAGTCACAGAACTGATACAGACAAATAGAACAGGAGCATTCAGTAATGAGGTGGAGTTGGACAAGGAACCTGGAAGGGAGTGAGCAGAGGAGTGCGCTTATTCACTTACTACGGGTCCTGCTGTTACCGAGTCGAACATTCTCTCTATCACAGCCTTTATGTTACATAAATATGTTCATTTACCCCATGTATCGCAATACATTGTTGCTGTTTTTTAATACACACTCAGTTGAGGAGCTGATGACTTTATCTGGCTGAGCAAAAATTCTTCCTTCAGATCCGAATTCACTTTATGCTTTAAAATATTATCTATGCTTGCATGTGAAATGTTCAAAAAACATAAAAAAGAATAGGAAAAAATATATAAACTGCTAATATTAGAACAGTCATTTTAATATTCAACAATAAATTATCCTAACTTGGAGTAGAATTGTAAAAGCTGTCAGAAATCTACCAAGCTTGACAACCGAGACCTAGTTAGATGAAATATAGGTTATGTTTAATGTGGTTTGGAGTCTTTTCATTCACATACAGGCAATTTGTGACTGAAGGAACCTGTTCATATCTGTTTTTGAGAAATAAATTTACTTTATTTAGCCTTAAACTAGCCAGCTGGCCAAATGCGCTGAGTAACTGTTACATACCCTGCTCTTGTGGCTCTTGTGGCTCCTTTTCAACTTGTTCATTTGAAACGTGTCCTTTTGACTTAGCGCATGTATTTATACGATTCTGTTTTTCAAAATCAGGCATGAAAGAAAATAAGATCACAAAAAAACATTGTTTATATGTTTTAGCAATCCCACAGCCCAACCGCCCTCAGGCTCATGTTACCACTTGCTAACATTTTGGTTGCTACACTTAGCAACTTAGTTAAATAGTATAGTAATAAACTGTTGTATGCGACCCTGAAGTATTACTTACCATGGTTTTCCTTTGCTGTAGACTAAGCTAATTTTGTCACAGCGAAATGGTTGACGCACTTTGAGACTTTAACTTATCGAAAACTGACGAATCTCAATGACATTATCGTTACCGTTTGGTCAACTAGCTAACTGTCATCATCACATGCTATTTATGCACGGTCTGGCTTATAGAGCATGTCATTGGCCTGTATACTTGTTTTTACAGTATACTAGGAAAAGGGAAAGCAACGATTGTTGGCTGTCATTTCCACCTATCCAAACCAACATTAACGTTACTTTATTTACCTAAAGCCAGCGGCATTTGCGTTAGTCACAAACAGAATTAACATTACCTTTGTGAATGAATCTTAGCTTGATTAGCTTTACCTCCGTATTCCCATATCTTGATATCGATTTAAGGTCTGACATCTGTCTGAAAATTAAAGTTTAAAAAGAACTGAAAAATTTAAAAAGGCCTGCTGCCTTGCGTTTGTTTACATTGTCATGATTACAGTTACATATACACAGTCCTGAGCAGACAGAAGTGGAGTTTTATAGCTTTTAAGTATATTTGATATTTTTCAAAGGTCATTAAATGATCACATAAGGGTTATGAAAAATATTACCATTTTTCTGTAATCATGTGTCAGGTTTCTGTAATCATTTTTATTTTCTGAAATACATTCATGCGTGTTAGTACATGTTGGTTAAAATGATGTTAAGCATCACCATTCTTTAGCAGGATGGTAACCCAGTGCTGTAACCAAGAACCTTACCTTATGGTGTGGCCTAAGGGCCTTTATACACCAAATGTGATTTTCAGACAGTGAAAATGCGCTCTGTTTGAACGACTGCGGCGAAAGTAACTCTCTAACCAATCACAGTCATCTCTGCTGTCGGCATGAGGACACACCAGATGATATTGATGATGATATTTTTCAGCAACTGGAGGATTTTAAGTGCCAAATAGATCAGAAACTCCAAAAGCAGCTCAAACTGGGCTATTAATATTTTATATGTGGATGCTTCATCTGTATTATGGTAAGAATGCAGCACAATTATTTAAGTGCATCACGTCGCATTTTAATCATGTAAATTTAAAGTGCAGTTTTTATCAGTAAATGATATAGTTTACATTTGTGTAAGATCCTAGGAAATATACTCCCAGCATCCCCAGAAATATTTACAACATTATTTCAGATTATTCAGCAATAACACAAAATATGGTATATTTAATGACGAAAGGTTAAAAATGAATATGAACTTTAAAGACTTTGGGCATAAATAGAATGCAAGAAACCCTTACTAGCCACTTCATTAGGTACACCAACCTTGTATCAGTACTCGTACATTTTATCAGCTCCACTGAACATATAGGTGTGCTTTGTAGTTCTACAATTACAGACTGTAGTCCATCTGTTTCTCTGCTTTTCCAGCCCCCTTTTACCCCCTTGCATTAGTGGTCAGGACCCCCACAGAGCAGATATTATTTGGGTGGTGGATCATTCTCAGCACTGCAGTTACATTAACGTGGTGGTGGAGTGTTGGTGTGTGCATGTGTGCTGCACATAGTGGATCAGACACAGCAGTGCTGCTGGAGTTTAAACACCAATTAACAGTGTCCTGTGTCCAGAAACCGAGCACCATCGAAGGACTAGAGGACCAACACAAACTGTGCAGCTTCAGATAAAATATAATCAAGGTGGACCAATAGGGTAGATCTGTCTAATAGAGTGGACAGTGAGTGGACACTCACGAAAACTGTATGATTCACTCGTACCAGCACAACACACACTAACACACCACCACCACGTCAGTGTCACTGCAGTGCTGAGAATGATCCACCACCCACATACTACCTGCTCTGTGGGGGTCCTGTGGGGGTCCTGACCACTGAAGAACAGAGGAACAAAGTATACAGAGAAACAGATGGACTACAGTCTGTAACTGTAGATCTGCAGAGTGATACTATATGGTCAGTGGAGCTGATAAAATGGACACTGAGTGTTAATACTAGGTAGGTGGACCTTATGAAGTGGCTTGTATTGGAGGTGGAGTCAGTGAATCAGGAATTTGTTCTTGGATTTTTTTCTTTAAAAAAACACCAGATCAGCAGTATTTTTACACATTTACAAATATCTACCATTAATTATAAAAATGTTTTATCCCTAAGTGGTATCTAATAATTAATTAGCAATAATTTTGAATAATGTTTTTGTTACACACACATGCCCTGCAAGCTATATATGCTTTAGCTTAACTGACTTAATGAAACCGAGTACTAAATAAGTAACTCAACATCTTTTTATAATATACTGCTTCATCTAATAGCTCTCCACTCACAAAATGGGCACAAGTGAATGTGTGGTGTTATTGATGTAAATTTACTAAATATTTACTAAATATACTAAAAATCCTGCCAACTACGGTCTCCAGTCGTGGGCTGGAGGTTAGGGAACCAGCCTTGTGACCGGAGGGTTGCCGATTTGATTCCCTGAGCCTACAGTAACGACTGAGGTGCCCTTGAGCAAGGCATCTAACCCCTAACGTGCGGGTGCCGTGGATAGGGCTGCCCACCGCTCCGGGTAAGTATGCTCACTGCCCCCTAGTGTGTGTGTTCACTAGTGAGTGTGTTTGTGGTGTTTCACTTCACGGATGGGTTAAATGCGGAGACTAAATTTCCCCACTGTGGGATCAACAAGGGATGTAAGAAATAAATATTTTTATTTCAAAGCAGCAGCTGACAATTAATGTGGTAGCAAAGCAGTACTTTAAAACTGTAAATGTAATAAATATACAATGTAAGTATTTCTATAAATGTGGCCCGCAAGAACCTCATTTTGGCTACCAGATACATTGAGGGCCTGAGTTTCTTCTTCGTGTGATCAGACACCATGTAAAACAAGGAAGTTACATAATGTGTGACGAATGGCGTGCGTATAGGGCTCAGCTCAGTCAGTATGGATATCGGCATTTCTCTGTATGCCACAAAGACAATTTTGTTGATGCCAGGACAGGCAGCCACACTCAGCATATTGAACGTGCTTGGCAGACATACAAGGTGGACATATGGCGTCATAGGGGTAATCGCAGATCCAGACCGCTTAAGTAGCACCTTCGATTAATTGAATGGCGATACTGGCTGTTACAATGTAACTAATGTAGCACATACCTGCACAATGTATATAGCCTGTATAATTCTAAATTGTTTACATTTTATATTTTATATTTTATTTATATATTCTCTGCATGCTTAATTTTTGACCCTTGTTATCTGTCTATTTATATTTATACTTTTTATTCTATGACATCCAATGTGGGCAGCAAAGTAAGAATTTCATTGTACAGGGAAACTAGTTTCCTTACTGTGCATATGACAATAAAGCTTTGAATCTTTGAATCTTTGAATCTGGCTTGGAAATAACCACCCTGAAGGTCTATTGGGTAGGCTGATCCATGATTTGAAAAAATTCCAACAATAAATGAAGACTAGGAAGATTTGCTCGTTGGTGTCTCTATCTGGATACGAACACTCCTGTTTGTTTTCTCAGTGAAGTCAGTTTGGCCACAGGTAATTGTAGAATGCACTCAGGCCTAACTTGAAGTGGATATTATTGCAGATTTAAAGATGGAATTTACGTTTTACTGTCACACCCGGCCTGTCCTGTCATGTCCATGTGCTTCTGTGTGCTTTGGTCCTGTGCTCCTCCTGTCTCCGCCCTCTAGTCCGGTCTCTTATTTCTAGCTCCGCCCCTTCCCAGGTGTCTCTCGTCAGCCCTAGTTGTGTTATACCCCATGTCGAGCCCTTTGTTCTTGTTGGGTGTTTTGTCTCCCTGCCGGTCCTTCGTCTTGTTGTTGGTTGATTTTGTTGCCCCATCTCTGTTGTTTTTCGGTTGTTCAGTTTCGTTGGTTTGGTTTTGCTCTTGTCTCATTAAAAAACTTGCATTTGCAACCTGTCCCCACGTCCTGTGTAACATTTACATAGCAAATTACTAATAAATTGAATATTATTGAAATGTAATTTTAGTCATGTTTCTACTGCAAGTGTCAGATGTATCTGAGAAAATAAATGTGTAAATTTATACTAGTTTGGAAAAAAAAAAACAGTAGATCCAGCTTCAGATTTTGTTTGTCTCATATGCAGCATTCTGTGTAAAAAGTGTTTCAGCCATAAATTCCAAAGAATGTCATATTAAAGATCAAGTACCTTTTGTACATATGACTGTCATTGAATATTACACTGATCTACTGTATGAAGCTATTACAAAATGGCCAAAGAAGATATACATAAGAATATTATTATAAATCATTGTATTTGAATAAGGATTCATAAAAACATGATAAACTGTAAAATGGAACTCACTTAAGAGCCAGAGAAAACATCCATAACAGTGTCATTACAGTGTGATGGTATTTAATTTAGGATTCATAAAAATGATTTTTCATTGCCCACATTATTTTGCCATTCAGCAGATTCTCTTACCCAGCACAAGATGTGCAAACAGTGGAAGCAGAAGCACAACAGAATACTATAGACTGAGACTGCAGGAATCTTTTCTAAAACACAACTCATACCATATAGTTAAATATAGTAAATATATATTTATAACCCGAGTCTAGAGATGGAGTTAAGAGTGTGTGATTCTTCAGACGATGGCAGAAGGAGCTGAGAGACCGTGCAGTGCAGAGTTTAGGGAGAAGTGTATTCCACCACTGAGGGGCCAAGACACTGGAGCAGTAACCTTCGAGGCATGGCTGTATTTCATGGAAGGACATTTCAAGAGCCCAGAAGGGGAAGACCTAAGCCGCTATCTACTTCTTCCCTCAACAGGATCTCAACAGAGGAGTCAGAGAAAAGTGCTGAAATTTGTTCCACTGTTTTCTCTTTAATGAAGAACGAGTAAAGAGTTACAGAGTTCACATGATGGACTACAGATGTACAAAGACTTTTATAGACTTCACTTCCTGTGTAGTCTGATTTCTTTGATGAACACCAGTCTTATTCACCCAGAATCAGTGCCCAATCAGACTCAGTCCCATCCTCCTCTGGTCAAAACTACATTCTGAAATTATTTAAAGTAACATCAGCTGAGCATCTAATTATGCTGATCTAGTCGTCATGGTGACAAAGTTAATGGATGCAGTCCGATGCAGGGAGGAAGCCTGGTTAGGCTGGGCAGGTAAGCAGCTGGTCAGGGCCAGGTAGCAGAAAAACCCTCTCAGTCTTCCACCAGTGTCTGGCTGGGTGGGTAGACAACTTGTTAGAGTTGGGTGGCAGGAAAACCTCAGTATCCAGCCGGACCAGCGGGCAGGACAGGTTTCCAAAAGTGCCCATATCACAGCAAGCTCTGCACATGCTGAGGCTGAATTCAAGAATCTGAAGTATGGCCGCTTCAGAAATGAAAGCTGCCAATTCGAGTAGATCGCTTCGTCATTCGACACCTTGGGTTCACTGAAGAGACCACGAGGCTTTCTTCAGAACCCGAACCTCCAAACAATGAGAAAACAGACTTAGTCAGTGGAAAGTGGGCACACCTTGAGCATAAAGCACCACTTGATCCAGATCTGTCTATCACAGAGGAAGTACTGAAACAGGAAGAGGTATAGACCTGCCACTGAGAGAGAGTCCTCTGCTGAACAGCCCAGTACTGGATCAATACCTATCAGTGCCTCTGATGTGCCCTCTATGAGTCAGAGTCTCAGCTGTTACGTAAATGAACAAGGCAGTGCTGAAATGTTTGATTCTGGGTCAGACCATTACCACAGGGGCAGTACCACAGGAGCAGTACCACAGGGGCAGTACCACAGGAGCAGTACCACAGGGGCAGTACCACAGGAGCAGTACCACAGGGGCAGTACCACAGGGGCAGTACCGTGGGGCGTGTACAAACAGAGGGCCAAAATGTTGTTGGACATATTTGAATGTGATGTTGCTCATATTATTATCTCAACAATGAAGGATATTCCAAGTGTCACAACCGAACGTCAGCACTCCTCTCCCTACTGCAGCCGACGTGTGGTACGCTCAGGGGAGATTCTCTATTGAGGGGGTGGAAGTAGAGATGGTTAAGTCCTACAGGTATCTCGGAGTGCACCTGGATCAGAGGTTGGACTGGTCAGCCAACACTGATATCCTGTACAGGAAGGGGCGGAGCCGACTCTACTTCCTGAGGAGGCTGGGGTCCTTTAACATCTGTAGGAAGCTCCTGCAGATGTTCTATCAGACTGTGGTGTCCAGCTGTCTCTTCTATGCTGTGGTGTGCTGGGGGGGAAGCATCAAGAAGAGAGACGAGATGCGTCTGGACAAGCTGGTCAGGCGAGCAGGGTCTGTTGTTGGTGTGGAGCTGGACTCGGTGGTGAAGGTGGAGGAGAGGAGGACACTGCACAAACTGCTGTGTATTATGGATGATGATGGGCACCCACTGCACACCATCATCATGGACAGAAGGAGCAAGTTCAGTGGCAGGCTGCTGTCACAGAGCTGCTCCACGGACAGACTCAGGAGATCCTTTGTCCTGAGAGCCATCAGGCTCTACAACTCCTCCCAGCGGGGCCGGAAGAGGGACGAGGACTGCTGAGGAGTAAACTCTCCTGTTCAGTCAGAGACTTATTTATTCTGGACTTACACTCTACTGTATATACTGTACACCTGAACTCCTGGACACTCTCAGACACTTTACTGTATATACTGGACATCTGAACTCCTGGACACTCTGGACACTTACTGTATATACTGTACATCTGAACTCCTGGACACTCTCAGACACTTTACTGTATATACTGTACATCTGAACTCCTGGACACTCTCACTCTACTGTATATACTGTACACCTGAACTCCTGGACACTCTCAGACACTTTACTGTATATACTGTACATCTGAACTCCTGGACACTCTCAGACACTTTACTGTATATACTGTACATCTGAACTCCTGGACACTCTCAGACACTTTACTGTATATACTGTACACCTGAACTCCTGGACACTCTCAGACACTTTACTGTATATACTGTACACCTGAACTCCTGGACACTCTTAGACACTTTACTGTATATACTGTACACCTGAACTCCTGGACACTCTGGACACTTACTGTATATACTGTACATCTGAACTCCTGGACACTCTCAGACGCTTTACTGTATATACTGTACATCTGAACTCCTGGACACTCTCAGACGCTTTACTGTATATACTGTACATCTGAACTCCTGGACACTCTCAGACACTTTACTGTATATACTGTACATCTGAACTCCTGGACACTCTCAGACACTTTACTGTATATACTGTACATCTGAACTCCTGGACACTCTCAGACACTTTACTGTATATACTGTACACCTGAACTCCTGGACACTCTCAGACGCTTTACTGTAAGTACTGTACATCTGAACTCCTGGACACTCTCAGACGCTTTACTGTATATACTGTACACCTGAACTCCTGGACACACTGGACACTTTACTGTATATACTGTACACCTGAACTCCTGGACACTCTCAGACACTTTACTGTATATACTGTTTATCTGAACTCCTGGACACTCCACTTAAAATACCAATTCATACACAGGTTCATTCTCTTTCAGTATTGTCCTGACCCTCCTGCACATTCATTATTATTGCACTGCCGGTTTATCTCCGGGCTGTTCACATTTTTACATATTATCTACAGTTATATTTGTATTTTTGTATATAGATTTTCTTGTACATATTTCTTTCCTTATTGTAATATATATACACAGGGGTTGGACAATGAAACAGAAACACCTGTCATTTTAGTGTGGGAGGTCTCATGGCTAAATTGGACCCGCCTGGTGGCCAATCTTCATTATTTGCACATTGCACCAGTAAGAGCAGAGTGTGAAGGTTCAGTTAGCAGGTAAGAGCACAGTTCTGCTCAACATACTGCAATGCACACAGCATTATGGGACATACCAGAGTTCAAAAGATGACAGCAAGTCTTTGTGATGTATCAAGAGCCACGGTATCCAGGGTAATGTCAGCATACCACCAAGAAGGACGAACCTCCACCAGCATCACGTAGTGACCTGGCCACTATCCTGCAAGAAGAATGGCTTATCCCTCTGACCACTGTGCAGGACGCAGTATATGTCATTCCCAAGACCAACTGACGCTGTACTGGCCGCAAAAGGAGGCCCTACACCATACTAATAAATGACTGTGGTCTAAAACCAGGTGTTTCTCTTTCATTCTCCAACCCCTGTATATATAAACTATGTATAGTTTATAGTTTTAATAGTTAATAATTTTTTTTCCTGAGCCGGTACATACCCATTTAGGTTAATTCTGTACAACCCTCAGTTTTTGTTTTACTGTGCTGTATTGTGAAAATCACAACAGCACCTGAAATGACCAGAATACAACCATATGTATTTTATAGACTGATGAACATGAAACATGATTAGTCGTTATTAAACCAGCTATTTATTGATTACAGGCCTGTAGCTGACCTGCAGGAAACCGATGCTTTGACCAAGATAGCTTAGCCCACACCAAATTACTAAAACCGCTCCTCTGCATTTTTGTTTTATATGTTATATATTACATGTTCTTTGTTTTCTTCATCTTTACTTTGACTTCTATTGAAAACAGTTTTTGCATTTCTAATATAAATAACTCACCTAGAGGTAGAAGCTGTCCATCTCACGACTAGAGCTCAAATCCTTTATCATCCCATCCAGATAGTGAGAACTCAGCTGCTCAGGCTTCTCAAAAAAAGTGAATCTCCTCATATCTCACAGCAAGCAACAACGGGAGGATCCTTCGCCAGTCAACATACCCAAAGGTTCTTTGCGTGCTGGTACGGAGCTGTGACGCAAACAGTGATTTGCCGTAGAGCAGACCGTCTCATTTCGGTTCGACCTTCCTTTGAAGGACACGGCCTACAAAGCCTTTGAAGAATGAGCCTTCGTAGCCCGTGCCCTTCGAAACATGCAGGCCCTGAAATGGTGTGACATGCCACTTGCTTGAGAACTGCTTATTAATCTGAGAATTAAAACGGTACAAAAGTTTTTTGGCTGCACAAATGAACTTCAGAATGTTCTCCTATCGGACAGGTTTTTCATGGAGAGGTGCAGTAATGTAATTATTCCCAGCGTTCCTCAATGGGTTCAGTCCCCGTCCAAAGGTACCATGCCAGTCATTCTTACCGACTGTGCACTCCTTTTCACCCTTACCTGTAAAACAGACGACAATCAGACCCTGAGGATATATGAATCCTGTACGATGTGGGAGACTGGGATTCGAATCCCAGTCTGGGTGACTATGCTGAGCTACACCAATAAGAGTCCTTGGGCAGGACTCCTAACACTACGCTGGCCCACCTGTAATCATTAACCTTGTAAGTTGCTCTGGATAAGAGCGTCAGCTAAATGTAAGTTATCATCTTATCTTCTCCACTTCGAAGAAGGACACACGCCACAGGATGTTATCCAAAGAATGCTCCCCACAGGACGCTGCCCACAGGATGCTACTGGATGTATAGCTTTATTACTGTAAAGTTCGTTCTTAGAAATGTCTATCAGAAATAAACATACAGATGTGGAGCTGCTGTTTGTTCCTGATTCCAGGAGATGTGAGGGATGAGGAGGGACCACTGACAGGGGAAGAGGTCGTTATTGAGACAGCACATGATGTGGAAGGACCACAGCAGGAACGAGGAAGATATGGTCCTGCTTTGTGGAGATGATCCTGATTCTAACCGGACAGGGAATAAAGAGATGTGTACCAGTACCGGGTCCACTACAGCTTCAGAACCGTTTCAGTCCATAGACAGAGACAGGCTCTCCTGTGTGGAGATGATCCTGATTCTAACCGGACAGGGAATAAAGAGATGTGTACTAGTACCGGGTCCACTACAGCTTCAGAACCGTTTCAGTCCATAGACAGAGACGGGCTCTCCTGTGTGGAGATGATCCTGATTCTAACCACACAGGGAATAAAGAGATGTGTACTAGTACCGGGTCCACTACAGCTTCAGAACCGTTTCAGTCCATAGACAGAGACGGGCTCTCCTGTGTGGAGATGATCCTGATTCTAACCACACAGGGAATAAAGAGATGTGTACCAGTAACAGGTCCACTACAGCTTCAGAACCGCTTCAAGTCCATAGACAGAGACGGGCTCTCCTGTGTGGAGATGATCCTGATTCTAACCACACAGGGAATAAAGAGATGTGTACCAGTAACAGGTCCACTACAGCTTCAGAACCGTTTCAGTCCAGAGACAGAGACGGGCTCTCCTGTGTGGAGATGATCCTGATTCTAACCACACAGGGAATAAAGAGATGTGTACCAGTAACAGGTCCACTACAGCTTCAGAACCGTTTCAGTCCATAGACAGAGACGGGCTCTCCTGTGTGGAGATGATCCTGATTTTAACCGGACAGGGAATAAAGAGATGTGTACCAGTACCGGGTCCACTACAGCTTCATTCCACAGCAGAACTGTTTCAGCCCAGAGACAGAGACAGGCTCTCCTCAGTAGAGTCCAGATACAGGACACAGTTCAGGGTAAGTAAGGACAGCTCTGGAACCACTGCTCAGAATTCACGTCACAGTGCACTGATTATCACTCAGTTTATTAAACATCCTTTCCTTCATGACAGTCACACAAACACAACGTGGACCTCATACAGGGTTATACACACACACTGAGAACACTGGGCTCAGTAGAAGTGACCTGAACACTACCTCAACACCTCACTGACTCCAACAGAGCACTGTATACTGTTCCAGTGTTCCATTCCAGCTCTGTTCTGTTCCTCACTCACTGCACTGTCTGCTCTCGAGTGAGCAACATATATTCTTCTATAAAAAACAAAAACAACAAACTCTCGACGTGAAATAATTATATAACTCTATAAACTATCCAAGGAATGTGCAGTAACTAACTGCTACCTCACCTGCCTACTGTCTGTTTTAGAAAATACAGTTTTTATAGGTCTTTTAATACATTATAGATAGATAGATAGATAGATAGATAGATAGATAGACGTATATTCCCCCTCTCTCTCAGTTCTGCTCCTTATATTTCAGCCCTGTGTTAATTGTGTGTGTTAAGTGATGCTGGACTGCTGCTCAGTGTCGTTGTTCACCGTACAGTAACACTAAAGTCATCTTATCTTACTGCAGCCTTGTGGTGAGGAGTGGAAGTGATCACACACAGCAGGTTAACTGGGTGGGGGCATTTATTTTCTCCACCTGATGTTTAAACAGGCTTCATTAGCTTTCTCCAGCTCCACCTGTTAACCACGTGCGCTCCGATTACAAAGCTGGTTCAGTACACAGCAGATCCCCAGAGATCCTGGAGATCAGTCACAGTACCTCTCTAACCGGATACACAGCAGTGCGAGTCCAGCCTCGTCATAACGAGCAGTCAGCGTCCATGCCTCCACTTCTTAATCATCAGTCCACCTTAAGAGGAGCAGCCAGCATCCATGCCTCCACTTCTTAATCATCAGTCCACCTTAAGAGGAGCAGCCTGGCAGGAAGTAGACCCACACAGACCCGGGTTTAACACCACACCGAGGCAGCGATGTTCAAACATCCACCTGTCTAGACTAACTCACTTCCTAAAGAAACCTGAACACAGGACGGGTTTACACGGTACGGAACGCCAAACGGTCCTAAATTACGCCTAGCAACGACGCGTCTTGTTTTAAAAGCGCCGTAAAATACGCCGCTCTAGTGGCTTTTTACGCCGTAAAATACGCCGCATTTTTCGGTATTTGACGCGTATCCTCGAAATGGCGAAAAAAGCGGCGTTTTTTGCGCCCCAAAACGCCGTATTTTACGCCGCTCTTCTGCAGCTAGGACGCCGTAAAAAGCGGCGTTTTAAAATATGGTAATGAGCTCCGCCCGTCGGCTTACAGAGCCAATAGATTTAATCTCCTTCCATCCAATCGCTGGCTGAGAGAGTCAGACCGGACTAGTTCAGCACAGATCAGACCTGTCTGTAGTCCTGCGGCTCTCTGGCTGGTTTATTACTCCAGACTTACACTTCTACACAGTTCTACACTCCGAGAGCGGGGCTCGGGCCTCTGTGTATCTAACCTTCGTGTTGTTTTAGATCAAACACCTCCTGTTCTGTGGTCCGGTGTGTTACTGTACTCTATTAAACTACACCGGATTATTCAGACCAGTTCACAGCAGGAGCGGGAAACCGCAGCATGACGAGACTTCAGCACGGGTAGCGAAAAAGCCCAAACCCTGTTCAGACTCAGCTACTCTGCAGATCAGCGCAGCGGAATGACATAGACTAAATACACTAGTGACTGTTTTAGTTTATTTTTATTTTTTCAATATCATTATCATCATAACATCACTACTAAATTTTAAAATAATAAACTATTAGAACTATGCCATTGTTTGTTTGTAATCAACATTTTATTTTAAAAATAATTTAAAATTTTAGTAATTAAGTTTAAAGAACAGATCATTTAAAACATTTAACTTCACATACTCCAGCTAAAGGTACCCTAGTCAAAAATATTTGAATATTTGCCGTTATAGCTTTAATCATAATATTTAAGAAAAGATTTTTTATGAACAGAAATCTGCTTCTGCTTTTGGTCCCATACTCATAACAAGCTCAATACTGTAAGCACTAATATTAGGTCATACAGAGTACTTCAGTGTAGGGTGGCGTGCAGACACTGAGACAGGTGATCAAGACTGATCACCCACCATTAGCACATTACAATGCTCTTGTGGCTGAAGCCAACTAAATCCTCACAGCAATGTTCCAACATCAGGTATAAAGCCTGCCTGTATGACAAGGTAGCCAAAGTCTCTGTTAATACCTTTGATTTCAGAAGAAGTGTCTGTAGGCTGTTGCACACAGTCTATATAATATATATATAATTTGGTGCACTTGGTGTGGAGGTTGATTGCCCTCAGCCCCACTGAACACCTTTGGGATGAACTGGAACATCAACTATGAGTCTCACCTTGTCTAACCTCAGTGTCTGAACTCGCTAATGCTCTTCTGACTAAATGGACCCAAATTTCCACATTCACACTCCAAAATCTTATGGAACATCTTTCCAGCAGTGGGATGTTCCACAAGCACACAAGTGTGACCACATGTCCACATACATTTGGCCATATAGCATTCATTTTTGCATTGACACTTGCACACAGGACCCGGTCCGGAACAAACCTGGGACAGCACTGGCCCAGATCTCGAGTTTTTCGTGCTCCTCCGGTCTAAATACAGACCGGATTTGGTTACCGTCACCCACCTCTGGAACGGCTCTGGCTCAGTTGTGGTCTCTACTCTTTCATCTACACCTTGTATCGACACTCGCTGTCCATTTCATAAGCTCCACTGACCATATAGGAGCACTCTGTAGTTCTACAGTTACGGACTGTTGTCCATCTGTTTCTCGGTTCTTTGTTACCCAGTGCTGCTGCATGCAGCACATCAGGTGGGCTGCAGTCTGTACCTGTAGATCTACAAAGAGCTCCCATATGGCCAGTGGAGCTAAAACATGGACAATGACTGTAGATGAGCACATACATGTACATACATACCCACAGACACACACAGACTTGGACACAAAACAATTTATTTAAAAAAGTAGTAAACAAATGTGCTGATTTAAACATATTAAAGAATGTATAATCTTAACTATTATATTATACCAATTCGGTATGGAACAAACAAACGACCTTGCATAGCTAGGTATGTAGGTATATGATTAATCATGATTAATCATTACTGCGGCCTCTGGTTCGGTGGGAGCGCCACAGGATACACCATTCTTTTTAACAGCACCTGTGAAAGTAAGGAAATCATCATGATTAGTAACCAGGCAGGAAATTCAACTACTTACCATTTGTCCTGATGATCAGCGTTCCATATAATGTGCATCAGTTCAAAGACATGATATTTAATGTTGTCAGTGTTGGTAAATATACACTCATTCTGAAACTGAGGAAGCAACATGTTTCAAAACAGTTACTATTTAAGACGTACATTATGCAATGTCCAAGACCATCTTGAAACAGCTCATGTAAATCATGCTTGGATATTAAGGACACATCCAGGAAAAGGCAGAGTCCAGTATGTCCAGGAATGCGGCAAGACAGTACATTAGTAAGGCTGTTTAGAAGTTTTATGGACGTATATTTGATTGGATGCATATTTACACTAAAAATGATATTGTATTTGGATTCCACAGATTTAAATTGTGTACCTAATTCACATATAGTGAAATTCCATGTTCTCAGACTTTCAATGGGGAAATGTATTTAAATATAAATATATGAAAACCATTTAAAAGTACAGCAAATTGTTTTTTCTACATCATACCAAAGACCTGTTCAGTTACGTTTGATGCCTCAGAGTCTCTAGTTCATAATACACCAATCAGCCATAACATTAAAACCACCTCAAAGTATCTCCACTCCTTATCCATGTTATGAGCTCCACTGACCATATAGGTGCACCATCTACAAGGTGGAGCTGCAAGGTAGGAGTATCTAATAGAGTGGACAGTGAGTGGACACAGTGTCTCAACACTCCAGCAACACTGCTGTGTCTGATCCACTCACACCAGCACCACGTCAGTGTCACTGCAGATAATGATCCACCACCCTCATAACACCTTATTTAGGGACTTGAATTAATAACACTGATTGGTTTTATAACCTGTCGAAATCATACAGCTAATACAATATAACTTAACTTTAGCGCAGATACAATTGGGGCGGCTAGGCAAGTTAGCTAGCTAGCTAGCCATATTAGCTGAGGAAACGGTGGGCAAACTAGTTTATTTTTCTTTGGCAAAGTGAGTTAGCAGCAGCTGAGTTAAGTTGGTCAGTTACCGAACCAGTAGAGTATCAGTGTTTATAGCTAACACTCTGTAACAGCAGCTAGTTAACAACTTAAACACAGTTCGGTTATTAGCCTTAGCTGGCTAGCTAGCTAACCTTCCCTACTCCCAGTGCTTGGGTAGGTTTGCTAACATTAACTAAAAAAAATGAACTTAAAATTAGCGAACCGGATCAGTATTGGAGCTGGAGTAAGTCAGGCGGGGGTGATCTCCCGGAGGAAACGCGGATCCGGGTCGTAGTACCCGGTCTCCGGGTAGAGTAGCTGAGTCTGAACAGGGTTTGAGCTTTTTCGCTACCCGTGCTGAAGTCTTGTCATGCTGCGGTTTCCCGCTCCTGCTGTGAACTGGTCTGAATAATCCGGTGTAGTTTTATGGAGTACAGTAACACACCGGACCACAGAACAGGAGGTGTTATCTAAAACAACACGAAGGTTAGATACACGAGAGGCACGAGCCCCGCTCTCGGAGTGTATAACTGTGTAGAAGTGTAAGTCTGGAGTAATGAACTAGCCAGAGAGCTGCAGGACTACAGACAGGTCTGATCTGTGCTGAACTAGTCCGGTCTGACTGTCTCAGCCAGCGATTGGATGGAAGGAGATTAAATCTATTGGCTCTGTAAGCCGACGGGCGGAGCTCATTACCATATTTTAAAACGCCGCTTTTTACGGCGTCCTAGCTGCAGAAGAGCGGCGTAAAATACGCCGTTTTGGGGCGCAAAAAACGCCGCTTTTTTCGCCATTTCGAGGATACGCGTCAAATACCGAAAAATGCGGCGTATTTTACGGCGTAAAAAGCCACTAGAGCGGCGTATTTTACGGCGCTTTTAAAACAAGACGCGTCGCTGCTAGGCGTAATTTCGGACCGTTTGGCGTTCCATAAAAAATGCGGCGTATTTTACGGCGTAAAAAGCCACTAGAGCGGCGTATTTTACGGCGCTTTTAAAACAAGACGCGTCGTTGCTAGGCGTAATTTCGGACCGTTTGGCGTTCCATAATCGGGACACTGAGTTAGGAGGTGTCTGATTGGTCGCTGAGTTAGGAGGTGTCTGATTGGTCGCTGAGTTAGGAGGTGTCTGATTGGTCGCTGAGTTAGGAGGAGTCTGATTGGTCGCTGAGTTAGGAGGTGTCTGATTGGTCGCTGAGTTAGGAGGAGTCTGATTGGTCGCTGAGTTAGGAGGTGTCTGATTGGTCGCTGAGTTAGGAGGAGTCTGATTGGTCGCTGAGTTAGGAGGTGTCTGATTGGTCGCTGAGTTAGGAGGAGTCTGATTGGTCGCTGAGTTAGGAGGTGTCTGATTGGTCGCTGAGTTAGGAGGAGTCTGATTGGTCGCTGAGTTAGGAGGTGTCTGATTGGTCGCTGAGTTAGGAGGTGTCTGATTGGTCGCTGAGATAGGTGGTGTCTCATTGGACGCTGAGTTAGGAGGTTTCTGATTGGATGCTGAGTTAGGAGGTGTCTGATTGGTCGCTGAGTTAGGTGGTGTCTGATTGGTCGCTGAGATAGCGGGATGCTCTGGTTTAGTT
>JAMWET010000822.1:0-24683 GCA_024036415.1 Prochilodus magdalenae | reverse complement strand
GGAGGAGGGGGGAGGGGGGGGGGGGGGAAAGGAGGGGGAGGAGGGGGAAGGGGGGGGGAGGGGGGGGAGGGGAAGGGAGGAAAGGGGAGGAGTGGATGATAGAATTTTAAATATATAAAAATTTTCCCTATAAATACAATCATCCGGGTAGATAGGAAAGAAAACAACTCTAGAGCTTCAGTACTATCTCCTCTTTTTCTCACCAGATGTACAAGACCGTCTCTTTTCCCTATTATCATCTCTCCTTTCTCTCTCCTCTATTTTCCCCTCCTCTCTCCCTGCTTGCTCATTCGGCGCCTCACCTCTCTCTCTCTCTCTCCCTCTCATCTCTCGCTCTCCTCTCTCTCTCTCTCTCTCCTCTTTTTGCTCTTGTCTGAAAATTGGGGACCCGAGCAGCTGGTATTGAGATCCTTGTCTCTTCAGGCCCTCAGGATTTGCAATGCTTTCCTCCTCCATAGCTCATCTTGGGAGCGGCCTCGAGGCCCCAATTCTCCAGCTCTGCTCTCTCTCTCTCTCTCCTCCTCTCCTTCCCTTTTCCCCCTCGCCCTCCCTCCCTTCCCCACCCTCTCTCCATCTCTCTACCTCTCTCTATCCTCCCTAACCCTCCCCATTCTCTCTCACCCCCTCTCTCTGTCTTCCCTCTCCCACTCCCAACTCTCTCTCTCCCTCCCTCTCTCGCCCTCCCTCTCTCCGTCCCCCCTCTCTCGCCCTCCCTCTCTCTTTTGTGTTGCGTGTTTTTTCTCCATAAACTCTCGAAATTGGTTTTTCATCTAAACGGAGCCACATTGTGTTTATTGCTTCCAGCCCCTCTTTTCATTCGTATGCTCTCTCTCTGCGCTCTCTCGGCTTCTCTCTCTCTCTCTCTCTCTCTCTCTCTCTTCTCTCCCTGTTCTCTATTCTCCTCTCTCTTTTAACAGTCCCTCCTGCTCTCTATTGCTTTATCTCCTTTCTCTTCATCTCTCCTCTCTCATTCTCTCTACCTCTTTGCTCCTTTATTCCATCTCTTCTCCTTTTTCTCACCCTCTTTCACCTCTACCTTTGATCATGCTCTCTCTTTCTCTCTCACTCTCTCTTCACACACACACACCCTCTCTTCTCATCCCATTCCAATAATTTCTCACTTTTCCCATCTATATCCTATCCTCCCCCCTTTAACACATTTCTATTTTCCTCTCTCTCTCGGTCTCTCGCTCTCGTCTGCTCTCTCCTCATCTCCCTCATCTCTCTCTCTTCTTCCCTCTCTCTCTCTTCTCTCTCTCTCCCTCTCCTTCTCTCCTTCCGTCCTGTTGTTTTTTTTTTTTTTTTACTGTTTGTTTTTTTTTTTGTTTTTGCATTAACACTCTAAACACGGTTGAATACATCCACGCTACTAACCTCAGCAGTGAGGACAGCCACACGCCGCCCCTCCTGGGCACTGGCCACTAAAAAAAGGAAATGCAAAGCAATGATATACAATAAAAAGGCTAAAACAGGAGCCCAAGAACCCGTGCTCACACCAACCCACTCCAACGACTACGGCTTACTCTCCCTCCCGGACACCGTTCCTTCAGCGCCCCTCCCAAGTTCGCGTCCCCCGTGTACCTCCCCGGCAAAGATGCCACCCAAGAAAAAATCCCCCTAAAAACAAAACACGGTGTAATAGCTAAACAAAACTCATTTGTTATCTGTATAAAGCGGACACTTTTACTCTCCTGAAAACAACAACACTCTATTAAGGATGTCTTTTTAAATGTTTCATACGGGTAGAGATAGGAACCCCTGTAACTGTGCTGTGTCTGTGTAATTAATGTTATAACTTTTGTACAATTACATACCAATGTTGACACAACAGTGTAGTAAATACCCGTTCTAACTATAAGCATCCCAAAAGTTTAAGACCGTGTTTAAGGTGTTACCCAAAAAAGGGTGTTCCTGCTGCTGCAGTTCCTCTCTTCTCTCATGCCTTCCTGTTTATTGATCACCTGACAAACAACATTTTCCTTTTCCCCTCTCCCGCGTTACAGAGACACCGAGTAATCGCTCCCAAGAAGAGCAGCTCAGCTAATTACACACATCCCTAACACAACACAAGAGAAGAGAGAGGAGTAGAGAGAGAGACAGAGAGAGAGAGATAGAGAGAGATATACTAGAGAGAGAGGACAGAGAGAGAGAGATCGAGAGAGATAAGAGAGAGAGAAAAGAGATAAAGAGACAGAAAGAGAGAGATAGGGTAGATATAGATAAGAGCGAAAGAGGAGAGAGAGGGCGAGAGGGGGAGAGCGAGAGATGACAGATAGAGATGAAAGCGACTAGAGAGAGAGAGGGAGGATATGAGAGAAAGTCTAGAGTGATAGTGTTATTTAGCATGGATAGATATATGATAAAGAGCAGAGAGAGAGAGAGAGGTGAGAGAGATGAAATAGATAGCGATGGCGAGAGTGTGGAGAGAAGGAGAGCGAGATATACACATAGTCGCGCTCTGTTGATCGCTGTATCGGGAGCGAGGAAGGGAAGAAGAAGCATGTGCGATGAGGATATATGATATGATTAGTGTGTTATTTAGGAGATTATGCAGAGGGATAGACAGAAGAAAGAACAGTAGTATTACAGCGAGAGATGAGATCAGTCGATAAGCCGAAGGGATAGAGAGAGTGAAGGAAAGAGAGAGAGGCTCTCTCTCTCTTCTCGAGTCCCTCTCTCTTCTCTCTCTCTGTCTCTCTCTCTTCTCCCTCTCTCTTCCATTCTCTCTCTATCTCTCATATACTCTCTCTTATCTCGTTCTCTCTTTCTATCTCTCTCTCCCTATCTACTCTCTCTATCTCTCTTTCTCTCTCTTCTCCCTCTCTCTCTCATTTCTCTCTTTCTCTCTCTCTCTCTCTCTCCCTCTCCTCTCTTTCTCTCTACTCTTCGCTCTCTTTTCCTTCCCTCTCTCACTTTCTCTCTTTCCTCTCTCTTCTCTCTTTCTCTCTCTCTCGTTCCTCCCTTCCCTCTCTCTCTCTTCTTCTACTCTCTCTCTCTACTTCTCTCTTCTCTCTCTCTTTCCTTCCCTCTCTCTATCTCTCTATCTCTCTCTCTCTCCCTCTCTCTCTCTCTCTCTCTTCTCTCTCTTCTATCCCTCTCTTCTCTCCCTCTCTCCTCTCTTCTCTCTCCCTTCTCTCTCTTTCTACTATCTCTCTCCCTCGCTCTCTCTCTCTCTCTCTCTCTTCTCTCTGCTTACCTCTCCCTTCTCCTTTTTTTTTTCGGGATCTGCTTGTTCGATCTCCTGATCCTCTGAGACTTGGATCCTTACCGCACGTGTTGCCTGGGGGACGCGCTATGTGGACTTTCACGGCAACACCTGTTTCTGTCGTTCATTGTGCCATACTCCGTTGTTCAATTTCAATCTTTAAAATTTATTTTATCGAATCTTATTAATCGCCCCTCCTGGTGCGAGAACAGCGTTCGGGGACCTTCTGAGGGCTGACCTCACTGTGGCCCCTCAAGCGGGTATGACGTCAGGGTCTGCAACGCTGTAACGGACGGACCTTAAAGGCAAACCGAGGCTAACAGCACTCCTCAAAAACCCTCCTCATCTCCATTAACGACGAGTTACAGAGGGAGACAGGTACACCCTATAAACCTGAAATGGAAAAATTGTCAATGAAAATATCAGAAATATATTTATTAGTCCTTTAAATCCTCCTGAAGTTCTATAGAAGACAAACAGTTAACCCAGGAATGTTCACACCAACATCAATACGACATGTGTACATGTGGATTGTAATTATGTGCCTATCACTGTTATTATTTATTTTATTTATTTATTATTAGTTATTCCCCATAATTTATATGTCCTGGGGGGGGGGGCGGTGGGGCGCGGCTGCGGGTCTCCTTATTATTATGGATGAATTATTGGTGGCCGCCACAGGCCACATTTTTCCGATACTGTCTCTAATTGGGTTGTACTAAAGGAGGAACCTGTTGTGATGGTGACTTGAACACTAAAATATATCCACAGATTAAAATGTTAAAATTTAATTCATATTTGGAATATTGGAATTTCAAACCATAAACAGAGCTCGTCCATCATAATCAATACAGTAAACAGACCACAGTATCTGTGAAAACGGGACCCTATTTGGAGATAAAGGTCTGGCTGTGATTCAGCGTCAGATTGTGAGACTTGAAACTTTATTAAAGTGTGTTTTTTAAAAACTGAAAATAAAAAAAAAAAAAAGGGAAAGCGGCTCTCCCCCACCGGAAATCCTCAGGAATCCCTATCGGAGCGCGCGGGCTCTTTATTTTCCCCGTTTTGTTTTTTCGGGGCTTTGTGTGACAGGGAGTGGAAGGCAGGAAGTGAATTTATTTAGCAGATTTTTTAGATTTAGATTCTCTTTTGATCAGAATTCGTCATCTAACGGCTTGGTGGAGTCCAAGCTGATTTAAAATAAATCTAAAAATCCCGGACCGTTTTTTCCTGACATTCCTCCTCCTCTCCTTTCACACCGCATGTGATCAGCTTTCAAAAGAGGCCGGAAAAAAAAGAGAAACCTTTAAAAGATTTGATCAATCAATGGTAAACCCAACTCCTCTTGGGAGCTTGAGGAAGAGGTGACCCTGAAACCAACAGGAGACCCATTTCCCTTCAAAACTGCTCTTTATCTCTGGCCTTTTTATTTATATCTCCGTCTGTTTTTTCCTTCTTCTTATGTTTTATAATTTCCGGCGGTGAAGCCGCTATAGCGTAGCTCACAGTTGTAAATAACTCTTGCCTGACGTCTGAACCAGCAGACTTTGTTTTTTTGGTCAGCCATTAGAGGTTCAATCAACCCCTAATTGTACGCAAAAACAAAAACACGGAGCACCAGCTTGAGCGATTTCCTCAAAAACCATCAAAGCAACGTGTGTCCAAAAAAAAAACGGAGAACGTTATCAGCTAAACAGAGCCCGCATCCCCCCGGAACCCCCGACTCCATCAACCAACACTGTTCCTGTCACCCCTTTTCATGATCCATCACCAACACTGGTCCCCCTTCCCCTTCACCCCACATTCACTTCATCCATCAACCCAACCTCTCCTTCCATTCCTTTCATTCCTTCCAATCCAATCACTCAACCCAACCCAGTCACACGCCAAACACTGTTCCTTCATCCCTTCATCCATCACCAACACTGTTCCTTCAGTCCTTCATCCATCACCAACACTGTTCCTTCATCCCTTCATCCATCACCAACACTGTTTCTTCATTCCTTCATTATTTTATCTATACACCAACATTGGTCAACTAACATCCCTTCATCCCTTCATTTTTTGTTGTTCCATTTGTCTGTCCATCTGCATGTCTGTTCCTTTTTGCTTTGCGTTGTCCCTCTGTTTGTTTTTTACATTTGTCTGTTTGGAAATGTATGTAAGTCTGACTGTAACACTAAACTCTATTAACACTGTCATTTAAACACCCTTTAACTGCTTTAAACTATGTGGACTGAGCTTCAGGAATGATTAAGTGTTTTTCACAGCATTCATAAGTTAATAATCGTTCTTCATGCAAATATTAACTGAAACGAAAGATGCTTCAGCAGACATTACAGACCGGGTGCTCAGGTAAAAGGCCTGAGTTTATGATTAATCATAATGGACCATTTATGTGAACTATATTTTACAACGAAGGTATTATAAGGAAAAGCCCGTTAATCAGCAGTTACTGGGCCTTTTTAAGAGTCCAGGGAGGCGGGGGGGAAGTGGAGCTTGCTGCTCCTTTCTATTGGTCCCATCAGGCCAGTAGCAGAGAGGTCCAGGGGTTTTATTCTTTGCAGTTTCCTGCTCAGGATCAGTCCAACGAGGTTTCTGATTTCAACCTCTGTGCTTTAGTACACTCGGAACCTCGGAGATCCACCAATTAGCAAAACTCTTTCCGTATCCAGGTAGAAGGTAAATTGCAATGAGCAATATACACCACTGGACAACAGTGATACATGTTGGAAGCACAAGCTAGTTTTAGGAAATACGCTACGCTAAGGCTAGCTTCCATAGAACCAATGTTTGCATCGATCCAACAATGAGAAATAATTTATCATCAAGCTACAATTCTAAGTGGTGAGAGTTTAAAAACACTGAGGTATATCAATTTCATTACCATCCCAAGAACTAACGAGCATGTCCAGGCAGACAATTAACCAAGATTAGAGTCAGATTTAGTGCTCATTGTTTATGGCATGCCGTCGTTCAATACACCTTCTGAAGACCCCATCAGCCCGGTTTCCGGTAGGAGGGGCCTGGTGATCTATTTGTTGAATCTATTGTAACTTTGACAGGTAAAATGACTGTCCTCTGTTGTGTTAGCGCTCAGCGGGGTGATGGAACTCTGATTATGTGCGCTAATCAAGAACGTATCACAGTCCATCTGTCAGTCCAGTCAGTTGTCTTCTGTAACAGAATCTCACAAAACCAACAAAGACGAACGCCTCATCGTCTTGCTTTCAATCCAAACCAGCTGCGAGGATTCTCTACAAATCCAATCAGACGTACAGCTCTTCAGTTTCCTCTAGTTTTTATTAACAGCACAGTAAAAATAAAGGGTCCGGGTCATTTCTTTCTGTAGAATAACTTAAAGGGACATTGTACGCGTTACAGAACAGATTCTCAAACTTCTCCTTAGAGAAACACTGACTGAAAGGCTCCTCTGAACCTGAAGAGAAACCTGAAGTGGTTCTTCTGTGATCTGTACATGAATCTGCAAAGATAGCATCTGCATTGACCTGCATGACCCAAAACCCCAGGGGACCGTGTCCCAGCCTAAATAGTTAAAACCTGCATTTGACTTGAACAGACACCAGATACCGGATCTGGTCCACTTCCTTCTGGCAACAGGTATGGCAGTGCTGGCCCTACTGGCAAACTACATGTTAGCCAAATACCTGTATATGCCCCTACTTTTTGGGTGAACGCATAGTTCTGCCCCTAATCTCGTACATATCTGTCCCACATCTTCCCCAACAGACTTAACCTCTCGGCGATGCGGTCTGAGCCCAAGTGCTGTCAATCCATGCACGACGAGATGAAAATGTGGAACTCGGGCGCAGATTGGGCTAGAATAATTTTGCTATCTAGAATACGATGTTCTGGTAAGCTGCTACAATCTTGTAAAGGTGTTTAAAAACCTCCACCTAATATACAGACTCCAACACAAAAGTCAAAGTTCTTTAACACCCAAAATAGGAGCAACCTGTAAGACCGATGCAGCCTGTTGAGAGTCACACTCCAAAACATAGGGGGCAGCATATATCACCCGTTAGTTGTGGTCTTTCCACCCAAGGAAATGGTGACTGACATGTCTCTTATTTTTTAATGTAAGGTAAGCACTTAACAGCTGTTTTATTATTTCGCCCAGACCAGAACGAACAACAGACATGGTCTACCGGCCCTTAACTGATCTAACCGGGAGCAGCTCTTCACACATGACTGATGGAGGTTAGAACACGCCGTCGGGGCAGCAAAGCTACTTCTCCACCCTCTCATGTTGGACTGATTCCCCTCCTACAGCGCTACAGTGACTCACTAACGCCTCCTCAGGTACACAGTGGTACTACAGACAGGACGGGCCTGTGCTAGCTGGTTAGCATGCTAACTTCATTAGATGCCTCTGATACACTGTACATAGAAGTAAAACTGTTTAACATTAAATTACATTTTGGAATGTTTAAACTAAAACTTTGAAACAGGATTTTGATACTTCATGCTAGGACTGCACTGGACCTTCAGCAAGGTGCTGGAAACATGCCTCAGAAGTTGCGCTCCATGTTGCATCACGCTGCAGACTTGTCAGCTGCACATCCTTAATGCAGACCTCCCCTTCCACCGCATCCCAGGGGTGCTCTATTGCATTAAGACCTGGTGACTGTGGAGGGCCTTTGAGTCCAGTGAACTCATTGTCATGGTGAAGAAACCAGTGTGGGATGATGTGAGCTTTGAGACACGGTGCATCATCCCGCTGGGAAAAGACATTAGTAGATGAGTATGCTGTGGTCATAATGGGATGGACACTTTCATGTTGTTTACACCAAATTCCGACCATCTGTTTGTCATAGCCGAAATCCAGACTCATCAGATCAGGCAGGGTTTTTTCCATTTCCTGTTGTCCAGTTTTGGTGAGCCCGTGTGAGTTGTTCTTAGCCGTGGCACCAGGTTTGGTCATGTGGGTTCAGAGATGCTCTCCTGCAGACCTCGGTTATAAGGAGTAGTTATTTGAGTTACTCCTGCCCTTCTATCAGCTCACACCAGTCTGGCCATTCACCTCTGACCTCTAGGCATTTCTCTGAGAGAGCGGCAGCTCCCTGGACCTCCTCTCTTATGGACCATCTCTGTAAAGCCTAGGGGCGGTTGTGCCTGATAGTCCCAGTAGATCAGGAGCTTCTGGACGTCAACAACAACAAACAACCGTCACGTTCAAGGTCACTCCAATCACCTTTTCCCTCCCTGCTCTGATGCTTTGTTTGAACTCCAGGTCCCCCATTGCTGTCATGTGACCGCCTGATTAGATATCTGCATTAATGCGCTGTTGATCAGGGGCACCTAATGAGGTGACCTAAATTAAAATTTTAAAACAGAGCCACAAGGTTTGAGTACTGCATGCATTTCTTTAACTGAACCTAACGATTGGTTTAATTGGTTGAAAGGACTGAACCTGCTTCACTGGAGGAATGTTCCTCACACCGCTGCGCAACCAATTACACGCCGTATTGTTTATTTAGCACCACTTCCATGGAGACGGATTCCCTAAAAAGTGTTCTCAGCCAATAACCCGATTGTGATTGACAGGCTCAGCTTCTCTCTCTAGCAGTGAATTAGTGTGGCAGTCTACACTAGCCCACTCTAGAGGCCAGTTCCTCCTCCGCCCGCCGCAGGGTCAGGTGTCCTCAGGGTTTTGGTGGTGGGGGGGTTCCACCTGCCCTTTGGGGGCTGAATGGGGCAGGTGTAGAGCAGAGCTCCGAGGACACCCGATCTCCTCTAAACTCTAATCTCTCATCTCCTAATGAGTAACTCCAGCCTTGCACCTGAGTGGTGTCCCTCTTTGTTGAGCTGGGCCTAATTACCAACCCTCTCGCCCCAGTTAGCGCCGAACAAGGGCCCCAGTGCTTCAGAGAGAAACCCGACCGGCCCCCAGCGCCCCGCCCCCTCCGCTTAGCGAGGAGATCAGCCGCTTCCGAGGACAGAGGGTCTGTTGTTCCCAGCAGGGCGGGCGACAGGGCGCGTTTGATCCCGTCGATGTGGCGGCTGCGAAAGAGACACCACAACCCCCCCTCCACCCAAACCCTCCACTTCACCTTCTCCTCCACTTTCTTCTCCCCTCACTAAGCTCCTCTTTCAGGTCTGAAAGGGATTACGGCGGAGACGGTAAAGAGCTTCCCGCTGAAATAAATATCCTGATCTGAGTGGCATGTGGTGGGCTTAGCTTTAGGAACAAGAGTGGCCACTGTTCAGAGGGAGTGACGAGGAGGAAAGACCTGCAGGGCTGGAGATTTTTATGTTTGTCCGGTTGGGAAGGAGGTGGACGCTGCTGAAACTTACACTTTACAGATTCCTCCATGTCTGCTTTTTAAGATTCCCCCCGCACTATAGACTTATCCTCCAATATTCCAAAACGCAGAGGTGTGTTGATCACGAGCCGTCAAGACATGCGTGCTGTCTGAAGTTCTTCTTTAGGTGTAGTGCTGAATTCATGAGGCTAGTGTAGCTAACAAGTAGCGGAGAAGCCTGTTAACCTCACTGATGCATGGGGCATGCCATTGACTCCCTAAACCACATATCTGCATAGATATAGTCAATATTCCTAATATTTCTCCAGCTGACCTCATATAATAAAAATTATTTAACGTATGACTTCTAGACATTCTTGCCTTAACTGAAATAATCTCAGCGTACTGCTTCATGGCTTGAATCATACAATAATCAGAAATAATAGATACATTCTGTAGATTTAGGATTTTAAATTCTGACACTGTAGCATGGTAATATTTCTACTGGAATTTGTAGTAATAGAAATACTTAATATTGTATATACATGATCAATATTTATTGAGCTACACATACAGAAGTCTGTCTCTCAGTATGGCGTCGGGCCGCCGTGTTCACTAACCCAACACGCCAGACGTCTCGGTATGGAGCTGTAGAGGTTCCTAATGGTGTCCTGTGATAATCCATCCCATGCAGCTTGAACATCCTCACACAGTTCCTGCAGATGGTGCGGTAGAGGTGGAGGTGGAGGGACACCAGGTCTTCTGGACGTGTGACGACAAACGGTTCATCTTGGTGCTGACCACGGTGCCTCCACACACGGATTCGTTGGGCGTCTCCACCAAGACTAAAGCGGGACTCGTCACTGAAGATGACCCGCTGCCATTCTGAGTCACTCCATGACAGTCTGGTACGACACCACTGCAGTCTTTGGTGACGGTGACGTGGTGTTAAGGACAGTCGTGGTAACGGTCTGTGTGCATGTAGTCCTGCGTGGTGCAGCCGTCTGCCGATGGTGCTGCACTAACAGGAGGACTCATGGAGGACACCACTGCTCGCTGGATCTCTCCTTCTGGGTGCAGCTATTCTTCAGTTAGTGAGTGTATAATAATGATAGACGTGATGATGACTGACTAGAGGAACCCACCCTCTGTTTCAGGTTTAACTGGGATTTTAAGCGTACAGGAAGCGGCTCTGAACGAAGTGATACAGGCAGGTGGGATTAAAGATCTAAGCTTCAGCTAATATTCAGCACTCCAGAGTTCTTAATCTGCATGTCATTCATCAGGAACAGGTCACGTCGGACTTGGCCAGTCGAGCTTGGCCATCATACCTCCACACAGGCTTTCCTAATACATATATAATAAGATATAACAGATAATAATAGATGTATCCAGGGAAGATCTCTCTGTCTAATAACACCTAGTCGTGTTTGGGCTGGTTAGCTGCTGGGTTTAATTAGCCTGGGGTTATCCCGCTTAGTCTCCTGGGTTTGTCTCTGATAATTATCTAGGACATAAAATAATGCAGAGGTTAGTTTTCTTCTTTTTCAGTGCGGACAGCAGGACACTTTACTCGTTAGCGTGCTTACTGCGAGTGTGAAAACAACACTCTAGCTGTGTGTCTCCCTCAGCGTCGGTCCTTATTCTCTATGGCCAGGAGAGATCTGCAGGGTACGCCCGTGTTTGTGTGTAGATTTCTCTCGTAGGCCGGTGTCCCCGAGAACACGTTCTGCTCCAGTTTGAGGAGCGTCAGGAGTTTACCTGCTGAATCGCGACCTTCTCCAGTCACTCTCACTGTAGCCTAAACGCTTTCCTTAAGCCACCAATTAGCATCTGCTGGCTTTTAATCTGTTACCTAAATCAGCGGCGGTGGAGGAGCGCTCCACACCACCTTATCTTCAGAGCGTCACTGCCTTTAAATCCTCCCGACTCTGAGAGAGATCTGCAGTTTTGTGCTGGTGTACAGGAGAATTAGGGCTAAACTAAGCGAGCCCAGCTGGAGCATGTGGAGCGCTTCCTTCACCATCACTCTACAGAGCTCAGAAACCCTCGGGGCTCATCTACTGTCTGGCCCTTAAGTCCACTGCAGATAATTTACCAGGTAATAACACCAGGTCAATAACACACCCTGGTACCATACAGACAGTTCCACCTGCACCAGTACCAGCTGGGAATGGATCGGGCCATGTACTCGACAAGGTTTCTGATGTAGCCACATCAGTGTTCAGACACTCCAGAGAACTGGTTCTAGTGGTCCAGATGTGGTGGAGTTTCCCTTCCCTGGCACAGGCTACCGAGAAGAATTCCCTGTAGACTGGGATTGTATCCACTGCTGGTAGAAGCCCGTATGGGGACCGTACGCTTCCAACACACCTGCAGATTCAGCTACTTCCCTTCACACTATATGGTCTTTGGCCACGCCCACATGCAGTCCCTCCTTTTTAGCCAATTCATTAACATTTCACTAGATAGAATTATTTGAACATCTATGAAAGTCCAGAAACACGACGATAAATAATATAATAATATTCCTCCTCATAAATGTGGGATATTAGATGTTGGACTGTACTGTTATTCAGGACTGTGTGAGTTGCTCGACTGCTGTCCAGCAGCTAAAAACCCATACCTAGGCTCTATTTCAGTGTAAGTTGAAAGTTTTTGCAATTGTCTGAGTCATTATCCTGGTTGAGGAGATATGTACGAGGTTGAGATGATCTACATGCACACAAAGAGAAGGTAATAATGAGAAATGTGAGTTAAAAAAAAACAGGAAGTTCCAGAACTGAACTGCTAAACAAGCTACGGGAGAAATGAACTGAAAGCGTGGGACGTTGGCACGGACTAAATGGTCTTAAATCTAGAGGATTTTTGTTTAAGGCCCGTGTTTGCACAGCAGGTGAAATTAGCCGAAAATTCAGATTTTCCCCAAAATCAGATTTTTCTCCGAGAACAAGCGTGCTCTGGCTTACTGGGCTGCAGCAGGCCACCTATACTCTGGTTCCCAGAAAAGAGGAAGTGGTGATATCCCTCAGTGTTCTCTAACCACTCAACACTGTTTCAGACCTGCGTTCTTGTTGGTGCCACGTTTGATTCAGGAATCTCTTTTAACATGGGGGGAGCGGTTTGAGGAAGTGCTCCCCATTTTTAATCTGTACGGGAACATCAGCCCCCAAATGTTTGATTCCGATCAGGCTGATCAGACTGAGAAACACTGCAGATTTCAGTATTTACCTATTAATGGTGTCCTTAAATAATCTGAAAACTGTTTATTATATAAGATTTTCACAACACAAATGCCGCATGATATTTTACTTGTTTTTAGGGTAATTTTGTCAAATAAAATGATGTTAAAAATATCTTAATATTAATCAGATTGGCGCTTATTATAAAGGTTAATATAGCCACTTATTTCTCTCATTTAAGTTATTTCTTTAAGAAAAATGAATCTCACTGTATAGAGCTTATTTAAAAAAACATCACAACCCCGCTTATATACCCATGACAATAACGTGGGGTGGACGAGTACCCTGTATAGAAAAAACTGTGTATGGAATTTAATCTTATTTCTTAAAAAGGAGAGATCGATCTTCTAAGTAAAATGGTCCTTGTAAAAGGAGTCAATTTATTTAGATTAGTTTGTGTTATTTTCAAAAGTGATTTCTGTAAGCCTCTTCTCTTTGTGAATTTCTTTTATTTTCTTTTCTTTTTACACTAATAGCAGAATCATTTAGCCTGTTCTAAGCTAGCGGAACATTTTTTATTTTTACTAAGGAAAATTACCCTTACTCCTGCTCATGCTGTTACAGAGAGAAAAATTAGCCTTAATAGGAATCTCCTTACAATAAGTGGAAAAAAAAAATGGCTTATGGTCGAAATGAAGAGAAGAAACTGAAAAATGATACTCATACAGCAAAACCCTGAAAATGAGAAAACATTTGAATATACCAACAAGATATAAAGAATTTCTCAATAGTCTTTTTTTTATTTTTTTTTTTTTTTTGTTTTTTTTTTTTTTTTTTTTTTTTGTTTTTTTTTTTTTTTTTTTTTTTTTGTCCTTTTTTTTTTTTTTTTTTTTTTTTTTTTTTTTTTTTTTTTTTTTTGTCAAGTGTAAAGATTAAAAATTCAATTCTAAAAAAAAACAAAAAAACAAATTTTACAGGGTACTAGGTTGACTTCTTCAAGTTATTGTCTTTGTCGGTGATGTGATTACGTTTCAATCAAACAATCAAAACATCTTTCTTTCTTGATTTCTGCAATTTCTGCAAGGTCAATACTAGTGAGTTTTAAAATAACTTTAATAAACACGTAATAAAACACGCTAATATAACAAGTTAATCTTATCCTTATAATAACCGTATGTATTACCAAGTATTAAAGTGTCAATATAAAATAATAGTGATTTTTGACGCGGAGGGGTAATCTTTAAATGGTATGAGGAAAAGTAAACTTTAAATAATGAGTTAGTGAATGTAAAAAAACATGAATTATTTATATCAGTTTAAATATGAAAATTAACTTCACAAGTTTAAACTAAAGCATTACGACAAACCTAGCGGTAACGTTTTTTTTTAAGATAACTAGGTAGACAAAATTTGAAAAAAAATTTGTTTTAAAATCTGCATCGTCAGTTTTAAGGCTGAATAATCTTAGAACAAACACAGAAACGTCGGTTCCTGAAAGAGGTTCTATATGGAACCTTTTTATTAAAGGGTTTTTCTTCTCTGCTACAAACCAAACGTCATATCCGTAGTAGAAACCATTAGAAACATTGGTCAGTGTGTAGAACCACCTACAGGGCAATCCTGCATCAGTCCGAAACCTTCTAAATGATGAAAGAGGGTTCCTTGAGTGTTAAAGGTTCTACAGCAAACATAGAACCATTTTTCTTTGATCTTGAAGAACAGTCTTTTTAAAGGATACTTTAAAACAATGAGGGACATATGGCATTTGCACAGAATTTAGGGTTCATTGTGACTTCGCTATGGCTCCGTTTGTGTTGGCAGCCCCTCAGTGCGGAACATGCGTTTTTCGTGTGAGTGTGTTTTAGGTAGCAACAGTGTGGTGTGTGATCTCCCTGAAGCTGGGTAGAACGTTTGTTAGCACCCAGCGAATCTACACCCACCCTAACGGAGACCTGGATGCAACCCCAGACTAGGCAGGTGGAGAGTTTTGGTGGCGCATTATAAGGACCAATTCGGCAATTCGGGTGTCTATTGACTTCCCTAGTATTTGTGAGCTCTGTTTCAGCCTCTGTAGCTAAAGTATCCAGACGTACGTTACTAACAGTATCAAACACAGTTACACGTTTACAAAAAGTACCCGAATCCGTTCCAGGTAGCTGGGATACTGTTTTGTAAAACTTTTGTGAAATCAATTTTTTTTACAATCTACGGACATTTAAAACGGTAATTCCGACAGTTGGTAATCGTGTTGGTGCCACAAAACCATGACGACGTTGATTATTAATTAAAAAGCATTTTAAATTTGGCACGAAGAGGAGTTAAATTGGAGCTGGATTCCTCCGTTCCCTACCGGAATGCCCTGGTAACACTGGCATGCGGAACACATTCATGTCATGTTCGCCGCGCCGGGGGGACCGATGGCTCAATTGATAGTAAATGGACGTGAATGCTGGCTCGGTGAGCATCCTGCTCTGCTCTCGGTGGGGCCTGGCCCACCAGATGGAAGTTGGAAGTTTAATGAAGTGTAGGCCGTGTTTTGGCACGGCTGTGGGAGGTTCGGGTTTGGGGAGGCTCTAATGGCGTGCGGTTTTGATTGTAGTGTGGTTGCTCCTCTGGGGCTCTTCTGCTCTCAGCTCCGGAGCGCTCGGAAAATCGGTCGGCTCTGACTGGATTTGGCAGGATGTGTGATGTTGAAGGAGTGTGATTGTCCCGCTGGCTTGATGGAACGTGGTTTACTGAGGTGGATAATGGCAGTGTGAGTCTGTAGGGGAGGTTGATTGCCCCCCTGCTGGAGGGCCCGCCCCCTTACTCTCCTCCCCTCTCCTCCACCTGTCTGTATAACCATGCTGTGCTGTCATTAGGGGGTTTTTTTTTACAACCGATCTCGGTTAAAATGCGGGTCCAGGAGCTTTCTGATAAAAAGACGGCTCTGTACCACAGGCAGTTTCATCCTCAGGCTGGGATTGGCTGAGAGCCGTTCACGTCTCCAGATATCGGCCCTGACGCAAGACTCCTGCTGATCAGAAGCGTAAACAGGGTGAGAAACTGATCCGGGTTATTGATCAGCTTTTGGATCTCATTTAAATATAAAAGCTTCCTCCGAAGTCCCTGTGGTCCTAGAGTGGGTGTGTCCATAGCCATAAGCCGCTGGTTTTCCTCTCCCTCTCTTTCTGTCTCGATCATTTCTCTCCTCTCACGTTTATTTCTCTCATCTATCCTTTATTGTTTCTCTCTTTCCTCTTGTTACACTCGCTCTTTGTCCCTCTCGATCCTTCCCCCGCTGTCCTCCCTCTCCCAAGGCTGACTTTTTATTGCCCCGCCCTATTTACCTTTTCTTTCCCAATGTCTCTCCTTCTATTTCTATCTCTGCCTATAGCTGCTTCATCTTTTCTCTTCCTCAATCCTACATTTATTTCTCTCTGTTTTCTCCTTTCCTGCTCCTCGCTGTCCTGTTTTCTCTTAGATCTGGTTATTTTCTCTCATCTCCTCTCTCCTTGGCCTTGCGTACCTGGGTCTCTTCCTTCTCTGTGGTTCGTTTAACAGAGAACTGTTAATTGGATTGTTTTTGGGAGGGAAAGCGCAGCTCTAATCATTCTCCACATTCACACCAAGCCACAAATGAAGGCGCGAGAACCTGCAGCAGCTGAGTGAGTTGTGTGTGTGTGTAAGTTGTGACGTGTGTGTGTTTAGTGTGTGTTGTTGAGTGTGTGAGTTAGAGTGTGTGTTGTAAGTGCGAGTGCGTGGTGTGTTTATCTTCAATACTGTACACCAGCAGCGTTCCCTCACCCCGACGCCTTCTCAGTGTGCCATGGTGCCCATGTAGATGTGTGGTGATGAATGGCGATGAGACTAGAGGGTTCAACATTCTTCAGCTCCTCTCCTGGTACAGAAGAATAGACTGAGTAAAGGAGGGATGGAGGGATGCAGGGGATGGAAAAGAAAGCACTGATGGAGGGACACAAGGGAATGAAGAAATGGAGGGATGGAGGTACGCAGGGGGATGGAGAAATGGATGGATGGAGGGGACACACAGAGATGAGGAATGGAGGGTAACGCAAGGGATCTGAAGAAATGGAGGGAATGGAGGGATTGCAAGGATGGAAGGGAGAAAATGGATGGAATTGAAGGGACGCAGGGATGGAGGAATGGGAGGGAACGATGGACGCAGGGATGGTGCAAAACAGCTCCTACAGAGGACTTCAACGAGATTGCTCTGCTACAAAATTAGGACACCAACTACACAATTGGTGTAAGCGGCGATGACAGCATGACATAAGGATGTCAACAGGATGATGGACACGAAAGGGCGTGTCAGAGAAGCCAACGGAGGTGAGACAGGTGTGAGGGACAGGCAAGGACAGGTGACAGTGGCCTGCCCAGGTGTTGCGAGGTGACAGGTTGCCCCTGTTTTGAGCGACAGGTCCTCATGTGTGTATGTGTATGGCCCTGTATCACGGAGAGGGACAGACGACACCTGACTGGACGCTTGAGGATGGAGGGGTGGGTGGGTGTGGGAGACTGGGGTGGATTTGGGTTGGGGGGGGTTTGCTGTCTGGAGACCAGTCCTCATTAGCCTTCACTCTCGTCCGTCCCGGCTCTCAAACTCTGTTCTCTCATGTCGTTAACAGTTCCTGTCCTAAACTTCTCTGTACATACGCTCACGCAAATTAATATACTATATACTCACACTATTGAACACTACACACTATATCTACATTCTAAACAAATATATACTCACACACTATACACTCACAATACCACTATATACTCACAATATACTAGACATTCACCACTATATCTACATTTCTAACAATATATACTCCACATCACACTATACACCTCTATACACTCACACTACACCTCACAACTACACTATATACTCACACTATACACTCCACTACTATTCTCTACATTCTAACAATATATATACTCGACACTATACACTCTATACACTCAACACTACTACACTCGTGGAATCACACTACACTATTAGTACTCACACTATACACTCACACTATATCTACATTCAAACAATATAATACTCTCACACTATACACCTCTATACACTCACCACTACACTCAACACTACACTAAATATACTCAACAACACTATACCTCACACTAATATCTACATTCTAACAAGTATATACCTCACACTTTATACACTCTATACACTCACAATACACTATCATACTCCACAAATATACTATACATTAAAACTATAACTAAATTCTAACAATATATACTCACACTATACACTCACACTATATCTACATTCTAACAATATATACTCACACAATACACTCACACTATATCTACATTCTAACAATATATACTCACACTATACACTCTATACACTCACACTACACTCACACTACACTATATACTCACACTATACACTCACACTATATCTACATTCTAACAATATATACTCACACTATACACTCTATACACTCACAATACACTATATACTCACAATATACTATACATTCACACTATATCTACATTCTAACAATATATACTCACACTATACACTCACACTATATCTACATTCTAACAATATATACTCACACAATACACTCACACTATATCTACATTCTAACAATATATACTCACACTATACACTCTATACACTCACACTACACTCACACTACACTATATACTCACACTATACATTCACACTATATCTACATTCTAACAATATATACTCACACTATACACTCACACTATATCTACATTCTAACAATATATACTCACACTATACACTATACACTCACAATACACTATATACTCACAATATACTATACATTCACACTATATCTGCATTCTAACAATGTACACTCACACTATACACTCACTATACACTATACACTTACAATACACTATATACTCACAAAATACTATACATTTAAACAATATATACACTCACACTATACATTCACACTATATCTACATTCTAACAATATATACTCACACTATACACTCACACTATATCTACATTCTAACAATATATACTCACACTATACACTCTATACACTCACACTACACTATATACTCACAATATACACTCACACTATATCTACATTCTAACAATATATACTCACACTATATCTACATTCTAACAATATATACTCACACTATACACTCACACTATATTCTACATTCTAACAATATATACTCACACTATACACTCACACTATATCTACATTCTAACAATATATACTCACACTATATCTACATTCTAACAATGTATACTCACACTATATCTACATTCTAACAATATATACTCACACTATACACTCACACTATATCTACATTCTAACAATATGTACTCACACTATACACTCTATACACTCACACTACACTATATACTCACACTATACACTCACATTATATTCACATTCTAACAATATATACTCACACTATACATTCACACTATATCTACATTCTAACAATATATACTCACACTATACACTCACACTATATCTACATTCTAACAATATATACTCACACTATACACTCACACTATATCTACTTTCTAACAATATATACACTCAAACTATACACTCTATACTCACACAATACACTCACTATACACTATACACTCCCAATTCACTATATACTAATAACATACTATACATTCACACTATATCTACATTCTAACAATATATACTCACACTATACACTCTATACGCTCACACTACACTCACAATACACTATATACTCACACTATATCTACATTCTAACAATATATACTTAAACTATACACTCACTATACACTATACACTTACAATACACTATATACTCACAAAATACTATACATTCAAACAATATATACACTCACACTATACACTCACACTATATCTACATTCTAACAATATATACACTCAAACTATACACTCTATACACTCACACTATACACTCACACTATATCTACATTCTAACAATATATACTCACACTATACACTCTATACACTCACAATACACTACTCATAATATACTATACATTCACACTATATCTACATTTTAACAATATATACACTCAAACTATACACTCTATACTCACACAATACACTCACAATACACTATATACTCACACTATACACTCACACTATATCTACATTCTAACAATATATTCTCACACTATACACTCACACTATATCTACATTCTAACAATATATACTCACACTATACACTCTATACACTCACAATACACTATATACTCACACTATACACTTGATACACACTATATCTACATTTCAACAATATATACACTCACAATACACTACATACTGACAATATACTATATTCTCACACTATACACTCACAACACACTATATACTCACAATGCACTATATACTCACACTATATCTACATTTTAACAATATATACACTAACACTATACACTCTCAATACACTACATACTGACAATATACTATATTCTCACACTATACAATCACTTTACACTATACACGCACTATACACTCACAATACACTATATACTCACAATGCGCTATATACTCACACTATATCTACATTCTAACAATATATACTCACACTATATCTACATTCTAACAATATATACTCACACTATACAGTATATAATCTCACAATAGACTCACTATACACTCACTATACACTATACACTCCCAATACACTTTATACTCTCACTATACACTACATCTACATTCTAACAATATATACTAACACTATATACTCTCACAATGCACTATATACTCTCACAATAGACTCACTATACACTCCCAATACACTCACTATACACTATACACTCCCAATACACTATATACTCTCACTATATACTATATCTACATTCTAACAACATATACTAACACTATATACTGACACTATACACTCTCACAATACACTCTATACTCACACAATACACTCACAATACACTATATACACTCACTATACACTATACACTCCCAATACACTATATACTCTCACTATATACTATATCTACATTCTAACAATATATGCTAACACTATATACTGACACTATACACTATATACACACTAATACACTATATATTCACATAATATACTATATCTACATTATAACAATATATACTAACACTATATACTGACACTATACACTCTTACAATACACTCTATACTCACACAATACACTCCCAATACACTATATACTCTCACTATACACTATATCTACATTCTAACAATATATACTCACACTATACATTCACACTATATCTACATTCTAACAATATATACACTCAAACTATACACTCACAATACACTCCATACTGACAATATACTATATTCTTACACTATACACTCACAATACACTATATACTCACACTATACACTCACACTATATCTACATTCTAACAATATATAATCACACTATACACTCTATACACTCTTACAATACACTACACACTCCCAATACACTATATACTCTTCTCTATACACTATATCTAGTACTTCTAATCACATATATATACTAAACACTTTAAAATTAAATCCAATTAAATTAACAGAGCATAAAAAATGTCAGCTATAATCCAACACGAGCTCAAAGTTGATGCTGTATATTTATATAGTTATTCATTTATAATATTACACATGGGGAAATATGTGCATGATTCATCTCAAATATTGCGAGGCACCTCCAGTTCTGTGATGGCTCTATGACTACTGACCTCCCACTTCGCTCTCAATGCCATCTCCGAAACATGAGGAGGAACACACTCGTTACACCGTAAATGACACACAGAGAGTGGGGTCACAGATGACCGAGTAATTTATGGCATACTCAGTGACCCGCCCGGCTCGTCAGGTTTGTAAAACTGCAGTGGTCTGGACGAGCGGAAAGTGATATAATAAACCCTATGTAGAACCAAACAAGCGGAACTATTCGCCTTGAACCACTATTGTTCTTCTTTTAGGAAAAGTGCCCAGTGGCGGTTTTCTACCACCACCCGAAGAGGAAAGTATAGCAGCACGAAGTGTAGTCGAAAGGTATTGTTTTTAGTAGACTATTCTGAGCACCTGCACGGAGGGCGCCCCAGCTCCTGAGGGATGATCCCAAGCAGGCAAGCCGTTTTCCGTTCAAACTCGAGCTTATGGCGCCTCATCAGAACGCCTGTGTGCTTCATTTTTTCGCTGAGAGTGGCTGTGCCTCTAAGGAATCGGTTGCTAATGATTTCAAGAATAATAGAGAATAAGAAGAGGCAGATAATGTCCAGATGTTAGCGTGTTTTTGGCAGGCAGATGTATTGCACCGTTCGTTAGCCTCGCTTCATATTGCTCGTAGAACTTGCCACATAGCCTATTAGAGGGATTTAATTACTGCGACTTTAAAAAGTGAAGTCAACACGAGTCCTTATCCTATGTCCTGGGTTTGCTGCTCAGCTCAGTGCCAACTCTTCCGAATCCGACCGGGAGGCACACATTAAATCGCGGCCACTGAAGTCAGATGTACACTACGTGCCAGAAGAATAATAATAATCATGCATACAGATAAACGAATATGGCTACGATTATACAGAGCTCATACGGACACACAATACCCTGCTGGGCTTTTCTTTTTTTAGTTAATACACACTAAACAGCTTACTCACGCCGGTACGAATAAACTGAGTCTTAGAAAACTGCTACCGCATAGAAGTACACCTGAGTAACACCTCGGACATCAGTTAAACTTCTACGTCATTAACTTTATAGCTATCGAAAAGCCACATCTCCGTCCCTGATGCACAATCTATCAGGCTCACACACTCTCGCCTTAATGACTGCAGAATTCTCTCACGCACGACCACAACTACATTCCCCCCCCCCCCTGCGTAACTCCAAAAGACTGTTAATTCAGAGGCATTATCAGATATGTCAATACAGTTCGCGTATTACTAAACTATTTACGACTGTAAATTCAGCACATGGACTGATAGGAAATGAACCATGAACTAATAGAAATGCTTACTGCTGCAAGTCCAACATTTTGACCTGTCAACATCCCAGAGGCGAGTATAGAAACACTGCACATCATGCTGATAGCAAGAACACTTATACCAGATTCAACTTCGTATTGTATAATCAATTCTCTGTCGTAACTCTGTGCACAGCTCGTACAGTAAAACTCAGCTACACTGGAAATGAGTCTTGCTCAGTACTCTACGTAACTCATACATAAACTCTATACTGAATAGTGAAATATTCCTAGAATAGGCATTTGCCTAATTACATTTGCTTTAATGTCCTCAATCGCCATCAATCAGTTGATATTGTAATAGCTTTACTGTAACTCTGCGCAAACTCTACAGTAGTAACTCTTACGAGTTAACTCGAACTCCACTCGAAAGTGTTATTATTGTATGTTTTCTATTGAAATGTATAACTGGTAAGGACTCTACTCATGCGTGTTCACTCTACTGTAGCTGCCCCCTGCTGCTTGAGTGACAGATAGAGCAAATCGAATTCTATTGGAGGAATTCATTGTACTGTTATGCTTGCCTGGAGACTCTTATTTGCCGAGACATATGTAATACCTCTAGTATGTGTTAATCCAGAGGCAGATCCTCACATAAATAATACCTATATATATAATATAGTAACATATTTTGTTTATAAATTAAAACGATATTATGTAAGAGGGTATGCAACGCTTAGATAAATCTGATCTTCTCTCATCAGTCAGCAGCTACACACACTGTCTACATTACAGATTCATCTCACTATTCATGAGCCCCATGAAGAATAGAGAAGCAAAAACTGTTTATGATCTAGTTTAAATAGACTATTACCTATATATATAAACACTCACATGCATTAAACAAACAGCTATCATCTAGATCGCATAGCCTTGCCCCCAACTCTCACTGACCTATACCCAGAACAATAGACACCGGACCAAGTGCTTTGTCGCTCTGCCCTAAGAAATACCAATCCTGATACCGAACCATTCAGACGGGTTTTTTAAATCATTGCTGCAAAGTAAATAAGACATATTAGTGCAAGTAAATCTAGATCGCAATATAATCGCCTACATATATCTTGTTATCATGAGTCTGGATATACACGCTCGTACTCACGCATCCTGGCGCTATAAGCAACTAGAGAATTCTAACCACGAGAGAATCGCGCAACTACCAAAAAACACGATAGAAGAGATGTAAGAGGGTGGCTACCTAATATTCACCAACATTCGATCACACTTAAATACACTAGTAAAGTAAATATATTCAACCACACCCTAGATATTAGCATATCTATAGTATACTATAAAATTCACTAGCTACCCAGATAAGCACGTGATCAGTACTATATCTCATTCTATAAATTACCTCTAACGTGCTCATGATATAACTAGATAAGCGAGACACTACCACTCGTAAGAAGTGAGGCCTAGAAACAAGGTCGGTTACTTTATTGTTTACAATGAGGGAAGGAAGTCAACAGATTGCATGCACGGATATTATTTAAAGAGTTGAAATCAGTAACCGAAACGGAATTAGGCCTCATTCACTATGGATTAATAGCGGAGGAACATCGTTGGGTTTGGATGCGCCTGGCATGGAGACAACATAAGGAGTACGTAATAAAATCTCTTCATCTGCAGTCTATATACACCTCAGTTTATTCAGAGGCGCGCGGAGGTCGGTGGTTTTTTGTTTTTAGAAACAGGCCGTGCTCTGTCTTTGGGCACGTTCGGTGGTGTCTCAGTAAACTGAAGTCTGGGGACAGCAGACGAATGAGAACAAATATCTGCATTTAGCCTTGAGTGTCTAGACAGTGGCAGTGTCTACTGTCTCCTCTTGAGGTCTATGTGAATGCATGGGACAGTAGGGACAGTCATCTTTATCAGCGGAGGTACGACACGAATCAGTAATTTTTTATGCTACTATTTACTCTTTTACTAGCAGTAGTGGGCGTTATCGCGGGGATGATTATAGACACACAAATGCACCTGTTAGCGATATTGATTGCACAATGATTCGCTATGGGCTTAATTCTCGCAGGGGAATTGTAGCTGTCACTGTATGCCAGACA
>JAMWET010000821.1:387500-468805 GCA_024036415.1 Prochilodus magdalenae | reverse complement strand
ATCAAAGGCCTCTTAACAGTTGCACATTCTTTCAGACCCACAGTGTTCTTTTCATAGTGGAAGTATGGACAGAAACACTTGTGTAGTTTGAGTTTCTCATTTCTCTCAAAGATGAAATCTTTAAAGGTGCACATTCTAAAAAATATACTTTAAAAACCTCAAAAAGTAACTAAGATTAACAGCAGAACATGAAGAAATAAGTGAAAAACTTAAGGATAAGGATAAGATGTCAAAAACATCTATGTATGATGTGTAATAAAGTTAGCATGCTAACCAGATAGCCCCGATCCATCCTGTACCATAATATCACTTTGTACCTCAAGAGGCCATAGTGAGTCACTGTAGAGTTGACTCTGCCATCAGTCCAACATGAAAATTAAGTTTACAGAAGGAAATAGAAGTTTTGACTGGAAAATAAATAAACCAAGGGTGACCTCTATCACAATACTGAATTCAACTGACTGGCAGTTTAAAGCCCAAACAGCTACACATGATGTAAAGTCTGTGTATTCTAACAGCTTTTAATTCAGACAAATAGATCCAGCGTGCAGCTTTATACGGCAATGGATAGAGAGCAGAGAGACAGCGCCAGTGATTAGCAAATGCCACAGAGTGATAGAGGAGATAAACAAGCCACACAGAGGAGTTAACCTTGGGGGATTTAATTATATATTCTAATCAAATTACCCAATCAATAAATCTGATGTGAGTGGGAGAGGTTGCATCCCTGCCCCACTGTTTGGCAAGCTGCAGACCTCTGGTTTGACTGTGACGGTAATAGATGCTGAAGACTAGGCGAAAGTGGCAGAGACCTCTGCTACCTACAGGACAATTACTCTCCTGGGCCAAACTCTCCACACCTCTCTGATGGACTCCTGGTCTAATTCTACCCAACCCTTGTAAAATAAGACTACACTGATTAGATGTGCTTTACATAAAGGTCATCATTATCTGGCTGGGCTAAATTAAAACCCAAAAGGGAGACTTCCATTATTTAATCTCGTGACTAGAGCTGGTTATAACATTTATTAAATGCCTGCCCTGTAAAATTTGTCTGAAAGCAATCCCAGATAGAACTGAAATAACTTTAGGCCATAAGTATGTGTCTTGGAGTTTATCTTATTTAAACCTGCTTGCTGTTTTTACATCAAGTCAAGTGGCTTTTATTGTCATTACAGCTCTGTACAAGTACACAGTGAAATGAAATTACGTTTTTTACAGAACAAGGGAGCCATATGGAACAAAACGAGAACATACAACTAGAAAGGGAAAGTTCGTGAACGTTCGCTTGTAAAAGGCTGATTATTACGTTAAAACGTTTAAAAGTTGAACTACCTTAAATTAACTGCCACTCTGCCACCTTAAATTCACGCCTACCACCTTAAATGTCCTGCCACCTTAAATTCACTCCTACCATCTTAAAGTCCCTGCCACCTTAAATTCACTACTACATTAAATTCCCTTTTCAACAAGATAATGCCAGACCACATTCTGCAGCAATCACAACATCATGGCTACGTAGGAGAAGGATCCGGGTACTGAAATGGCCAGCCTGCAGTCCAGATCTTTCACCTATAGAGAACATTTGGCGCATCATAAAGAGGAAGGTGCGACAAAGAAGGCCCAAGACGATTGAACAGTTAGAGGCTTGTATTAGACATGAATGGGAGAGCATTCCTATTTCTAAACTTCAGAAACTGGTCTCCTCTGTCCCCAGACGTCTGTTGAGTGTTGTAAGAAGGGGGGGATGCAACACAGTGGTAAAAATGGCCTTGCCCCAACTTTTTTGGGATTTGTTGACGCCATGAAATTTTGAAACAACATATTTTTCCTTTAAAATGATACATTCTCTCAGTTTAAACTTTTGATCTGTGATTTGTGTTCTATTCTGAATAAAATATTAGATGTTGGCACCTCCACATCATTGCATTCAGTTTTTATTCACAATTTGTTTAGTGTCCCAACTTTTTTGGAATCCAGTTTGTATTTGCTGCACTGTTTAAGGTGGAACAGGAATTCAAATAAGAAGCTAACATCCAACAAAGTTCATCATCATCATTATTATTAATATTATCATTATTATTGTGCATTATTCATGTAGTTAGCCTCATACATGAACCAGGAGACGACAAACAGAAACAGGAACTGCAAAAAACACTAAGTAGCAAGGTTGTAAAACCACGTATGTGAACAGGGGTGCGTTGAGAAGCTTTTGCCAGTTTGCACTTGATCTATAGCTAGCCACCGCAGGTGGGCTGGTCTGCATCATCTAACTACATGTCTGAAAACAAATTCAATCAATTTAACCTCCCCTTTTGCTGCAGCACACTCGACTCAGGGCATGTTGACCTCAGGCTTAGATGTGCCTGCTGCATGGAGTCCCATTATATCTGCAGTGCTTACCTGTAGAGGTTATTCAAGCCCTCAGCAGCTGGTACACCTTTAAGCAGCTGGATTCACTCATACTTTTGGACATATGTGGCCTTTCCCAAATCAGCCTCCTAACTCTATATGAACTTACACTCGCAACTGTGTAAGGCAAAATGCATAGTGCTGGACGAAGTACACAAACCATGCAGTTAAATTAGAGATACCCAAGGTAAAATATTCCTCCAGTAACAGTAGACGTTCCTCCCTTTGTACCTCCACTGGACTAACAGTGCTAAATTATTTCCCCTCAAATTTATTTAAATATGGAAAGTAACAGTAGCATGAATTATTATGGCTGTAATTATAATTCTATTATTTTCCTAGTAACAAAACAAAAGTCTTTCTTAATCAACTCATTTTAGATGGGCAGACTCTAGTGTCACTCTCAGTCCACCAGTTTTTTAATAGAAGGTTGTTAATTAGTCTGACACTGATGTCTATTCAAATGATCATGAGCACAAAACATGGGAGGAGAACAGTTTCCATTGAGTAGAACCAAGCTCTCTGTCCAACAGGCCCAAACAAGGTAACTGCGCTGTACCCTGATTGGTGGGCTCGCTTTTGTGCTTGTTTTGTTCATTATGGCCACCATTGTAGAAACAGGGGTAACCTTCAGGACGCCCTTGCCACTCTTCAGCAAAAGAAGGAAGCTGTTGTCACCATGACGACAGATGAAAAAGATGGGTTATCTAATAACTTATCACCATTTAAGTCTGTCTCAAATTATTTAAATGTAAACACATTGGTGGAGTTCCCCTTTTATCCTAGGTTTTGATCACAAAAATGGTCAGATGCTCTTTGTGTTCCAAATGTAAGTAAGCAATGATGTACATTATGGGATGGATGTACATTATGGGATGGAAAACATAGCGTGCTCTGTCGTCTGCCTATTGAGATACATTTGAGACGTTATTAATAGTCAAAATGATTACTGACAGTAAACGAGCTTTTACGAGTGTTTCTCAAAAAAAAGACTACAAAGACTTGTCGCGCGGAACACATCACTGCCCCACAGCTCACCACGCGGCCCGGCACTGGGTCATGGTATTTGTAGTTCAATTAACTAATAATTTATTTCAGTTATGTGGCTTTACAAAATATTTTGCTAATATATATAAACTGTATCTGCAGGACTCGTGTGGGGACAGGGTGTCTGTTTCACCAAAGTTCCAACTTCTATTATCTGAAACAAACAAACAAATAAACAAACAAACAAACAAAACATTTCACTACGGCACAATCAATTGCGACTCATCATGTGTTGAACGCAACCGCCAGGTGGCGCAGATCTGCACATTCCCGCTAAATGTGGTGAGTGTTCCACGTGAAGGCGCACACAGAAGCGGAGAGACGAGGCAGAGGGAGTAGGACCGATATGCGTCTCATCCACTACGGCTTCTCTCTCTCTCTCCCTCTGGCGCCCACTCGCGGTCACTGTGTAACACTAACGCGGATCTAGATTACTTACAACCGGAAGGCGGCCAGTGAAGCCTCTCGCTTTTTCCGTTTAGCTCTTTCTGGCGAGAAGGTGGTGCAGTGATTCGCATCCACGGCAGTGTGCGGTCCCTCCTCCTCGACTAAAATGTCTAAGATGGATATTTTAAACACATATTTGACGGAGCGCTTGGCTGTAGCCGTGAGGGAGATTTTGGAGGCGGTGGAAGCCACAGTGACGGAGTACCGCCAGGAAACAGCGCAGACCCGGATTGAAAACGACAAACTCCGGGAGCAGCTGAGGGACGCGCTGTGCAGGGCCGAGGCTGGGGGACAAGGTAGAGTACCTAACTTACAGCTGGATTCGCTTACAGGGCCCGCATCAGGCTTCATGCATGCGGAAGCTCTTGTAGGGCAACATAAGGCAGAAGTGACAAGGGTGGAAGTTACAGCATCGTAGGAACCGCAAACCAGACAGATACACAGCATCTGGCAAACATCCCAATAGACTCCAGCTGCAGAGCTCTAGGCTTGTAGCTTAGGACAGCTAACAGCAGAGCCAATCACAGAGCGCCGTTGTGTCACGTGTTGCGGAGATTAAAAATAAAAGTCCCACGTAAAAATAATTATTTTAGTATTATTATTTAAAACTAACAAAATACGTACATTACGTACGCACATTATTTCTACTAAAGATTTATTTTACTGGAAATGCTTTAAGATGAAAGTCTCGCAAAAATGGAGCATCACGATACATGAGCATAAAATACAAAACACAAAATACACACAAATAACAACAGCAAAACAGCGTTACTGCATGTTGTTGTTTAAATTAGTATTTATATTCATTGTTACTTGCCTAAATAATAATTTGAAGAAAAAGCAAATGGAAAAATATTTTTTAAAAAGCAGTTGGTAAACATAGTTTAGATAATTGTGTAATGCACATCAAATTAGCATTACTACGTGATGCATGTTACCACTATATGCACTGGTTGTTGTTGTTGTTTACATGTAATCTATAACTGGTCATGTTTATGAAGCATTCAGTTACTCTGTCTTCTGCAATTCTGTGCCAAAGTCAGAGGACCCCTCTCTCCCCTTGTTTCATTTCCAGTTAAACCAGCTATGATTTACAAGTTCTTCTTTTTAAGAAGATATTTCTGTAGAAAGCTGATATGAGATAATACAATTGCAAAAACTGGAGTTTCCAACTAGCGTTCAAAAACACTGAACAATATACAGAAATATACTTGACATCAAAAGAATATTTGCACCTAGAAGGAAGTGTGAGATTACAGTGCTATGGAGAAGGAAGATGAAGGGTACCAGGAACAATAAATGATAATAAATTCAGACTGATATGTGTCAAATTTATTGAGCTACACACACAGAAGTGGTGTCTCTCAGTATAGTGTCAGGCCGCCAGAACATGCCAGACGTCTCGGCATGAAGTTGTAGAGGTCCCATTGGTGTGCTGTGATAATCCATCCCATGCATCTTAAATATTCTCACACGGTTCCTGCAGATGTTGCAGTAGGGGCGGAGGTGGAGTGACTCTAGGACTTCTGGATGTGTGACACATGACAACAAACTGTTCATCTTGGTGCTGGTCTCCGCCAAGTCAAAAGCGGGACTCCTCACTGAAGATGGCCTGCTGCCTTCTTCTGACAGGAAGACTCATGGAGGTCATCAGTGGAGCTGAATCATGTGCAATTTTATTCCTGTCGGTTGATTCCTTCTGGGTGCAACTATTTATGCAGCTACTCTTTTGCTAATGAACGTGTATATAGAGGAAAATAGGGCTTTGAGGCATGGTAGACCACCAAAACTCAACATCAGATAAACATCACTTGAAGCTTTAATTTTTAAGAGGGTAGAAATTCGAGGTCTACTCCTACTCCACTCCCCCACAGTGTTCTACTGTGAGAAGACAGTTTATTTCTTTGGGTCTGAAAGGATGTGCCCAAAAAAACCCTTATTTTTTTTCAAATCCAACTGTCACAAGAAAAACAAAAATTTCCAAAATGGTAACTTAACAAGAGTGGACATCTTAGTAAGTAAGTAAGCTTAGTGATGATGTTAATGTAGTGTGATTTTATTCTAAGCCATTTTTAAGACTTTGCATTTGTTCTTTTGCCGTCAATCTTATACACTGCAAAGGCCAGCTGCGGAGCTCAGGTTCTGTAGAAAACTAAAAATCACAATAAAATGGAGATGGACAGTGATGATTTGCCAAGAAAACAAAGAAAGTACTGATGTTCTCAGGACAATGAAAATAGCACTCCAGAGGCCAGACCTCAACATCACTGAATGTGCTTGGAATTACTTTGAAGCTGTGAAGCAGATAATACTTCTCAGACTGACCTCTGGAGATGTGGAAAGACATCCCTCTAAATCTTTTGAAAAACTGAAAGCAAGTCTCCTGAAAAACAATGGAAGCTGCAATAAAACCAATGGACACACTGAATACATTTTTTTACTGATGACTGAAAAATGAATGACCGTTTCGACTGAAAACAACATAACTGAAGAGTGGTCTCCGACATTTCCACTGCAGTTTATGAATACTGATTATATACCATATTGTGATTCACAATACCATACCATCACATCACTAACCATTGTTTTCCCTCTCCTTTTCCAGAAACAGTCCACAATGACTCTAAGTCTGTCCTAGAAGAAACCTCTCCATGTGGGCCAGAGACCTGGAGCTCCAGCCTTGAGCAGAGAGAAGAACTTCAAGAGGTGCAGGAAACCCAGAGCCAAGACCAGAAATGGACAGATGAGTCATTAAATGAGGATGGCCCACACACACTGGTTCCGGTTTGCAAAGAAGAGAGATATTCTCTGAAACTGGGCTCCCATACAGAGCCACTAACTTCTGTAGACATTCAGGAGCACAACTCCGATCAGGACTTAGATGTGTCCTTGCCTGTCGTGAAACTGCACAGGGTAAAAATTGAGCCAGAGGAGACTGAAATTCCCATAAGTTTGCCAGACGCTGATGTCCCTACACACTCAGGCCATTCATACAGTCCTGAAGCTTCCCACAGCACTCTCAGTCCTAGCAGAGGCTGCCATAATGCCCCTCTCTCAGACACGCACATACTGGACAGAGAAGGGCCCCACAGCGCTGCTCGACTGAATCCGTCAAGCTGTTCAGAAAAAACAACTGGTGAACTCCAAGGAGATGCCCAGTACAAGTGTTCGCATTGCAGGAAGACATTTAAGGAGCTGAAAAAGCTGCAGACGCACCAGCAGGCTCACGAGCGAGCGTTCGGCTGCAACTGGTGCGGTAAGGGCTTTTACCAGTCGGCTGACCTCCGCCGGCACCTGCGCACGCACACGGGCGAGCGGCCCTACCGCTGCACCTGGTGCTCCAAGAGCTTCAGCCAGAGGAGCAACCTGCGGCGGCACGTGCGCATCCACACCGGCGAGAGGCCCTACCAGTGCACGCTCTGCGCACGGAGCTTCAACGACGGCCACACGCTGAAGAAACACCAGCGCAAACACTATGAAGAACGCTACTGCTGCTCCCTCTGTGACCAGAGCTTCACAGTGGCCCGGTCACTGCAGCTTCACCTGTTAAAGCAACACCTGATAGAGCAGCGGCAGTAAACATGGATAGCAGAGGGGCTTTTGTAAGCAACTTGGGCTATGCATATCTGTTATATGTACTGAAAGACTAAATGAAACAGTGGAGAGTGCTGCCAGAGGAGTATTGACTGTGTAGTTAAGATACTATGATAAATACAAGAAAAGGATTTTTCATTGCACTTTAAAAAAAAAAAAAGGCAGAACCAGAAATACTTGTGGAAATACTGTCCTGATGATGACGGATGTTTTTCCCCAGTGGTACAGTGGTGTGAGAAATTGAATACACCTCCCCTAATAAACAAATCGCTTTTTTAAAGGGCCCCAATTGTGGAAAACTGAAGTTCCCTCACAAAGGAGTTTCAAATAATATGTAAGCTTGGGATATGCATTCCACCTGATTTTTTATATTTAAGGATCCATAAGCGTTCGTGGATGTTTGTCCGGTTAAGGGAAGGACAAACTATGTCAAAAAAATAAATAAATGGACGAATATTATTTAGGGCTGTTGGGTTCCTTTTTTGTTTTGGTGACAGCACTGATGTTAAACAAAACAAAAATAGCAGCACAGAGGTTCTATTATTCATAAACATCCAAATTGAGAGATTGTTAGGTTTTTGTGTTGGTTGACTAAGTGGAGGAGTTAGTAACCTGATGTGTCAATCAGCTCTTTGTCAGAGATATGTATTTTTATAAATTTAGCTAACATCAGCTAGAGCAGCACGCTATCTCTGCCTTCTTAGCCACATTCTTAAGTCGTATCCATGGCAATGCACTCATCTCATATTCAGGCGCTTAATAGGAAAAGGTACATTTAAGCGAACCCATTAGATTTCACTGAATTCAGTTTGTGTTTCCTCCAACAACACTATCTGTATACGGTCACCTTGATTAATTGACCGAGTACTAAACTGTGCACAGCCATAATTTAAACCCTGACTTCCCACTTCATACAGTCCCAATACAGAAACTAGGCTGCTAACAGTCTTTAGAGCTCGTTGTTTCTGTAACGAGAAACAATTTGCTTATATACACACATATATTCAACCTACAGTGGTTTACCTTCATATTGAATACATATACTGTAGATTTGAATTTAAGTTCTAAAGAGTGTTTTAGGTCTTAGGTTAAGGTTAAAGTGCTTTCTGAATCAGGGATGGTGTAGGACAGCCAATCACAGAGCTTGTTTTTTAAGGATATAGGACATTCGATATGTATAGTCACAAAAATATCTTATCCTCTGTTCAGTTCTGTCTACGGATTAAAGTGACAAAACAAACCACTTAAAATTTTGCTAATTTTAGTAATAGTTACGCACGTGGACAAAATTGTTGGTACCCCTTGGTTAATGAAAGAAAAACCCACAATGGTAACAGAAATAACTTTTAATCTGACAAAAGTAATAATAAATAAAAATTCTATGAAAATGAACAAATGAAGGTCAGACATTGCTTTTCAACCATGCTTCAACAGAATTATTTAAAAAAAAAAAACTCCTGAAACACCTGGACAGAAATGATGGTACCATTAACTTAATATTTTGTTGCACAACCTTTTGAGGCAATCACTGCAATCAAACAATTCCTGTATCTGTCAATAAGACCTCTGCACCTCTCAGCAGGTATTTTGGCCCACTCCTCATGAGCAAACTGCTCCAGTTGTCTCAGGTTTGAAGGGTGCCTTTTCCAGACGCTATGTTTCAGCTCCTTCCAAAGATGCTCAATAGGATTTAGGTCAGGGCTCATAGAAGGCCACCTCAGAACAGTCCAGTGTTTTCCTCTTAGCCATTCTTGGGTGTTTTTAGATGTGTGTTTTGGGTCATTATCCTGTTGCAAGACCCATGACCTGCGACTGAGACCAAGCTTTCTGACACTGGGCAGCACATTTCTCTCTAGAATTCCTTGATAGTCTTGAGATTTCATTGTACCCTGCACAGATTCTAGACACCCTGTGCCAGATGCATAACAGAGCCTCCTCCATGTTTCACAGTAGGGACAGTGTTCTTTTCTTGATATGCTTCATTTTTCCGTCTGTGAACATAGAGCTGATGTGCCAAAACGTTCCATTTTTGTCTCATCTGTCCATAGGACATTCTCCCAGAAGCTTTGTGGCTTGTCAACATGTAGTTTGGCAAATTCCAGTCTGGCTTTTATAACAATGGTGTCCTCCTTGGTCGTCTCCCATTAAGTCCACTTTGGCTCAAACATCGACAGATGGTGCAATCTGACACTGATGTTCCTTGAGCTTGAAGTTCACCTTTAATATCTTTAGAAGTTTTTCTTGGCTCTGTTGTTATCATTCGTATATCCGTCTCTTTGATTTGTCATCAGTTCTCCTCCTGTGTCTACGTCCAGGGAGGTTGGCTACAGTCCCATGGATCTTAAATTTCTGTATAATATATGCAGCTGTAGTCACGGGAACATCAAGCTGCTTGGAGATGGTCGTATAACCTTTACCTTTAACATGCTTGTCTATAATTCTCTTTCTAATGTCCTGAGACAACTCTTTCCTTTGCTTCCTCTGGTCCATGTTGAGTGTGGTACACACCTTGTCACCAAACATCACAGTGACTACCTGTAGCTCTATATATAGGCCCACTGACTGATTACAAGACTGTAGACACCTGTGATGCTAATTAGTGAACACACCTTGATTTAACATGCCCCTTTGGTCTCATTTTTCAGGGGTACCATCATTTCTGCCCAGGCCTGTTTCAGGAGTTTATTTTTTTGTTTTTGTTTTTTAATCTGTTGAAGCATGGTTGAAAAGCAATGTCTGACTTTCATTTGTTCATTTTCATAGAATTTATTATTACTTTTGTCACATTAAAGTTATTTCTGTTACCATTGTGGGTTTTTCTTTCATTAACCGAGGGGTACCAACAATTTTGTACAATTTTGTATTTTTTTTTAAATCAAAAATTACCAAAATTCAGCTTTCAGTTACAAACTCTCATTTGCATTCTCGCACATGAAACGTAAGCGCACCCTTGTTCTCATCTCTGGCTAGTTCGTTCCTTTTTATCAATCTGCCAAATTAGATCATCTGTTACTATGGGTTAAATTGAAAACTTAAAACTTTCCAAGACACATAACCCGAGCCGAGCCTGCATGATGGACCAATATTCACTTTTTTTTTTTTTTTTTTTTAATGAAACCTGTTTACTAAGACGGGTAACCAGCTCTAATATTGCAATGTTTTCTACCAGTGTTTTGGTCAGAAATACATTTGTAAAATGTGGTTGAATTATGTCATGTCCAGCTGGATAGAGCAGCAAAATATGTCCAAACATCTTAATTTCTGTATATGGTAAATTAAAATCAAGGAGCATATTTATTTTCTCATATCATGGCGTACCACTTTTGCAGCTTTGTCTCCATTTATGATAATTTTAAGATTATCTCCTGTTTGGTACATGTTACATCCCTAGGAAAGTGTATGGATTTAGAAATAAAGCAGTGGCTTTTGTGGTTGCTGTATTTGTTTTGGTTTTCTTTGTTTTTTTCTATTTGTTAAAGTTCTTTATCTTCCATAATTTAGTTGTTGAGTCTTGCAAAGTGATTTGTTGTGAAATGCTTAATTGTAGAGAAACTTACAGACTCTAATGTCTTTACAGTGGTGGTGATCGGAACCAGGGGTTACAACACATAATTTTATCTACCTAAAACAACCAGTGAACCTACTGTAGTATGTTTTTGGGTGTTTTTATTCCCATATTTATTGCCTCGTATGTAAAAAAAAGTGGTAAAAAAAATTGCAGTAAAAATTGAGTACCACTTTGCCTTACAACGCCCTACATGTATTTGTATTGTTCATTATTGTCCTGTTAAAATACTTTTTACCCTGAGGCCCATTGTAAAACAGTCAGACTTAATACATAACCATTTGTGTAGTAGTTGTTTGTGAGGTAACTAGCTTTTAGGGCCATTAACGCCCATCACCACCACTGTGCACGATTCAGGTTTAGTTAGATTGATGTACATCACTTATACTTATATATTCAGAAATGTTTAAAGGTGGGCCTTTCAGTTTGATTGTACGTTCTTCGCTTGTTTAATACACAGGACACATTAATATTTAGGAATGGGTTTTAGATTTCAGGTTGAAGAGAGAAGTGCTCCAGTACTGTGGGTAACTCATTATAACGGTCCACGTGACTGCGTTGTGCTGTACTCCAGTCTGTAGGTGGCAGTAGTGTCGCTGGTTGGAGTAGCACGCTGGAGGGAAGAAGAACAGCGCTAACAAGAAAGAATATAGCGAGTTATCGGCTTTCTAATGTAGTTAAGGTGCTTACCCGATACAGCACACTAAAATTAGGAGGAAAAACCGTCGAAAATGACCAAACTACAGCTTCTGCATCGGGCGCTGAACGAGCGGCTGATGGCGGCGGTGGAGCAGATAATGGAGATGGTAGGCGGCACAGTGCTGGAGTACGAAGCGGAGACGATTCGGGCGCGGAAAGAAAATGAGACTCTGAGACGGAGGCTGAGATGGATGGAGGGCGAAATTCCCACCGACTGGCCAGGTTAGGTTAACCCTGTCGGGGTGTTCGGCATGCGGCTAAAACTGTGGTAGGGCAACCCCGATAAAGTCGTTCATTCAGCTATCAGCTCCCCAGTGTCGAGTCTGTTTACATTCCTCCGCTTTCCCGAATGGTGGTGTGGTTTTTGCCAGTGTTAGCGTGTGAGTAGACGACATGGCTGACTAGCTTGTCTGTCGGGATTAAGACATTTCGGCTAGTTCTGTGCGAGTGTCGTATTTTTAATTTGGGGTATGATTATTGTTGGCTCAGCTCATGTTTTGGACAGTAGTAGCCACAGTGAGTAACGGCGGGGCCGTTCAGAGTAGCGGGTGAAGTAACGGTGCTCTCCTGAACATCCCGGAGACCGTCACTCCACTGTGTCCAGGCACGACTTCTCATTCCAGTCCTCCGTTACAGCAAACATACATGGTGTTAAACGTACATTAATATTATAAGTTAATTTGAATGTTCCACTATTCAAGGTGCAGTTCTCCAGTGCTTGATATAAACTAGAGCTGCCTTTCGCTCCAAAAGGGACCTCATCTCCCTAGTCCTGCTCCCTCTATGGTCCACAGGAAGTAACTCTCCAGGTTTTTACCCAGTGGGATTAGGACAATAGGTTGTCATCATGATTCCGATGGGCTCTAAATGGCCGTTGCTGTTTCTCGTTCCTGAATATACCGTTAGCTGGGATTAGACTCATTACCTGTAAGATAACTAGCTCTTTAATTGTTGGGCTTTGGGTGAACTGTCCTAAAGAAAGGATAGTGAAAGCTCCTCCTGAAGAGCTTTGATTTCAGTGATGCTTTGGGGGAATAGAACTCAAAGAACACTGTAGACACCACAAAACGTTTAGGTCTAATTTAAATCAATCAATCAATCTATTGATCGATCAGTCATATTTATTTGTATCAGCGGACATGACAGTACTGTGTAATAACAGCCAAATTACACAAGTACAATGTGCACTCTGTGCAATAAGCAGCCTGTAAGGTCATAGTGGTCATCTCTTGGTTATGGTCATATGCTTGTGGCAGAGAAGCATGAGGTGGAACACTGGTTACAGGAAGCTTACAGGAGGTTTTCAGAGCCCTGAAGGCCATAATGTGTTGGTTCATGATTTTGCACTCCTGTATAGTCTGCCAGATGGGAGAAGTGTTAAAAGGTTGTGTTGAGGATGTGCTGTCCTTTTAGCTCCAGTGCAATCTTAAAGCGTAGAGCATCAAACACCAGATGTCTTGCCTGGTTTAAATTGCCTGGTTCGATTTTTGGGTAATATTTAAAGAAGATTTAAAGGAGCAAGTAACTGTAACCAGGAGCAGGTTAACATTATTGCTAAGTCGACAAGTTAGAATATGTATTAAGGGCACGGCTATTTCCTGGTCCTCCCATATTAGGACTCATTTAGCTTGATGCTACAGTGGCGCACTCTTTGAGGTAAAATGCAGTATTATGAGGCAGGCCAGGACAGGACTACCTAGTTATGGTAACTTAGCTTGATAATTCTGTAAGGCCATACATATGCATCTATAATGTACAGTCAAAAGTGTTATTTCATCACATTCTCTTGATACTTTTTATTAATTTTGGGTTCATTTAATCTTGTTTTGAACTATGAGTCTGACAGACGGTACCTTTTAAAGCTGGCTGTGTGACCTATGAAATCCTCATTCAGAGTTTGAAATTGGAGAAATGGTCAGTCTTTTGCAGAATGCCTTGGGAAATTGTTGAGGGCGCACATCAGGCGAGAAAGGATAAAGTGCACAACGTGTCTGATGCAGATCAAAGATACAAATAAGCACTCAACATATTATGTGTATTCACTCAGAATCTCATCTGGTGTGCAGGAACCTTTAGCTGGCTTTAGGAGATTTAAAATAACCCTAAGGTGATCAGCTTCAATATTCAAAAAGGACAGACTCATTTCTACTCCAGTCATGAAAATTTACTTGTGAATGTAGAGTTGGATGTAGTGGCAAAATTGGAATAAATAGAAATCTATTTATTAATATTTGACTTTCCAAGTTGATTACATCTACATATTATATATTGTAACCTTTCTAGGTCTAACCCAGCCCACTGCTTTTTCTATTCTAGATGAAGTTGACCCCTGTGTCCCTGAGCAGCCTGTTAGCCTGGCAGAGGAACCAGTGTTCGAGGGTCTGGCGATCAAAACAGAGCCGGTTGATGCCTTTGATTGCCCGTCGTTAAGACCTGATGCCAGTCTCCCAGCATCAGTGTGCACTACCGATCTGGAAACTGTCAATCCTGCAACTAGTGAGCCCGCCAATGTTGGCCTTCCCAATGGTACGACATGGGATTCATCCCAAAACTATATGGCTCCGCTGGACTTTGAGCCTACTATGGCAGGAAACTGGAGGGGTAGGGGCAGGAGTCAGAGGATGTCGTTCGCCTGCCCAGATTGCGGTAAAGTCTTTGGGAGGGAGCAGAGGCTGATTTTTCACATGCGCATCCACTCTGCTGAAAGGCCGTACACGTACCGCAGGCGCAAAGCATGCTTCTACGGTGACAAGAAACGGAGGAAGAAACTGCATGGTCTTTCCAAATTATATGTAAGTTTTAAAACTCGGCTTTCCACGTCATTGCATTATTAGATATTTAAATCATGGCCAACTGATATAATTTATTTGCATTTTCTGTTTTAATTTGATAAATTTTTACAGATTTTACTTCCATTATTGGCTAGCATAGAGTTCAGCAAATGCTCGGTTATGCAGTTTTATACATTTGCCATATTTCTGATGTAAAAAACATAAATGCACTAATTGTTTCTTGTCGCATCTAGCTATCAAAAGAGATTGTGGAAGATCTATCAGACACTTCGGAGCAGACAGAGCGAAGTACGGGATCAGCTAATGTGAGTGCTCCAAGAACTGCTGCCCCCAGTGCCCCAGAGGCAGAGACAGACAAGGATTTGGACAAAGCCAGCAAGGTCACTGGCAACAGCAAGTACCCAGAGAACACTACAGCCAAGCCTGTGGGCCACAAAAGCAGGCAGGGACCAGGGAAATCCAAAATACTTCGATGCCTGGAGTGCAAGAAAGCCTTCAAATCTGTATCACGACTGGCTGTGCATATGAAGACCCACCGGAAGTCGTTTCCAAGAGGCCAGGAAGACACTGACAAGACGGACAAGAGACCACGGCAGCATCCCAAGGTACGACACGATCTTTAATTGGTGCTGTATTACTCCTATAGTGACATGGCTTATGTAAATCCATTTGGAGGTCATTTAACCTCTTAAACTGCGACATTGTACTGTACATTGTACTGTGTACTTTCTCTCTCCTAATTGGGTGTGATCAAGTGGTCCCAAGAGCAAAATTGCCCATACTGTCTTTGAAAAAGGTTGCTTGGTTCCTGTTAGTTACCGCAGTGTAAGTTGTCTACTTGGTCATTAACACACATTTAGGGCATCAGCGCTCTCCTCCTAGTGTGTGTGGCTGTTCTGGAACAATAGATCAGCAGCTTGAACACATGTGGTGACTACTGTCATGTGCCCCAGAAGAATTACATTGGCCCAGGTTGGTAGCTGCCCACTCTCCTCCAAGAATAGCATGTAAGCATTATTAAAAAAAAACTAAAAGTGTGCACTAGGGATAAACCTGCTTGAAATGCAGAGCGAAGGAGTCTTCAATATCTCGATATATGATATGATATCTCTGAAAAACGATGTGGAATACAGGAGGAAAGAAGTTAAACTTTACAGAGCATTGCATATGTGAAGGCGCATTTGCAGCAGCATCATCACAAGATCCGTGGAATGGTAAGACCCTAAATGATCTTGTTCATTTTTTTTCTTAGTAAAAAATAGAATGCTGTATCTCTGTTGAAATATGATTTTAAATGATGGTAAATGTTTTAATAATGTGTGTTACATTTACATATTATGCATTAAAAAAATCAATACGCAAACTAGTCCATAAGTAATTCTACGTCTGTAAATTCATTGCTGTGAAATAGCAAACCTGTTTTCCTATTGCCAGATGTTTAATGTGATTTAAGTCAGAGTTGTTTGTTTTCCCCCTTCAGATAACCCCCCATTCAGATGAATGGTAAACAGGGTGCCCATTGGAGAGAAAGAAAAGGCAAGATGTCAGATTCTGCCCTGAATGCACTAGTATGAGTTGTAGAAGCAAAACCATTATTTTGTGTGTGACACTAATTCGCTTTCACTGAAACCAAATAAATTGGATCAGATAAAAAAAAAGAAAAAGATCCAGTGGTGACATATTAATAAAAAGCTATCAACACTTACGAGTACAAATGATTTGTATACAACATTTCACCTGCTGCACTACACTAATTCACTAAATATGTATATTGTAAAATATTTCTGGCTGAAATATTTTCTAAAAAAGCTTTTAATACACCACCTAACCATGTGGCGTATTAAATATTGAACTATAGTTGTTGCCAAATGTTTTCATTCTGTGGCTAAATTCACATCACAAGTCTTACAGCTCAGTTCCGATTGTTTGCTCAGATCTGATATTTCGAACTTGATGGTTGACATTTGTGTAGTTACGCGTCTCAGTTCTGTTATAAGTTTGAACAAACCTGTGTAACTAAAAATGCCACATAAACAAACCATGTGCTTCATAAACACCAAACCAACTAGCCAACAGAACGAGCCTTTGGTGACGATGGCATGGTGACAGTGTGCTCTCAGCTGTTCATTATTGCAGCAAGTTGGAGGCAATGCCAGTTTTGTGCTGGCACTAACGTCAAGGTTAGCTGCTTTTGCCACAGATCAGATATGCATCTATTCTAGGGCCACATATAAAAATAGTTCCACACACAGACTTTTAAAAGAAAACAGCAGATCTGCATCACTTTAAGGCAAAAAAAAAGGATTTGTGGAACTTAAGCCTTGTAATGTAAATGTCACCCATGTTACCAAATGTGGTGCTTGGCAAGCTTTTTTTATTTTCTGACTTGATTATTAGTTCTTATTTGGGATGTTGTTCTTTCAGTGATGACCTTCACATAAATAAAGATTATTTTTCTCTTTGTGAGCTGTGCAAAAGTTTTAATATGTTATATTTGAAGAAACATACTGGCACCCCCCAACTATAGGGAATCAGGACTACAAGAGTCTTTATACTTCTCAGATTAATGTTGCCTTGACTAACTTTTAAGTGTTTTTCCTCTTTTCTCTTGGTTAGAAAGAATATCGACAGGTTACCCAGTTTATGTATTTGATTTCATAATCAGACTAAACCGGCAGGAAAAGGCAGCCCATAGTATCTGTAGCACACAAAACACCATGATCAAGAGTTTTACTGGGAGGGAAGATGTATTAATGTCCTGTTATATAGGTAAATGCACATTAGGAAGTAGACAGTGAGAGGATAGACAGCCAGGGAGGGAGCAGGAGAGGCCACTCATCTGGAGCCTAGGACCCAGTACATTATATATGGGGGTGCTGGTGTTTGGCATGATGCAATTGATGACCAAGGGAATAAACATCAACATCCCTCTGAAAGACAACTATGACAGTGTATCGGGGGGAAAAGGTGTACAGCATAGTCTTGAAGTAGATGCTAGTCTTGGTTGTTTGTAATATCTCCACACATGTAAAATGTATATATAATTATAGATATTATAGGTCTCGCATTAAAACCAAGCCCCACATACATTTTAATATTGCATTGGTATCTGGCACCTTTCAGGATACCAGTATTGGTATTGGAAAAGGGGCCCTGGTGGCATCTCTGCCTGTAGTATTAAAAGCCCTGCTGAATTTCATTCAGTATAAGGTGGTATTTATGTATTGGATTATGATATACAGTTATAGATAATATCTCATTAAGTTGGGGTAGCAAGATTCAAATAAGCAGTGTGAAAATTGAACTCGTCTGCAAGTCAGAATATAAGAAACTATTATATGATTAGTGCAAACTGTCTTAAATATTAATTATATGGTGGTGTTCCCGGTTTGTTGTTTTGAATGTTCTGTTGTCTTTTGAAATTCTTTTCAGAAACCAACAATGAGAAACAACGAAATGGAGGTGGAAAGGGCCAGAGCAGGAGGCCATTCCCTGTTTCAGTGCCTGGAGTGTAAGAAGATATTTGCTCGTTCCTGTTGGCTGACCTTCCACTTGAAGTCACACGATCGGGAACGCGCATTAACCCACAAAGAGCAGAAGCGGTTTCCGAGTAAAAAGATGCAGAAGAACATCACTCAAGTCTCGACTGAGGTAGCTGTACTGGTTATATTACCCTCTAGCAGACTAAACAGGTTTTCCTTCAGCAGTTGACCAATATTTACTACCATCTATCTTTCCTTTAGTCCTAACCGGTTTTCTAGTCCCTTCCCATGAAAAGCATCCCTATGCCATGATGCTCCCAGTACCACGCTTCACTGTGGGAATGGTAATGGTATGGTAATGGGAAGTGTTGGGTTTTTGCCACACATAGCATGATGGTCTAAAAGTTAAGCGTTAGCCATTAAGGTTTTTTTTTTTTTTTTTTCCTCTCTATGAACTTGGGCGTTTGCTACATGCAGTACTCCTTCCTTCCTTCCTTCCTTCTTTCTGTCTTAGTTTCTTTCTTTTTTTTGCTTAAACCTTGTCTATTTTCTTCTCTGTGGAGTATGCAGTTTAAAGCACGGGCAGATATTTGCATCTCCTTTTTTGTTACCTTTGGTGTCTTTGTTTTTAATATCCCTTTTTTCTTGGTCTTCATGTTACTTGCTTAGATCTGTTGCAGACTCAGGAGCTCAGGGAACAGGTGTATTTATGTTGACATCACATGACAAACACAACTATTTATGTTCTGAAGTTGATTGGTTGGACCAGCTCTTATTTAGGGGGTTCATAGTTAGGTGGGTCAAAACGTATGGACTTTGGTTTGATTTATTTTTTCCACAAGATATTATTTTGATACCGCTTTAGTGATTCAGACTATTTTGGTAGGTCTGTTACATAAAAGCTACGTGCAAATAAATTTTAATTTCAGGTTGCAATGCAACAAAACAGAAAACACCAAGGTGGTCCAATATTTATTAATTTTTTAAATTAATTTATTAATTTTTTGGCAAGGCACTGTATCCAGTTAATTTTCTGATACATTGTAAATAGTTCTTATTTGTATATGGACTAATATTCATCAGCTTTGTTATTTTTTATATGTTTTGTTCTGCATAGGTGACGGAGGAAACAAAGGTTGCTGAAAACAGCAGAGCTGTAAGGAAAGTCTTTCCCTGCCCATTCTGTGACAAAGTATTCACTCGTGAAGGGTGGTTGGGGCCACATATTCGAAATCATGCAGTTAAGATGCCACCAAAAAGAGATATTCTACTCCAAAATATTTTGACTGGCTCTCGAAAAAAGTCTCAACGTACCATATCCCAGGTTGGTTCCCTTTTATTTATTCCGCTTACAGTGCTATGGATAAATGCATCACAAAGACTTTTAGCCATATCTTAGGTTTTGTGAACATGCAACTTTGTAATATCATGAGTGATGTATAACACAATAGTTAGGTTGATGGGATGGGGTTCATTGTATGTCATATGTTTATGTATCTGACTTGTTCATTAATTCAAAGAACATCATTTTACTGCTAACATTGTTAAATAATTGAAAATTGGTCAAATTGGAATTATAATTCTTTATCACTTCATCATTTTATTTCATCCCTTCAGCTGTTAATAGAAGTCACAGATGATCGAAAAAAAATGAATAGAGAGTTGAAAAGAAAGTCCGAAACTGCCTCTGATCCACCACCAACAAAGATTGTTGCGTCCCACAAAATGACTTTAGAATCAAATAAAACTCGAGAATCCAAAACAAGCAGTAATGATTCAGAAGGAATCTTAGAGGAATCCAAGAAAATCACAGAGGAAGCAGAAAGAATCCCTGAAGAGTCTGCTTCAGAAGCACAGAGTATTCCAAAATCCAAGAAAACTTTCCCTTGCCGTGAGTGTGGCAAAGTTTATTTGCTCCCCGGGTGCCTGAAAACCCATAAGAAGATTCACAAAAGAGAGAGGATGCAGAAGCTTGCACAAAAGAAAATGAAAGAAGAAGAAGAACAGAGTCTTGTGGAAGGGATGATGGGGAATATTGTGGAAAAGAAACGAAGGAAGAAAAAGAAGCTTCTAGAGATACAGCCCAGCCTTAATAACGTAGGCCAAACTAAGACGCTGGATACAGCTGTAATGGTACGTGTCTCTATTCAGGGATTGTATATTTTTATGTACATACAAACAATGTCTTCATACTTCTCTGAAAATGAAGATTTACATGATCTAACATTTATGGTTGTCGTTTGCTTTTGAGATTATTGTCCATCTGTGCTTAATATGGAATCATGTTTTTACAGTGTTGTGATGATTACTAGTAAAGATGAGTTCATTTCTATTCATGTACGTGTTATTACTACTATTAAGCTCCCAGAAGAAACTGCGGATAAGTCCTCACATAAAAAGGCACCAGAAAACAAAAAGAAGGAATCTACTAACACAACTAAAGGCCGTTTTGTCTGCAAGCACTGTGGCAAAGTCTACACTAGAAGGAACTGGCTTAACATGCACATGCTTGGCCACGGGAAGGCAGTGGAGAAAACTGAGAATATTGAGGAACAGAAGAGTGATGATGGACAGGTATTTGATATCGCCAGGTTTTATGGAAGGGTTGTATTAATTACCAGTCTTTTTTATACTGCAGACTGATCGTTACTACACATAATACTCTCTCACCATTTCAGGCTGCACAAGACAGTTCATCCGCTGAGGAGTCTACAGTTCAGAAGGAACAAGACGGAGGTAAAGTGTCGTATCCATGTCCCTTTTGCGACAAAGTCTTTGGACGAGGAATGCGGCTGATGGTGCACATGCAGGTCCACTCGAGCGAGAAACCGTACTCCTACCGACAACGTAAAGAACAATATTACGGTGACCTGACAAGGCCCAGAGTCCCAGATACCTACAGCCAGGAGGTAGGAGAATTTATGATGAAACACATGATGACTACAAAAGACTGCATGTCAGACTGACACCTTTGAAGAATGACTTGTTTGTTTGTTTGTTTGTTTGTTTGTTTGTTTTATTAACAGTGTTTATGAAACGTCCGCTGTTAGTTGATTAGTGCTTTAAAATGTTAGGAAAAGCACTTAAGCGACCTCATGTCATCACCAGGCATGCGAGTCTGGGATGGACCATTTGAATAAAGTAGTGAAGTAGATAATTAGTAGAGCGATAAAACCTTATGACCTAGTTCTATAACAGTCAATGCAGAAGTCCAGCAGGACTCCCAGGGGCCGTATTACAGAAACACCCTAACTCTGAAATCTTATCTAATTAGTCATCATAACAACTCCGACTCCAGATAAAACTCCTAATCCTAATTAAACAACATATCCTAAATCCTGTCCTAACTTCAGGAAAAGCCCCACCGTGTTCTTACTTGTAGGGATGCACTGAAATTAAAATGTTCAAAGTTAAAAAAAAGAAAAGAAATAAAAACATTTTTCAGTTTTCCATTAATCTTTTCAGCCACTTTTTTCCACTGCATGAATTAAATAGGCTAAACCCAGATAGCAAGCAGATGCAGGCCGCATCTGGCAAAGATATGGCACTGCTGGCCCACTGTCAGCACAGGCAATCTACTGTGAACCAAAGGTGTACAGCCATTATGTCTAAAAGGAAAGTCAGCTCATGTTTGAAGCATTCGATGTCTGACTAAATGATGAGCAGGATTAGGTTTCATTTGTTCGGATTCTCTTCTTAAAAAGCTCCTCCAGACTTTTCCTGAGACATCGTTCCACCCGTGTTTCTCAGCTTCACAGCTTTAGCTTCCTTCAATGGTGAACCGCCAGCGCACGTTGTCATATGAATTAAATTTTTTAGCCAGTGTGCATCATAGCCCAGTTAGAACTCAAATATATATTTATAATTCCCATTTTAATAAATATTAGAAATGTCTTTTTACATTCTTAAAATTCTTGTGCATTTTTGTAAGCTTTAGTCTGTTTTAAAAAAAAATTGGCACTGTTGTCAGTCGACTTAAAAGTTATCAGTCGACGAAAAGGGTCTCTGACTGACGGATTGACCTGTCGACTTCTAGAGGGCAGCCCTAGGCGTGGCCCACATACGGGGAGCGGTTCACTTAAGTGCCGTCAACTGATTTGGCAAGTGGTCCAGAATGTGGGCCAGATTTCTGTCGGGTTTTTTGGGGGTTTTCAAAGAAAATACAATTACTAAACTGCAGATTAAACACGCATTTAAACACCGAACATTTTAACATCCCAGCAGACAACACCAACAAAGCACACTATGAATTTATTTTTTGCCATTTTGTGGTTGAATAATTTCAAGTGCCAAACATTCGGTGCATCCCTACTAACATGTCATTTAATCCGGTGATGGGCAGCATGGTTTACATTAAAATGACCTTACTTTTATCTACACTGTAAAATGGTGCTTCCTTTTCTTCTTCTTGTGTGCTAATGTTTTTCAGGTTATTAATTACTCCTGCTTTAGTTGTTGTTTTGACTCCTACATCGGTAACAGTAACTGTCTGGTTAATCTATAATAATTTTGTTTGTGTTTAAATTTCAGCTATGCGCATGTAGTCGGTTGCTTTCTAACAGATACAAAGCTGATTGCAGATGCAATAGCTGATTGACAACTTTGATCAAGTATTGTAAGATTTACTAACTTTACTAACTTTCTGTAATACGACCCCAGTAGGACAAACGCACATACTCAAGCATCATCAAGATTCATGCGCTCCAGTATAGGCTCTGTGTATTTTAGTGCTTTTCAAGCCTTAATGCTCGTTCACAGTCAGTATGGGCTTGTTATGTAGTTTTTTACTTAAGATATTATTCAGGAATGTTGGGAACAGGAAAAAAACATTAGATTGTGCTGGGCTGAGGGCTTCCAGAACCGGGATTGGGAAACACTGCGCTACTGGACCCCCAGGTTTAATATTGTTGTCTGATGTGGACTACTCATGTGAAAGTAACAACCTCATGTGTCCAAATCATTTTTAATTTCAGCAATGTGAATGCCAAAAAAGTGTATTCAGAAATAAAGAGCTGTCTTTGCGTTTTAATAAAGAATTGTTATTTGTCGTCTAGCTATGAGCATGGGTAAAGCAAAGCTAACGAGCTCTGCCTTCATAGCACTGATCATAGCACTGAGGCACATTGCACGAGGCCATGTGCTTCTAGTTAGAATAGTAGTGTAGCATGAGCAGGTTGGAGTATGTGTCCTGTTAGAATTTGTTTCAGTAACTGTTCTCATAGTTGCCATTGTCATCACACATAAATAATGGCTATAGGTTATCGGCCTCCCAAATAAAGAGCTGTTTTTATCTGCAAATAAAGTTCTCCATTTGTTCCACTTCTTTTCCTTAAACCAAAAAAAATCATTACAACGCTTTAGTATAAGTGGGTTACCACTCTCTCTTTCTTACATGGTATATAGAATATAGAATTACTAATTACAACTTTCTCCTCTGCAGCCTGCAGTAGAAAGCAGTGATGAAAGGGAGAAGGATGGAGGCTTCGCCTTGACTAGGAATCAGACTTCTACAATGTCCCAAGATCATACAAGTACTACAGAGCCTAAGGAAACTGTTCAACCTCATTCAGTATGCACTGGCAGAAAATTCAGCCTACTACCTCTGCCCTCAGCTGATGCTGCTTCCAGCCACAGCATGGATCGTTCAAGAACTGATTCAGAGTCAGTTAGCACTGCAACAAGCCACTTCAGTTTGCAGCCTAGGATTGTTCTGGAGCCAATTAGTGCTAAATTCGAGCACTGTGCTGCACCTGGAAAGGGTGATTTTCAATTAGTCAGTGCTGAAACCAGTGACAAGGAACCGTACAAAGTTTCTGACGCTTCTACGTCAAGAACTGTTGATTACCCAGGGAACTGTTATCCTTCTTCACAGAAAGCTTATGATAGCCAGAGTGTGTTGTCTGGCATGAGATCTTCTGTTATACCTGAGACAGACGATCCAGGTACTGTTTGTGTTAACTTGGGATCAGATTGCAAGTCTTTTGAAAATACCTCCAACCCTGAAAAGACTTTGACACCGACTGTAAAGCCACAGTATTCAGGACCCCCTATGGGTACCATCTCATGGAGTGGGAAAAGCTGTTCTGTTGATACAGTATCTCTCTCTGAATCTGAAAAACGTTCAAATGACAGAGCACTGCTCATGAAGTGTGCTGGTATACAATTAACAAGAATTTCAGAATCGGTCTTATCTGGATCCAGCTCTGTTGCCATGCAGCAAGTAGCCTACCCCAAGTCATCTTATGTCAATCTCACAGATGTGAATAGTGATTATGATGATGATGATGATGATGATGGCGACGACAGTTCCAACGTATCCCACAACGTAGATGAAAAGAAAACCTTGACAGAAGGTAAAATGCAGGCTATAAAGTTAGGTGTCAAAGATGCTATGAGCAAGCAGCCAGCCCGAATTCACACCAAAGTGGAACCGGTCAGTAGCTTTTTATGTTGGGACTCCTCCCTAGATCAAACGGCATCTGAAATACTGACAGAAACAGGGACAGTTGACAGTTCCTTTCCCAGATCCTTACAAAATGTTGCTGATGCTGCCTCAGATATACAGTTTATACCGGATGAGGCAGAGGAACAGAGTGCGGAGAGACATGAAATGGTGGTCACCTCTGTCAAACAAACAAAGGAGAACTCCAAGGGCCAGTGCCGCTCGTCTACATGTATGATATGTGGTTTAATATTTGTGGGTAGGCGAGCCCTGTCCCAGCATATGCAGGTGCACTCTACTGCATGTATCAGCAAGACGCCATCCACCTTGAAGACATTCAAGAATATGGTCAAGAACAATGAAACAAAGGCTAAACAAGACGGGGACATCCAGGTATGCAACTTCATTTAAAGAGTTTTAATTTGCAGTTTTCGTTGATCAGTATGTGGTCATGTAAAAAGAGGTATAGCTAGAGATGCACTGATGCCACTTGTTCCACTTCAATACTGATTGAATACTGAGTACTGATGCCATGTACCAATACCAATACTAAGTTTATCCATTCATATGGTTCTACCTTGCAAATGCACGGGCATTTGGGCTGAGTATACATAGAGCCCTGGCTAGTGGGGTGCTATGCTGTCTAAAGGCTAAATCAAGGCTATCGTTACCTCTTTATCTTCTGACACAGGCAGTTTTACTGCTGGCTGACTTAAGTTATGCCTACACATATAAATGCCTTAAGAATTGCGTCATGGTATCTGTAACCTAAACCCCAATCCTGGTGCTGCATTTAAGTGGCAGCATCAGCGCTGATCTGTGCAACTCTAGGTATAATCATTTGAGCTCTTTTCAGACCCATGTTTGATCCTGATGTATGCTTATTTCGTAGCAATACTGATTTGTACATTCTGTTTGTATTCTTTTGAACATTCCCGTGTCTGAAGACTTCAGATGTGCCTAAAGCCGAATCGACAGACATCTCTGAAGTCTTAAGAAAGAGCAACTCTGCAGCAGTGATGGAATCAAAAACAACCAAGGCACCCATGTCATCTGGGCGTCTCCCAGAAATTGATATGAAAAGGCAACGCTCCAAAAGTGGCTCAAAAACTTTGACTAGAGAATTGGAGAAGAAAAAGAAAACCGCGTACTGCCGATTTTGTAATAAAACGTATAGAAAAATGGAACTGCATCTCAAGTATGACCACCCAAGGGAGCCTGAGGTGATAGAAGCTTTGGATTTTGGCAAAACCCGAGAAGAGAGGAAGGAATTACTGAGCCGTCTTTCCTACAAGAAAAGCTCAGAATGTGACGCGCACAACATGGTGGACGGAGATCTTGTTCATTGTCTCTTTTGTCAGGGATCTTATCGAAGGAATCAGTTTTGGAAACATGCGTTGATATGTGAGCAGAAAGAGCCTAAAATAAAAGAGGAATTGACTCTAACTGAAGCTACCAGCCCAGTACAACAGGCCCTTCAAGAGTCTCTGAATGCCTCCTTGCCAGATGTTGAGCTCAGTATTATTCAGAACTCCCTTTCTTTAACTTCAGCTGATGCAGAAAGTGGCAGTACTGACAAACAGAACCTCTGATTCAGTGTTGGCAGTCCCAGGCATTTTCTACTGTGGTGAAGCCAGAGAAATATTGCATCTTGATACTTAAGGCCTGCACGATTTACATGCGTGCCACAGCACAGCAGACAAGGACTCCATACCGTACACTGCCAAGGAGTGTGAGTGTGATACGCAGATATTCATAGACGGCCATTTGCAGCATCTTTTCTAAGCTCTTATCTTCAAGGCAGATTCTTTAGTACCTGACACAGTTTTTCTTGGTAAACAAGGAAGTCCTTCTGTTCATTTCTTTGACGTTTCTTTGAGTGTCAGGCTGTTCTCTAGAGAACTGTATTTCTGTAAAACACAGCAATCCCTTAATACACACATGCCATTCAGTCAAGCATTGGAAATGTTTAATTCTGAAAATCATATTTAAAATGTAAATTTAAATGATTGGTTAAGATCCTGGCTGTGGCTGTGTTTTCAAAGTTCCTGATTCCGGCGAGCTCGGCTATAAAACATGGTTAATTGTAATTGTCATTTCATTTCCTGACTTCCTGATTAGTGAGAAAAGCCCTAAACGAATCCTCCCAAAAAGTAATTTAGTGTACACCACTGCACATGTAAACGCACACAATGTTTGAAACCCTCTTTCCATTACTTTGCCCTTTCTCTTACACACATCTTTTGGAAAAAATGTGTTTGTTTGTATGGGGTCAACCTCATACACCATACTGTACGTTGCTGTGAATAACTTGTGAGTGTAACCCTTTCATTTAAATACAGCTTTCCATTTTTGATGAAGCTAATATTCCCAGCTACTGCTGTGTTGCAGATTTGTTCGTTGCCGAAGTACACTGGGAGTCTGAATGATCGCTGACATGGAAAATACACAGCAGATGCTAGTGCTATTAGTAACTCAGCTGATACGGTGGACGGTGATATTGGGACACTGACATTGACATGTAGCAAGCAGTAGATTTGTTCCCCCTTTCAAGCGTCCACTGTAATAAGAATCCACAAGCTTTTTGAAGGAAACTAAGGGGACTGCAGTCACAAAGGATACCCCACTGGTGCTCTCACTGGTCAGTGATGTCAGTGATAAAGCTGCGTCCCCCTATTTTTATATATTTACCTTGTGTTCACATGGTTTGGTTCAGGTTCATGTGAACCCTGAGTTCACACAGGAAGACAGTATTACTGATTTACTGAAGGTAATAAATACATTCTGATGAAGCGGGTTCCTTTCCACTCACGTGCCTCGTGCCTATAACAAAATGCAATGCTGTTTAAAAGATAACGGGTGAAGATTGAGCAAATAAAACAAACGTGATCAGTCACTTTTAAATTCACACTTCATTTTCCCCCTAAAGTGACACACCTACTTTCTTATGAGAAGTTCTTGGAGGAGAACAATTCCCTTCGCAGTTATGACTTGGGCATCAATGTGGAAATAATCTAAACTCTTAACATAGCATGAGGGTTAAATATAAGGTGTTATGGAAAACCTTGCAGGTTTGACTCAATGCTTATATGTGCCGTCTGCATTTTTTTTCCATTAGCAGTAAACGGGAGATGAAAGCACAGCATCGGCTTTAAACATCCAACACTAATACAGTTTTTAAACCAGTAAGCACTGGCATGATGAAGGTTTAGCACTGTACTGTTCTGAAGTGAAGAACTACTAACATGCTGTCCTCTCTAATACCGCTCATGTAGAACCGTCCGTAAGGCCGCTCGTTTCAGGCGCACAGTAAGAGACAGCTTTATATTGGTACTGAGTCTCTAGGGTTTTACACTGAAGACTTGGGTCGGTGATGAACGTTTCAGTCGACAGTCACTAGTGAAATATTAAATTACTACCTGGGCAGTGGAACATCCTGCAGCTTCCCAGGCTACATTGGGACTGAAACTAGCAATAGTGTTCAAACTCTGGGAAACTGTTTCTCATTTATTCCTTAACCAGATGATGATTCTATTGGTTAGTGTCAAATATTTGGATTATTGTACTGGTAGGAGAGAACAATACAAGGGATGAACATGATCAGTTTATTATAGAACACGTTAAGCTGTTTAAGTCGATGTATTTCCGTTTTATATTGTATAAATATTACAAATATATACATAAACTTGTTCTTTGTTCATGTTGGTATCTGGTTAAACAACACAAACCTGGTTTTAGCTCCATTAGGCTTGAATTTAGTCAATGCTGATTTCACCCACTAGTCAGGACACAATGCTACCATGCTGGGCTGGAGAAGGCTAGTATGTGCTTGCTGCAGTTCCATTCCATGCTGCAGTCTACACAATATGCGCAGCTGAACACGTTTGGAGGAGAATGCTGATGGCCAATTCTGTTAGGTCTTGCTTTGACCAGTATCACTCAGAGAGATGGTGGAGAGGAAGGCCAATATCCCACCCAAGTAAAACAAGGCCAGAACTCTTCTTGAACTCCTGGTCACAGATGACTGCTTGGAAACTCACATTGTTCTGATGATGGGACCAGTGCATTTAGTAGATGGTTATACAACATGTGCCAGTTTTATGCTAGCCGTTTGATGTTGGTTTAATTTATGACGGTTGTAGCTGCTCTCACATGTACCTGTAATTTGAATTGTTTCCATGTAAAGCCAATGAAAGCGGACGCTGACCTTTTAGACCAGGAGGCAAGTGTGTTGCAGAGCACAAAAGAGCACACCTGTCAGCACTGCAGCGCAAGTTTTTGCAGCCCCTACCACCTACGCCGGCATGTGTACATTCACACAGGTCAGCAATCCTCCATGTATACACAATCTTCTGCAATTACTTGCCGATCAAAATGTCCTTTGTTGTTTAGAGGGAAGCTGTGATCTTTTGTAGGTGAAAGACCCTACTGGTGCAGCCAGTGTAATTTGGGCTTCATTCAGAAATATCGTTTTCGAAACCATAGAATGGCCCACCATGGTGAGTACAAGCTACAGCACCTTTTAGGGGTACCTTCATCCTTTTCTTCTTTGAGCAGACCAATCACACTTTTCTTCAGTTCGGTCCATCTCTGCCCGTATTTGGTTGCAGACCAAACAACAAACTGTGGTCCATCAAAAGTCACTGTTCCTGGTCTGGGGTTCAGTTTTTTGTTGTACACATGCTTACAAAGGGTTGCACCAAATGAGAGAATTCCGAGCCATTTCAGAACGTCCTAATCTCATGAGGTTCCTGGCATTGTTACAACTCAAGCTGATGCATAGTGGCAAATTAGAAATACCAAAGGATCATCTTTTGTCACATATACCACAGAATGTATTTTTGATAGGTTGGGCCAGACAGTGGTGACCTAAGTGGTTAAATTGAAACTGGTGCATATTACTAGTCGATCCTAATTAAATACGAATGAAGTATTGTCTATTTTCCTACTCTATGATGCACACAGACATGATTCCTTACTTTGGTTCTGAAAAAAAATCCTTCCCCTACAACATGAATCCCAGCAGAAATACAAAGGAACACTAACAGTGCTGTTTTAAAAGAATCAGAATGGGTAGGATTATACATTTTGCCAGGAATACATTTGACATTTGACAAACGTTAGGGTTACCTTGATATTCCTGACCATTTAAAAACCCATGTGAATGATTTGGTCCACTGAAACCAGCTGAACCGAACAAAATTGTCGTAATAGTGTAAATATGCTGCTAATGACTTTAGCTAAAGAACTAGGTGTAAAACAGTCACCAAGTTGTTCCATGAAATGAACAGAGTGGTCCTATAGGGTTGTTCTGTACAGTGTTGATGAATACATAGACATATATTTGAAACCTGTGTCACTTAATCTCCAGGAGATACGGTGGCAAAGTTTAACCAGGATCTTGCAAAAAATCATCAGCCACCTGACCGTGGAGAGAAGACAGCACAGAGTGAGCTCTGCGAGCAGGTGTCGTATTCGATGTCTCTTAGTGGGTTTATAAGGTGTAATCACTCTCAAACCCAGCTGAAAATAAAACCTGTGGGTTTATTTTTCTTGTGAATCCTTTTTTTCTGTAGTCCTTTGCTGGGAGAACTCCAGTTTCTCTAGAGCCCTCTATTCGGACAGCAGAAAATCCCCCCTCCAAAGCTAAAAAGGTAATGAACACTGGTTTTCCTTCCACTGTGAAAATGCTGGTGGAAACAAGTAATTCTGTACCTATAAATGTTCCTGTTCAATATGCATGTGACCTGAGGTGGGACTGTAATTTGAGTAATTGGCAAGATCTATGATCCATTTTTGTCTTTGAAGCAGCTTTAAGTGCATTTTAACCCTCTTTATATTTGTAAAGCATTTTATTAGCATTTAATTTTATTGGTGTTGCTTGCTGAACCTCACAAAGAAACTGAGAACAGCTACATATCAGTCTTCAAGAGATATTTATGTTTGGCAGGCAGTAAAATAGCCATCCATTTAACACAGTCATATAAAACTGTTCTACAGAGAGCATATATAAAACTGTTGAGCTTGAAATATACACTGCTCAAAAATAAAGGGAACAGTTTTTAATCAGAGTATAGCATCAACTCAGTTCAACTTCAGGCATATTGATCTGGTCAGTTAAGTAGTAGGGAGGGCCGTTAATCAGTTTCAGCTGCTTTGGTGTTAATAAAATTAACAACAGGTGCAGTAGAGGAGCAACAATGAGACACCCCCCAAAACAGGAATGGTTTAAAAGGACGAGGTCATTGACATTTTGTCCCCCCTCATCTATTCCGACTGATTCTTCACTAGTCCTGCAGTTGACTTGGGTCAGGTGCGGTACCTGGACCCTACAGAGGTTGCACAGGTAGTCCAACTACTGAAGGATGCACATCAATATGTACCATTGCCACAAGGTTTGCTGTGTCTCCCAGCACAGTCTTAAGAGTACGGTGGAGATTCCAGGAGACAGTTACTCTAGGAGAGCTGGACATGGCTGTAGAAGGTCCTTAACCCCTCAGCAGGACTGGTATCTGCTCCTTTGTGCTAGGAGGAACAAGATGAGCTCTGCCAGAGCCCTACTGCTGTGAATGTGTCTGACAAAACGATCAGAAACAGGCCTCATGAGGGCGGCCTGAGGGCCCGACGTCCTGTAGTGGGCCCTGTGCTCACTGGCCACCACCGTAGAGCTCGATTGGCATTTGCCACAGAACACCAGAATTGGCAGATCCGCTACAGGCGCCTTGTGCTTTTCACAGATGAGAGCAGCTTTTACCTGAGCACATGTGACAGACGTGACAGGCTCTGGAGACGCCGTGGAGAATGTAATGCCGCCTGCAACATCATTCAGCATGACTGGTTTGGTGGTGGGTCAGTGATGGTCTTGGAGAGGCATAATCCCTGGAAGGACGCACAGACCTCTACAGGCTAGACAACGGCACCCTGACTGCTATAGGTATCAGGATGAAATCCTTGGACACGTTGTCAGACCCTACGCTGGTGCAGTGGGTCCTGGGTTCCTCCTGGTGCACAACAATGCCCGGGCTCATGTGGCGAGAGTGTGCAGGCAGTTCTTGGAGAATGAAGGAATCGATACCATTGACTGGCCCACCAGCTCGCCTGACCTAAATCTAATAGAACACCTCTGGGACATTATGTTTCGGTCCATCCGACGCCACCAGGTTGCACTTCAGACTGTCCAGGAGCTCAGTGATGCCCTGGTCCAGATCTGGGAGGAGATCCCCCAGGACACCATCCGTCATCTCATTAGGAGCTTGTGGAGGCCATACAAACTACTGAGTACCATTTGAGTAGCTGTAATGGAATTTGGGTTAAATGGACAATCCTGCTGCATCATTCTTGCTTTGATTTTCAGGGTGTCTTTGAATTCAACCCTCTGTAGGGTGATCATTTTCATTTCCATCAAACGATGTGGCATCCTTTCATTACTAACACATTACCCAGTCTATATGAGGAAAGATATTCTGCATGATTTTTTCCCCCATTGAGATCTGATGTGTTTTCAAAGTGTTCCCTTTAGTTTTTTGAGCAGTGTATATTGATAGGTGAGTCTATGTAGAAGTCAAATCACTATTATTGGCCTAACTGGCCTAATTGGGTTTGTTCATATTTGTTCATATGCTCATATTTACATGTGTAATGTCATGATGTAAGACAGCTTCTGGGTTCTTCTGTTTCAGAGACAGAGAAAGCCTAAGGATGTTCCATTGGGGATTCTTAACTGACTGCAGAGGACTGACATTTCAGAGGACTGATTTCAACATAGAATGGTGTTGAGTTCGGAACGTTGGTTCACACCAGTTTATCAATTTTAATTACAGATGGATTTCTGGTTTGTTCTATTTGGGTTTTTATACTTTGGATTTTATATTTTGCTTAATATGATATTTTGAACAGAGTAAATTTAAACTATGCTGATCATACAGGAGGGTAAAAAATAAAAAAAGATGGTCTTGATATTTCATGTGTGTGTTTTGTAGTGAGTGGGTATGCAAATATGTGTACACAGAGAGAGACACATGATTAACAGTTTAAATAACAACCTGTAAATATTAAAATGTCTACATAACAGAATAAGGCCATATTGCTGAGCTAGCTGTGGGGCTGTGTACGCTTTTCAATATACATTTGTGGATGTCATGGTAACTCCAACACTAAAGCATATAAACTATATTAACCAAAAATATTAATTATTAATATAATTAATATAATTAGACAATGGATTTCTTGTAGTTTCAACAGAAATACCAAATAAGCAGACAAACAGTATTATGCTTTAAAGGTATCAATGTATAGTACTGTACAAAAGTCGGAGACCACCCTTTGAACAATTTCTAGTCAAATGGCCATTAAGAGTTTAGGATTAGATGCAGGAAGTGCTTAAGGAGAAAATCAAAGCAAAGCCATTTGAAGCAGGCGTATGAGAATAACAGATAAGAAGACGAGGCTCTTTACAACCAAGCAAGACCAGCTAGACCACCAAATCATCATCAGATGGACACAATTTAAAGATGGCCACAGGTGTTCCTGTCCACACTTCCACTGTGAGACCGCAGCTCAACACTTTAGATCTGAAAGAATGTGTAGCTGTCAAGAAGCAATTACTTAGGGGGAAAGCTGCTGGTGTTTTCGAAACAGTGACCTGACCACCTGTAACGCTTCGGCCCGGATAATGGGGGAGAGTCTTCGAGGTAGCCATGAGGAGAGGAGTTAGCAGAAGCACTTGAGCCACACAGACGTTAGTGCGGGTACTCCAGTACACTCGTTTATTCCCGGTTACTAACTGAAATCAGTCTCCCGGCCACAACAGTCCAATTATACATAAGTGTGACTGTAGTTAAGCTCTAGCGTTACAGAGAGTGTAAACTAATAAAAGACGAGACTGGTAGGAAAACCGCTAAAACACTAACCCTCATCTCCACTCTGCTCTCTTCCTCTGCAGAGGCCACACTGGGATATGCAAATACAATGGCCCTTTCTTAAAGGCACAGCGTAAATTTGACTGTTATACACCCCAGAGTCCAGACCTCACCATCACTCATCAATGTCGACCTTCAGAGATGTGCTAATAGATAGGTTTTTTATTTATTTATTTATTTATTTAGTTTTTACATAAAACGAGGTAGATTTTTATTACCTATATCACCTGATTGGAAAGTGTGACCACACACTAAGAAATGAAATCACTCTGGTGTTGGTTTTAAACAGGTTTTTTGTTGACTTAACAAATGTAGGTAAATCGGGGATCTGAGTTAATGAAATTAGGGGAATTGATTTGGGTCGTTTGGTTTGTGTTTGTTAGGTCAGTGTAAATCCTGTTAAGTAAAACTCAGCATCTTTCCCGTTGACTCTTGGCATCATCAGTTTTCATGTTGTGTTAATATATATATATATATTTTTTTTTTTTAAACTCGACATCTTTGTGTTGTCTTTCCTCTTGTCTGCCTTCCTGCTGTGTGTGTTTCTCTCTTCTAGTCCACAGTAAACCACACAGCCATTATGCCTTATGCTGCAGTAGTAATATTATGTAGGTCTGATTTAAACTCCTTCTATCCTTTCCTACTTTTATTAGTAAAACATAACCATACCAAGATAAATATGAGTAATACCAAAAATGATCAGTCCACTTATGTGTGACTTATTACTTATTGCACATTACTCACAGCTGCATGCAGTCACATGGCATAACATTTCATAATTAAACCCAACATTTAATTTTCAGTAATACATGAAAATAACTCATCCAGTTACCAGAACTAACTCTGTCACTTTAGTGTGACTTATTTAATTACATTAACTATGTTTTATGTCTTAAAAGCTACTTAAGTCCGTTTAGGAAGTAAATCCGGCGGTTTGATAGCATAAATCACATTATCAGTGGGTAAATGATATCATTAAGATGAGTAATACACTTTCAGTAAACCTGAATTAACTTAATGACGTCATACATCGCAAGATAATGCGCATGCACAGTACGACCAGGCAGAAAGAAAACATACTTAAGACATCAAACACATGCTATAAGCACCAAGTTAAAGAAAGGAAGGAATTCACACATACCTTTATCTTATAAGAATAACTTTGATAGTACACAGTGAACAGTGTCTGCTAGCTATGAGCTACGACATGTGCCGTTAGTCTCCAGTGATAAATACAGGCATAAAATTAATCAGCTGCTCAGCATCACTGTTTATTCAGATTCTGCACAATTCAGGCTATTGTAATTCCTGTCCGGGTATTCCCTCGTATTGAACTGAACAGTTCGGCGGGATGGAAAGCTGAGCGGTGACGCTGTTTCTCCTGACCACAAGGTGGCAGTGCAGCGCCGTGTGTTCATTCAGCTTGTCTTCCTCCGATGGTTCACCACACGAGTGGAGGCAAACAAGAACAGACTGTGAGAGTTCAGTGCAAAATGACCAAACTGGACAGATTAAATTCGTTCCTGTCAGAGCGGCTGACGGCGGCGCTAAACGAGATCATATACACGGTGAGCATGACGATGAAGGAGTACGAGGAGGAAACGGCGCGGATACGTGAAGAGAACCATCACCTGAAGCAAATGTTAAAGGTTTCAGGAGTTACAGAAGCAAACCCTGGTAAGACGCATGCTACGAGAGGGTTAATACTCCTCACCTGATTTTTAAGAACAGCTCTCTGTCCAAACTTAAAAAATTACTGGTCTGGGGACAAGTGGTGCAGAAGTAAGTGGACTAGCCGCTCCTAAAGGGGAGCTCCACCGATTTCTCCAGAATTCTACAGTCATAATTGTTCATTCTAGTGATGAAGGGGAACTGAAGCTACACTACAGGATGCTCTGAAAGCTACACCACAAATGCTCTTACAGAAAATGGTTGGATGGACACTGCCCGCTGTTTGACAGATTGTCTTATCAGAGTTTTGTGATTAGGTTTTGAGCCATTATATTTATTATGAATGGCAGAGAGGTGCATAAAGGGCATGGTCAGGCCAAAATAGTGACCAAAGTAAATATTAGATAAAGCTCAGGTAAGGCACAGCAACCTAACATTTCTGTTTGCTTGTTGGTGTTTGTTTGGTCAGCTCTGGTCTTAAGGTCACACTGACCGCAACATTGAGTTTTCCCTGTTTTTATATATTTCTTTATATATATATATATATATATATATATATATATAATCACCAAAATGTCACTATTCCTGTTTGCCCCAAATTGGAGATATTAAGTTGCCCCTAGGTGTGAGTGTATGGTCTGTCGAGGGTGTTTCCTGAGATGGGCTCCAGCACCCAGGAAGATGAAAGATTCAGATGATGAGTGAATAAATGAACGAATGAGCGTTTCTGCCTTTTTAAAGTGGTAGAATGTTCTTAGTGTTTTATTCTTGCAAATGAAAAAATGCTAAATTAATTATGTTACAAATAGGAAAAAAGGTCAAATTATAGCTAGCTTTTCTTTCTCTTCTTTTTTTTCAACATAAAACTAAAGTTTTTATAACCTAAATGTTACCATGCTTAAAACTACAGGAAAGAGGTTTTGATGGCCTAAATCACCTCATCAGTGGGTAAATAATAACACTTTGAGTAATACACGTTAAGTGCTGAATTAATAATATTATAATAAACATAATGTATTAAAAATGTACATTTGGCTGAATACTCTACTAGGCATGTGCAGTAGGACCACGCCAGCCATAAACATGCTAGAAGGCAGCAGATTGCCTGTAAAAACAGTGGGAGAGGGAAAATACTAACCAAAAATATGTTTCACCTAAACCAACGGTTGAAGGTGTGAAGGTTTACTGGTGGTTTGAGCGGTAAATGAAATGGCTGTGTATATGTTGACCCTGCATGGTGACCCTGACTGCTATCACCACCACTGTAAAGAGGTCAGAGTCAGTACACTTCTCTTCAGTGAACAAATTAATGTCATACCATTTTGAATCACTTTGCTTACACCTCTAGGACTGCATTATTTAGATAGATATTTAATGAATGTGTGGGATTCCTCTTTAAATGAACAAGGTCAGTCGATTCCTCAAACATGTAGGCTAACTTATTTCCTCCCTGCTAGATGTGCTGGTCATTTCCTTGCCCAGTGGACAACAAGACTGCAACTCAAACCCGGAGCAGGAATCAAAGCTCCAGGACAGTCGGAACGAAGCCCCGCAGCTAAAGGAAGAGAGCTCTAGCATAAAAACAGAGCAGCCCTCTTACCCTACAGATGCTGGTGCTGGTGCTGGTGCTGATTCTGATACCAAGAAAAGGCACACACCTGCAACACAGCCAGACTGCACTGTGGATCCTCTTCGGTGCTTCTCTCCCTTGAACGCCCCGGTTCTTGGCCGAGAGATGTTAGACGACAAGTTCCCTGCAGAGATTAAAGTGGAGTCAGCGGACACTGACTTTGATTCAGATAGCACAGATGATGATACAGAGAGCACGGACAGTTCGGACAGTAGTGAACGATGCTGGTCTCCACAGAACTGGGATGTTAATATAGGAAGTAGTGACCAGAACAGGATACAACAAGGAACCAGTCGGCAGCCATTCATTAAGAGAGCCCGCTCTGGAGCATCTGACTCCCAAAACAGGCCTGTAGAGTTTCGAGCTGCGATCAGCTTTTCAGACCGAATAACATGCAATAACACGCAGCATTGTACCAGCAAGCAATGTGAAAAGCAGAGGACCATACCTAAATCAAGCCCTGTGTGGAAGTATTTCTCTCTGAAAGAGGGAGACTGCAGTAAGGCGGTGTGTCTTATATGCAAGGCGGTGATCTCTCGAGGGATTAAGGAATACACAACTTCAGCGCTGTTAAGACACCTCCGTGGAAAGCATGGCAAATGCTGACGTTTGGGTTTTCCTTTTAGGTTTTTAACACCATGTTAACCCAGTGCCCATGAGCTTGGATTACTTGCTAGCCACAGTGGTCTAGTGGCTTTAGTGCAAACCTGAAGAAAGAACATACTTAGGACACCAAACACAATTTGGCTAATCAGTGAGGTTCAAGGAAACATTAAGAGCAGCACTGTGTGGATTTAATTCTTATCGTTTAAGAGGAGTTTTCATTTTGAATTATCTCCTGGCCAAAGACACATGAACACAAATCATTCACAACAATAAAAAAAGCTGGGTCGTCTCTTTAAAGGCGCTGTATTGGACACAATGAAGCATCTGGTTTAATGCTTATAAAACTCCAGAGTGAAAGTGCTCTTCTAACTTTCTCTGTTCCGTCCAACTTTCAGTATTTGATGTAATTTCATTCTTTCCAGTCGATCCCAAAATAATAAACAGTGAGGAATGTGCTAATCCACTTAATGCAGTTGAATATCCCACACAACTACATGGATTCTAAAACCTGAAGTGGTGAAATTGCATAGAGAAGACTCTTATTGTGTCATTTGGAGTTGTATGTCCTGGGGGTAAAACATAATTACATATATTAAAGCATATTTGTTCCATTTAAGCATTTCTTGAAAGAGTGCAAAGCATTTTTTTGGCAGGCTTTGGGGGTGGAGCTTATTGTGAAAATGAAAAATACACCATTCTAGAGATGCTTCAATTCTGATTTAGAATTGTTCACAGTGGTAGTGCTAGAAACCAGATGTTTAATGCCTCTAAGAGCTACATCACAGGAAGTTCTTACACGACTGCTAATGCATTTTATGATAATTTCTTAAAAAGAGGGTTCCTCAAGGGTTCTTCCACGAACATGCATGATTGAAGGGTTCTTTACAGTGATGGAAAGTGTGCTTTTATATTAAAGTAACATGTTCTATATAGCACCAAACAGGGTTATTCTGTTTTTGATGCTTAAATTCTTCTTTTTTATGAAATTATTTTTGGAGCAGACATTTGTAAGATTCACGTGTTCACTCCAGCAGGAAATTCTGTGTATTACTGCGTATATTACAGTACAGTATAACAGTATTATAACAGTACAAACAAGACGCCGGAGCATAGAGATTTCCTGTGAGCATTTGTGTTGTTATTATGGATAATTATTATACGGATAACACACATCAACTACTGGTGAAAAGGATGCGCCCAATCGTTCCTCCAGCAGGCGCCATTGTTGCTTTCCTTTTACTCAATAACTGACATGCCCACCTACTGTTCTTTGGTTCCACCTGGAAATCAACTTTTCAGGTTCCAAACGTATTTGTTTTTGGTGGAAATGTGCCGAATAGTTCAATATATAAAACTGGAACAGAACCCGATCCTCGTTGGTGGAATAGGCACAGCACGTTTTCTAAACTTGGAAAAAGAGGGGTCTGAAAAGCAAGCTGAACTACGTAGATTAATTGTGCATCTACATGTAAAGCGAAACCCTATCACTGCATTTAATTTGGATCACAATGACTAATCGGATATGTCGCCCCCTAGTGTGTGGAATATGAATTTGACAGGTTGTCATAATACGCACTTCTCCTTTAATGTATTAGTAGCAGACTGTAGTGTAATACTATGAAACACGTTTAAATCGGAATTGAACCTCTTTATTTGTGTATTGTTTTGTTGTTTGGTCTCAGCCCATCATAAGCATTTTCCATTAGACACACAGAGCCAGACAGATTGGGCGCCTGTTCTGTGGCTGTGGTGGAGTGTGTCTCCTGTCCAGCAGGTGGCAGTGTAACCTCCTGTTCATTCAGTTTGTCTTGATCGGTGTTGTGGAGATAAACAGTATCAGTGTAGCAGTAAGCGAGCACTGTATGTGAACAGGCCTGTTCAGGATTATCGGTCCACTTTAAAGGAGCGCTGAAAATGACCAAACTGGACAGATTAAATTCGTTCCTGTCGGAGCGGCTGACGGCGGCGCTAAACGAGATCATATACACGGTGAGCATGACGATGAAGGAGTACGAGGAGGAAACGGCGCGGATACGTGAAGAGAACCATCACCTGAAGGAAATGTTAAAGGTTTCAGGAGTTACAGAAGCAAACCCTGGTAAGATGTGTGACGTCAGCACTTATTTCTCTGCGCTTTTCGTCTATAAGATCCAAATAGCTGACGAGCGTCTAAGCTAGCGAACCTGGGCTGTCTACATGGATCAGCCATAACTTCAGTACCACCACCACCCTGTTCCTACACTCGGTTTATCAGCTTTACTTCCCCTACAGGAGCATCTTTGTCCCCCTTTCGCCCTGTTGTTCATGGATAAGACCCCCATAGGACCACCACTGAGAAGATAATATTTGGGGACTGGATGGTTCTCAGCACTGACTTGATGGTGGTGCTAGTGTGAGTGGATCAGACACAGCAGTGCTGCTGGAGTGTTTGTCCACTCTCTGTCCACTCTATTAGACACTCCTACCTTGCTGGTCCACCTTGTAGATGTAAACCCAGAAACGATAGCTCATCTGCTGCTGCACAGTGCAGTGTTGGTCATCCTGTGGTTCTTCATTAGTGGTCACAGGATGATGTTGGCTGAATAGTGGCAGCCCATACTGACACCACCACCACCACCACATCAGCCTTCTGTGGGGGTCCTGTCCTTTGAATAACAGGGTGAACGAGGCTACGCAGAGACACAGATGGACTACAGTCTGTAGCTGGAGAACTCGTATATGGTCGTATATGGTAAGCGGCGTGTAGGAACACGGGGAGGTGGTTTTAATCTTATGGCTGATCGGTACACGCTAACTTGACCATTTCCTGACTTTAAGATGAAGAGGTCATTTGCTTTCTTAAAGGTGCAGACTAACTTTTGTCATTCATGTTAGGAGTGGTCAACCCAGATGTGGTCCCCTCCATTCCCCATGAACAAGAAGACTGCAACGCGGGCTTGGAGCAAGACTCGGAGCCCCAGGAGAGCCAAAATGGACAGTGGGGGCTGAAGGAAGAAAACTCCAGCATAAAAACCGAGCAGCCTTCCTACCCTACAGATAGTAGCTTTGAGTCAGAGACCAGGCAGACCTATGCAGCACAGCCAGACTACACTGTGGAGCCCCTCCAGTGTCCCTCTCTTCTAAACTCCCAGGCTGTCGACCAAGAGATGTTAGACTACGAATTTCCCTCGAAGATCAAAACGGAGTCAGTGAACAGGCATTCGGTGGACGCCACAGACAATGCAGATGCGAGCACGCAGAGCTGGTCTCCACAGACCTGGGATGTTGTCATTTCAGAAAAAAGTGACCGGGCTAGAGTACAGCAAGTGTCCATGCAGCCATGCGTCATTGAAGGTGCTCACTCTGCAGAACCTGCCCCCCAACACAGGCCTGTAGAGTTTCGAGCAGCGTTCAGTTACGCAAACCGTATCATATGCCACAACACGCTGCACTGTACCAGCAGACACTGTGAAATGCAGAAGAGGACCATAGCAAAATCGAGTCCTGTGTGGAAGTATTTCTCTCTGAAAGAGGGAGACTGCAGTAAGGCGGTGTGTCTCATGTGCAAGGCAGTGATCTCACGTGGCGTTAAAGAGTACACAACTTCAGCACTGTTAAAGCACCTCCGTATGAAACATGGGAAATGTTGATGTTCAGACTTTTTGTTCGTATTCCGGGGTTTAAAACAGTGATATATATTTTTGTTGCACTTCGGACTCAATTAAGAACGCCTCTGCCCTGTTCTGCTTCAGGACAGTACCCTTTTATCTAATTCCTGGATTAAAATAGTTTTAGTATTACAAAAATATTTGCACACCAAAAACATGCCCATCTCTAATTTCAAGCTGGCTCTGATTTACACGGTCCGATTGCTTAAAGCTGCAGTGTGTAGAATTCAGCTCTGTTTAAATTGAAAGTAGTGTTACCGAGTCAGGAGAGGAATATATCGTCTGTGCGCTGCTGTGAGTCACCACGTAAAGCCAGAATTCACGTCCTTAAATATTAACATCACACACACACACAGGTTTTTAAAACAGAAAGTCTGGCTGGGTGTTTAAATCTCAAATGTAAAATCACCATTTTAATTATAAAGGCGTTGAAGTTATTGTGACAGTGATGAAATCTTGATGACAGCAGTGGATAATTCACTTACGTCTTTGGAAGACGCATCTTTTGGCAAGTTTTGACTGGCTTGTCTTTAGATACTCTTCCATTGTGCTTGCCCTCAACAGATTGCTTAGGAAAGGAGTCCAGAGCCCAACCAACATTAGAAAATGTTCTTCCGCCTGTTGTATAAGGCTAAACATGTCCACCTGATCCTCTAAACTTACATAGTGCAGCTTTGACAACTTTGTGCTGTTTGGCTAGTGTAAACATGGTACTATAAGTTTTCATTACTCGTTAGCTGCATTAGTCTAGTCGCTCTACTGGGGTGGCGTCCTCACGAATACACCTTCCGTCCCTTTAGTTAGAGAGCATAATTGAACTACATTCGATTTATGTTTTTAAGTTTCATCGACCCCGTACCCCTCGACTCCAGGCTTTATATATTTAATTTTATTTCTTAAAAGGTTAAGTTATTATTCTGCCCGTTGACCCCTGGGATAGACTCTAGCACCTACTGTGACCCAGAAGAATTAGTAGGATAGTAAGAACTAGCAAAGTGCATTTCCTGAAGGAAACGCAGGATGGTTGCGCAGTATGCTCGGTGAGGAACGAGGGATGAGTAAATGAGTGCGGGTCGATATGACTGTGATTTAGCGTCTGGGGGCCTGCCCTTAGTGAGTACGTGAAGTTTTGTGGCTCTCAGGCGAACCAAAGCATTACTGCTTGGTTTGGGTTGAAAATGACTGGGACCCTATGGGAGGAGCGAGGGATGAATAAACGACAGATAAAGGAATGCGGGTCAGTATGGCTGTGGGTTAGTGCTTGGGGCCCTCCACTTAGTGAGCATGTGAAGTCGGGTGGCTCTCGGGCGAAGGAAACGGCCGGCTTTAGGTGGGTCCAAAAATGACTGGGACTCTATGGGAGGAACGAGGCATGCGGGGAAAAAAGGAAAAGCAAACGAGTGCCGGTCAATCAAACACTGAATGCCACTGTATCCGATTTGCTGTCTCTAGGTCGAGCGGAAGTGGGTTAGATAGGCACGTGTTTTTCGATCCTATTCATTCTATATGGAAACTCCTAATCCGTGCATCTGATCAAAAAAGCCGTATGCAAGCCCACATCAGCGGATAATACTGGACAACCTGGGTTGGAGTCGATATCTCGAAAGCTGCGGGACGAGTTAGTCGGCCATAAAATGGGAGAAAAAGAAAAATCGAATAACGGTATAGTTGTGCATTGCTTTAAAGGGTACATATATTAACCTTTGCCCTGGGGGAAGTACGTAAGGGACGTAGTGCACCTTTAAAATATTTTCACGGTACACAGTTAGAGCTGAAGGACCATGCAGTGTCTTTGAGTGTATGCTTATATTAAGTCACTACATATGACCTGCACAGCATATTAGACTAGGATTATTACATCAGCTTCTTTTATAGACTGTTGTAATCAGGCCCAGATCGTCATCAACCCCTGGTCACGAATGTTGGGGACCCTAATAGTCTTCCTCTGAGTTTTTTTTAAGTTAAAAATCTGGAGGTTCAAATTCGAAGTGTATTCAAAGAAACACTGGCTCCCTGTTAAATAAACTGATTTTTAATAATGAAGATTGGAACAGCTGCTGAGCAGTAATTGAAAGAGAAAATGAAGTAGACATTTAGGAGAGATGCAGGGAGCATCTGGATTATGATTGGCCATAACACAAAGACAGATTTTATATTAGATCTGTGGCCCCTGCAAAGTTCCCACTGAGAGTAAAAACAGCCATTTTCTCATGTTTACCTGTGTGTGCCCCCTAGTGGCTAGGGCTGTTGGAGAACACTCACAGGATGATCCTGGCCTGGGTATAATGTGTGGTGCTCAACCTGTAGTCCGTAGCGGTCCATCACACAGTGGTTACTCAGGCACATGTTCAGACAGCTCTAAACGGAACATCTGGAGTGATGGTTAATGAACCCCAGGATAAAAATGCTGGTCACATGTTTATCTGTGGTATCTTAGTGAATGGTTATTACACATGGAGCCAGATAAAGAGACGTGGATGTCATGGGCTAAAGGCTGTATGTGGTAAGAGCAGAGCAGCTAATGTATTCTGTGCCAAATGCTGTGTTATCAGAATCAACTGTTTCTAAATGATTATACTTGAACATTTACCAAGTACTGGTGGACTTTAGTTTCTCTGATGTTTATACGGTTGGGATGTCACGACCTCCTTACTGACTATGTTTGAATCCAAATTGTGCTAAAAACAATGATTTGTATTTGAGTAGCATCTGCTTTGTGGACATTTGTCTGTGTTAATTTTTTTTTTTTTTTTTGCAACACAAAATCTTTTGAGGAGGCTTTCAAAACACTTTTAATAAAATCCAGAATGTACTTTATATGTTCAGTTCCTGCAGGTGTGTTGTCAGAAGGCGTGTCAGGATTTGCTGAATCGCATATGTTTGCTCACAGATATGATCCAGGTTGCTTCATGGCTAAAGGTTACAGGTTACAGCAGTCACCGTGCTCGAAAGACTGTAAGATAAATCCCCATCTCGCTCTGTAAATGGCAGAGCTGTCTTTCCTGTCAGCAGGTGATATTGATTCACTTTTACCTGCCTCACTCAGAAGCCACACATTTAGACTGGTGACCTTATGACTTTATGGACTGACCAGTCCTGACTAGGGTATTTCGGATTTAGAAGACGATTCATTAATGGGTAATTCCATGCAGGTTTTTTTAACTACTTCATTAAATTATTGAAATGTAAACCAAGTCATTCCTACTGGTCATTGTAAAGAAACTTACCAACTCAGATTTCCCTGCAGTGGTGGTGATGGGTCACAATATCTACAGCATGAATATAGCCATTTTATGTGAATCTAGTTTGACCAGTGAACCTTCTGAGTGTGTTTTCAGTTTTCATTTAGCACACTGTTGCCATTGAAATGAAACTGTCTGTCTGTCTCTGTCTTATCTATCTATCTTTACATATGCTGGAGGTAATTTTGTGATTCTGAAACAAAAAAAAATTGTTTAATTTACAAAATTATAATTTCATTTTTTTGTATTGGAAAAAATTAGTAGAATTTTTCCAAAGTGTTTAGATTACTGGTAATGATTTAAGGCCAGTCTAGACGTTGTCATAGCGTTGTGAATTTCCCACCTCAAAACAATCTCAAATGTCATGTATTTTAGTCAAGAATTGAGTTTAAAAATGTTCAAAAACCAGAAGATTCCTGTGCCCACCATAATACAGAATTCCGAACTAGCAAGTTTCTTAACAATGAAGCCTTTCACATCAGACCACTCGGAATGCATGCATGTTCACATGTCAATAATAAAGCTACAGAAGCTTTGACGGTGGCTGCCCCGTTACAGCTGTAGACTCTACCAGACAACTATATACAGGGGTTGGACAATGAAACTGAAACACCTGGTTTTAGACCACAGTCATTTATTAGTATGGTGTAGGGCCTCCTTTTGCAGCCAATACAGCGTCAGTTCGTCTTGGGAATGACATATACTGCGTCCTGCACAGTGGTCAGAGTGGTTTAAGCCATTCTTCTTGCAGGATAGTGGCTGTGCTTCGTCCTTCTTGGTGGTAACTGAACATTCACATACCGTGGCTCGATGCTCTTAAAGACTGGTTGGTCACATGATGCGCCAGCAGGACATGCAAACATTGGCCACCCATAGTGTTGTGTGCATTGCAGTATTTTGAGCAGAAACTGACTCTTACCTGCTAACTGAACCTTCACACTCTGCTCTTACTGGTGCAATGTGCAGTTAATGAAGATTGGCCACCAGGCTGGTCCAATTTAGCCATGAGACCTCCCACACTAAAATGACAGGTGTTTCAGTTTCATTGTCCAACCCCTGTAGATGCCCAAGTAACGAGCGTGTCTTATAGCAGGAACAGGCTTGTTCTTCTCAGTGATGAATAAGGCAATTATGTCTTCAGGAAATGTTGCTGTGGATGATGTATGGCAGAGCTGGAAATGAAATCTGCATCTTAGCTGAAGCACATCTGTAGTAGTAAGCATTGCTTGGACGGCACGCGGAGGAGCTAATGACACTGCTCAGAGCAGAAAACAGCTGCTATGAGTAACGTCTTTTATAGTTCTCTTAATTAATCTGCGGAGTGACAGTATGGTTAATCACGTAAACACTTCCACAATGCAAGTCATTGCATAGAAAAGATGGTAAGTTTATTTATTCGTTCCCTTATTAAATCAGCAGATAGGGGAGCAGAAATGATTTGTGTTGTTCGCCTAGTCATCATGGAAAGTTCCCAACCATATTGTAAAGAGGCTAGTATAGCGACTGCTGTCTGTCACTGTGTCCAAAACGGCATGCTGCTGTTCCAAGTGTTCCAAAACGCCACTCCAAAAAACATAACACCTAGACATTCTAAAGTTATGTTCAACAATTATAAAGTGTAGATCTACCTGAACTTGCATAACAGAGAAATAAAAAAAAAAACATTTGATAAAAGACATTTAGCCCAGGAAATCAACGAATACATCATCACATCATTTTTATACAGTATATCAGACAAATGGAAACATGTTGTTTATGTACTGGCTGGTAGGGCAGGGCAGTGGGTAGCAGTGTCGCCTCACAGCAAGAAGGGCCTGGGTTTGATTCTTTCTGGGGCATCCAGGGTCCTTTCTGTGGGGAGTGTGAAAGTTCTCCATGTGTCTGCATGGGTTTCCCCAGGGTACTCTGGTTTCCTCTAGCAGTCCACAGATGTCCAATCAGGTAAACTGGAGACGCTAAATTGCCTCTGTGTGTGTGTGTGTGTGTGTGTGTGTGTGTTTCTCTGTGTATCTGTCCTGGCCTGCCTTCCGCCCAATAAAAACTGGAATAGGCTTCAGCACCAGAGTGAGAAGTGATTCCAATATCATTGTGCATCCTGCAACAGTGTTCATGAGACAGTAGACGCGCAGGGATTGTGTGCATAAGTGTACCAAACTGTTCAGTCCTTCATTACATCACAAAGGAATTCATTAGCTTTGCAATGTGTAGTTACAGTTGACACACTGAGCAACAAGGGTTCAACGGTTTCAGTCAAAATTCATTCCTTTTTCGGCGCGTTATAGAACCATTACATTTACGGTATCTAGCTGACGCTCTTATCCAGAGCGACTTACAAGGTTAATCATATTACAGGTAGGCCAATGTAGTGTTAAGAGTCTTTCCCAAGGACTCTTATTGGTGTAGCACAGCCTAGTCAGTCAGCCCAGGATTCGAACCCCAGTCGCCCACGTGTGGTGGTTCATATGTGGCTGTCACATTTCTGTATAAAACCACCATCTCTTACTTAAGAGGTCCTGAGGGTCTTTATAAGGGAATACAGTCTGGGAAAAATAAAGCTTTAAATGTGCCGGTTCTCCACAACCAGATTCAGCGGGACTTCTCTTTGGTATTTCAAAAATGCGGCAAGATGTTTGGCTGAATGTGGTAATAAAAACATAAACTAATAAGTCTAATTAATAATTCTAAAGAATAGCAAGAGAATAGTTCATCCTGCCACCGCTAATAAGTGCAGCATGTAGTCACGTCCTTAGCACTCGGGTGCACCTTCTCTTCATCCACAAAGAAAGAAATCTGATACAGGACCAGATATGGTTGAAGGAAATGTGTGATGGATATGTGTAGATCAATTGGCAGTCATATGAATCAGTCAAAGCCAACATCACCTGCGTTATCTCCTGTCAACCCACCACTGGCTCATGATCAATAGGGGTCACGGCCTGTTATATTACCGACAACAGCAGTCAGTAATATCTCAGCCATCGCTGCACACAGCTGTTCCTATTATATATGGGGAGGAATAATAAAAGACCCCGAAATGACCCCAGATTGTTCCTCTTTCATTTACAAGGGCAAGAAATCATTCACGATTCATCATCAGCAGAAACAACCACAGCAGGCATGGCGAGAGTGGCTCAGCAAGTAACAAGAGCAGAGCATCACTTTAAATTGCTGCTTTGTTGCTTGTTTTTTATCCAAGTTGCATAATTTCTTACATCATTTTTGCCTCATTATGCATCAGTTTTCTCTCATCGTCTCATAATTTTGGGTGTTTTTTGTGACATTTTCTTGCTAATTATCTCGCTTTTGACTTTGGTATTAAAACCAAAGTGTTTATGGCTTTAAGGACTTGGTCTGAGAACACATTTACTTATCAGTTATGTTAATTAAAAAAGCCAGAGTTTGGGAGAAACTCAAACCAAGTGCATAGTACTCAAGGGTGGAGAACATACAGAGGAACGGTTCAGAAGTAAAAGTATTTTAAAAGTGGATGCAGTCAAATTAGGGTGAATTGTCATAATGTGGGACACCTGCACTCAGCTTGGTGCAGATCTTCTTTGAACACATGTAAGTCAATACAACTGTGGGTTCAAACAAGCTGTAACATTTCAAATGTCCAGTCATAGATTAAGGTGGAGCTCTCTTCAGACTGGAGGCATCCAGTGTGAAGATCACCCAGAGATCAGTGTCATGGTGTTTAGTCCAAATTAACATTAGGGTAGGGCGCCAGGAATTCTGGTCGAACTGCCACAATTCTGCTGTAAGAAGTTAAAGATTTATTTTCGCTACAACCACAAACTTGTCAAGTCCATGCCAAATCAAATCGCAGCTGTTATTCATGCTGATGGATGTATGCCAGACGTCTCAGCATGCTGTAGTGTTTCCTAATGGTGTTTGGTGATAATCCATAATCCAATCAAGCCCTTCAGGGGATTCTGACTGTAAAAGCCAAAGCTGTTGGATCTGAACTCTCCAGGGTGGTAGATCTCCAGGACCTGGATTAAGCGCCTCTTACTTTAAGGGTCTAAATATAAAAGCTGTAAAGTATCTTTTTGGGCCAAAGTACAAGATTTCACTTTCTTTATTATTCCAATATAGTACAAAACTTCTAAAACTGCGTTAGTAGTATTAAGATGGACTGCTTTCTTTGCATACACTAGGGGGCAGTGTTGCAGAGCTTATTCTCCCAAAATGAAGACTTATTAGTACAACCTCCACATTACTTTACCTCCTTCACTTGGTTAGTTGTAGACCCAATAATAGCCCCTGGCTGGTGTATGTGAGTGGTTGGTTATTGTTTGTTCTATGTTAATTTTACTGTGTGTTAAGACTTCATAGAAAGATCTGATATGTGTGGAGAAACCATGTGACTTGCTCATATGTGCAGAAAGACTAGTGTTAACAGCCTCTCTTTTAGATGCAAATAAACAGCATAGGTTATGTTTGAACTTTTTTGGAAAGAAAAACATCAATATTTCCATGGTATGATAATCATCTACATGCAATCATGGAAAAACCAAACTGTACTGCATTATGTTAAATTGTTAACATAATGTGACATACAACTGTATTTACATATCTGCCTATTCAGTCTGTAGCTGTTTAGCCCCACCCATTTACACTCTCCGTCTGGATTGCTTTTTGGCCAGGTCATCCAAATCAAAGGAGAAAATAAATAAATAAATAAATAAATAAATAGTTGCACCCAGTAAGAAGTGTCAAATTGCATTGCTGTTCGGACATGAAGTTAAAGGTTACCAGGAACAATAAATGGTGATTGTGAAATTGTGAACATGAAAGTGTAGACTGATATGGGCAATATTTGTTGAGCTACACATACAGAAGTAGTGTCCCTCAGTATGGCTTCTCAGCATGGAGCTGTTCCTAATGTGGTCCTGTTATAATCCTTCTCATGCATCTTAAATGTTCTCACACAGCTCCTGCAGATTTTGTGCAGATTCACTGTTCGCTGAATATCAGCAGTTGTAGCAATCGTCAGTCGGGTACAATGAAAAACCCCTCCTTGCTTACGTCATATGCCTGGCCGAGCATGAAACTTGAATCATTAGCATGTCCTGATTTTAAACCTACCAGGTTTCATTCCTGCCGGTTGATTCACTCTGGATCAACTGTTTGTGCAACTATTTTTTTGACAGTGAGCGTATTTTCTGGAAAATGGTCATGTAAAAGTGAATTGAGGCATCATTAGTGGAGCTCTGGGAAAAAAAATCACAATAAATTTGTAGATTACTGGCAACAGAGAGATCTGGTATGGGGGAGGCACAAAGCCTTGCATACTTCCATAATAAGCAAATGCTCTCTGATCTCAAGAATCAGTGCTAACTCGCTCCCCTTTAGATATATTAGTTTTATAGATCGATGAGTCATATAGGAGAAAGCAAGAAGGGTAAATTAAGCTTCTTTGACGTCTTTGAACAAAGCAGTACAACCGAGGTCAGTGTTGTTTTGTTTTGAGCTTTCTGAAGAACAGAATTAAAGATGTAGAGAAATGACACGAGGCGACATAGAGCAATGCATTCCATTTGTATTTCCAAAGTGTACATAAACACTTCATATAAATGTAGTAATCACAAATCCTCAAGAATACGACACTCAATAAATACCAAGAGAACACGGCAATATAAAGTCACACTCGCACCGTCAGGCATGCAGACACATTCGCAGAACGCTGCACATGTAAACATATCAGTCCCAAAACTGTAGAAATCAAGCATGGATATCATAGCATGTCTGTAAAACCCATAAAAATAACAAACGGAGATTCAAAACTGCAAGATTCGAAGCCCTGGAAAACATTGTCAGGTCAGGCTAAAAATGCTGTAAACATTACTTCATGCTACAAAAAACAAATGGTCAGTCTTGTTCATACAGGAGGACCAGCACTTATAAAGGATCTAGGATCAAGTTCTGCTCCGGTTCTGTTCTATGCAAATGTTTGAACACACCTAAATGACACGTTTTATTGATTTTCCAAGTGAAAATAAGTTAGGGGGTACCTAGGGGCCCTGTTTGCCTTTGGCCTGTGGGAGGAAACCCACTCGACACAGGGAGAACATACAAACTCAAACCCAGGCCTTTCTTGCTGTGAAATGACAGCACTACCTATTTTGCCACCATGCAAACCCCATAACAATACTCTACCAATTTAAATACACAATTTATATTATTTGGGTATAAAGGAACAAAGAAACCAAAAAATATAAAGGGTACCATAACTTTTGCACAAGCCGTATCGTATATTTTATTTTTCCTCAGTATGTTAAATTCATCAAATAAACACTTATGGTGAAATGGCTTATGTAGAAGCGACTTCCCTGTACGTATATCTGACCAGGGGTGCCCACACATTTGCATACAGAACCGGAACCTTGTTTCACCAACAAATGCATTCTCCCATGGCTGCAGTTGTGAGCCTGAATAAGTTTAACAAACCGAAAGATTTACAGTGTTATTCATCAAATATCATTTTCATGCTTTGTGCTGTATTCCTCACTGAATTCCTAGGAAAGAATAGATCTTATGCCATGGAAGCTTGTCACAACAGTAGCTGTGAAAGAATGCACTGGTGGGCAGAGAGGTACTTTTTGAAAGAGCCCAGCACATTGGAGATGCCTTATTGACTGATAATCTGGATCTCTCATTGTTACATTCTGTAGCCATAAACAGCTGACACTGGTCAGATCCTTGGCTCCCAGGAAGCCTCCTGTTTTTTTTTGTGTGTATTTTCTTTCTTTTTCATTTTTTTAATGGCAACGCTGTACGGTACAAGGTATGGGTGAATTTGCGGCAGGCACATTGCATGTTTCCCCACAGTCTGTACTGCATGCCTCTTCTCAGCTCTGGCCAGAAGCAGAGGTTACTGAAGCGTTTGAACAGCAAAATACAATTTCTACAGCGATCAGTCAAGAGGATAATGCTACATGGGGATCTATGAGGAGTAAAATTGACTCTGATGTTACAAAATGTATATAAAACGTGCAGCAATGAGAGAGAGAGAGAGAGAGAGAGAGAGAGAGAGAGAGAGAGAGAGTAGGGTGGTCCACTGGATCAAAAGGCAACTGGTAGTCCAGCCGTCAATCTTTCCTACTAAGACCACAAGCAGGATGCATTCAAGTAATGCAGAATTTGTGCAGTTTTGCTGATCCTTATTTCATCATGTGATGTATATACCATTTTCAGTCTGGTTCTGGAACACCGCTGTCCAGCATATTTGAGTGTTTTCCGTTGCTCTAACACACATGATCCAACTAATCAGCTAATTAACAAGCCCTTCCTGAGTTGAAGTGGATGTGTGAAGCGGGAAAACACTGAAATGTGCAAAATGGGAATGTTCCAGGAGTCTGGTACACCTTTAACAATAAAGGTCTCTGGGTTTTGGTTTATGTAATGTGAAAGGTTCTTTAGTGGTTGAGAAGTTTTGTAAACTGGAAAGGTTATTCACACTTATATAGAACATATATACGGTGGCCGCGAAAGCCCAACGCGCTGCAAAGTCTCAAAACACAAGCATCACAATGACACGACTTGCACAACATTAGCCAAACGCTCTGCAAGATCTGAAAATACAAGCATCAAAATGAGACCTCTTGCAAACCATTAACCGAACGCGCTGCAAAGTCTCAAACGCGCAGCCAACACTGAAAACACAGGCAGCTTCCAAAACACATGCAGAAAGAAAAGTGGACGGACCCATTCGAGAGCGGGCTTCGGGGACCTGGACGTAGACCTGAGACAGCCCCAGTTCCAGCAAAAGTTTTATCTGTTTATTAATGAATATTCAGGCGGGTTATTGGCCAGGTTCTCGTGTTTACATTTGGTTCCACCTTAAACAGTGCACACAGAGTGGCTAAAATGAAGGTTTCACTGTTTATTAATAGATATTGTTTCTGTTTATTGCCCAGTTTCTCGTGTTTTACGCAGCCCGCTCTCGAATGGGTCCGTCCACTTTCAGTGTCCCCCAGAAACACTTTTGTGTTTTGAGGCTTTTTGCATGTGGTTTGGAAGTTGCAGGTGTTTTCAGTGTTTGCTGCGCGTTTGAGACATTGCAGCTCGTTTGGTTAATGGTTTGCAAGAGGTCTCATTTTGATGTTGCAGTGCGTTCGGCTAATGTGGTGCAAGTCGTGTCATTTTGATACTTGTGTTTTGAGACTTTGCAGTGCGTTTGTAACTTGCAGTGCGTTGGGCTTTCTCGGCCACTGTACATATAGGCCCATAAGACAGAGAAAATAAAGAATCCCTTTCCTACAGAAACCACTTTTCTGCCTGAACCTCCATCCATATAGACCTACTGTACCTCCAGCTATAGAGACATAGAAGACCGTCATTATATCTGTTACAAGTAAGTACAAGAAATATTAAAAATCTAAGGCTTTCAGGATCCAACTCAACTCAAACTGATACGGCAGAACCGCTGGTACTGTAAGAATAGCCACAGCGGTGTGAAGGGAGAACCTGTCAGGACTGAAGTGGGTGAACTGACCAATCACAGCACACTGAGCTTATTGGGAGGTGGGGCTTTAAGACACAGAAGGTGGATACAGATGTGTTTTGGGAAAACTGAAGCATATAAACGCTGTTCTAGTAGAATCTGAAAATAAAATTATGGATTCTGAAAATGAGCGTAATAGATCCTATTTAAATATGTAAATTAGCTTCTCTATTGGGGTTGTGTGTCTTATATTACATACAAAATCAAAAAACATGTAATCGGGCAGGTGAGTTGTGCAGATCCCATACACCCGAAAGCTTGTTAACAGAAACAAAAGCTTCGACTAAAACAGCCACTAACACAGAAATGTTATGCTCTCCTGCCAGTCAGAGACATCTATATGTGACCTTCAGCTGTAAAGGTAGGTGTATAACGGCTGGGCGAGTGGGAGTGTTTGTTAGAGGGCGCAGACTGTTTGTGACGATGTGACACAGCTTTTATTTGCTATGTGTTCTTTAAAGATTGACTGAAAGACAGGGTAGAAATTTGATGGTAGTTCCATCCATCATCCTGCTCCTTCACCCCCTTCGCTTCATTCAGTGTGTGTGCATTGCAGGGATTGCGTCAGGTTTCTCCTGCCTACACAGGCTGCGTGTGGAGCGCCGGTAAAAAAGAACTTGAGGTTCTGTTAATTGTAGTCAGGGGCGTCACTACATGTCAAAACGTGCTGGGGACAAGGACGCCATAGACAAAAAGGACTTCTTATCGCAAGTCACATTTTATTTCCCTCTAAGGAGCTGTGCTGACCACATAACGCCAGCGGCAAATGAGGCACTGAGTGTTTTTCCTCTAGGAATAAACAGGACACTGTCCCTCAGTTCAGGTGATGCTTATTCAAAATAGCTGAAATAATGAAATGAGTTCAGCCACAAGTCATGGTCAGGGGCTTGCCCTCCTGTTCAAATGGTGCAAGATGAGCAACTTGCAGCAAATGTTGCTCACACTCACGGCACCAGACACGAGCTAACATTAACACGCTAACCATATCTGATATTAAAGTGGCTAGGTCACTGTAATCTGCCCGTGTTAATTCATCAGGCTTAAGAGGACGTTATTATAATTCTGGTAATATGTATCAGGACAATAATAGAAATGAGTTGAAAACAACAACTAGAAGAACTCGACGCAGCTACTGATGCACTGGATCATGCAACCACATGAACTCACCTTACACACCATTAATATTAACAATTTATGCTGAGGAAATTCATTTAAACTGTGGCTTCATATGGGTGGCAAAGCTACAGACCATGAGCATTAATAATTCTACAGATAGCACGGAATAGAGCCAGTCATGGAAATGATGTACAGCCTTTGAATATTGAAAGCGTCCAAAGAAAAACGGGATTAGAAAAATCTTGATTCCAAAATTCCAATTATATCCGTTTTTATAAATCTTTACTTTTATGGGTTCTTTAAGCACAGCAGCGGTCATTTACACTGTGTGGAAATTTAATGATGAATAGACCAACAGAAATGGCCCAAAACTGCTTGGTAAAAAAGTCTGGTTCCATTAAGTCAAATTAGTTAAATTGATGATATAAGATGCTGGTACTATGCAGATGTTCATATGTTAAAAAGTTGACATGATGCTAATAAGCTAAGCTAGCTAACTGTTAGAAATTACTGTTGGAAGTCTAGATCCCAAGACACCACACTAGCTAGCACCATGGACATGATAGCCAGTGCAGTAGCTAGCTAACACTGAGTACCTTCCTGTATGTGTTGGTTTTGGTTTTACATCCATGTTATTAAGGTTTATGGTTGTGGTTTTGGAAGAAACTTTTAGGAGGAGTCCGTAGTGTAACCTAAATGATTCTTTAGTGAACTCAGAGTGGTCTTCTGTGGATTTACCCTGAAGAAGCCTTTCGGTCACACTTGGCGCCTTTTTTTTAAGATCATATTGTGCACAAAGTCTGAATCACTCAAACGCACTCCCACTGTTATCTGTAATCTCCAGCATCTCTGCTTTATACAGCATTAAGAGACCCCACCTCAGGCATATCAGCCTCCTCAGTGCCCACCACATGTATGTATAATATTCAGCCAGTCACTGTCACTCCATCCTCAGTCTTGGCAGGTGCTCTGAGGGAGTTCATTGGTCAGAACATGCCATCGCTCCACTTTCTGCCCCTTGTTCCTCAGGCAGTCCATCCAATGGCGCAGGGCGTCTCCTTGAGAGTGACAGCTCAGGCACACTCCACCTGCAATATAACACTCTTAGAGTCATTAGAGTAAATGGGCACATTCTGCATTCATGAGTCAAAAACAGAATTTTCCCCTACCTCAAATGTAGTCAGTCGGAGAAAGCATGTCTGCTGGGGCTACAAGACTAGCAATATAGCCAACCAGTTAGGCATTATGCGAAATGTAGGACTAAATCATCTCGCCTTTACGTTTAGCTATAGATTTGTTAAATAATCTCAATGGATACAAGGATGGGAAAAACTACAGATGTGTATGAGTCCTCAAGTATACAGTTAACCGTTCAGGTGCCAGTGTAACAAGACTTGAATCACCATTTGGGGCATGGAGGTCTCAGCACAGGAAGATGGAAGATATTGTGTACAGACTAACAATTCATTAAAATGCTCAGTTTACGTTCTAATAAGACAGTTTTGCTAGTTTTTGCCTGATCATGAGCAAGTTGCCAAAGGTGCATTTTGAAGGATGTATCTGAAAAGGCAGATGTTGTTGCTAACTAGGCCAACTAGCCCAGTTGGGTAAACTGTTAGCCAGATCCAGAAACAATGGCAATATGTCTCTGACAAACTAGCATGTTGGCACATCATTCATAAAGGTGAAAAGAGCTAGTGGAAGATGATGAGTCCTCATTAGCATCTGGTGTTGTACCAATTAGCTGTAGTTTTAGCTTCACATCTGAAGAATCAGCCTACATTACTCATCCACAACAAAAACTTCTGATGTCTCTTTGCATAATTAAATAACAACATGTACTTTTAAAATGTACTTTTCTGCTTTCTGCTTCATTTATGTGCTACTTTTTGCTTAGCCTCTTAACATAGGAGTAAACTTACTGCTCTCACCATGCATTACCCTACAGGGGATTTTGTTTTCAGTGCTTTTTTAAATCTTCCCAGTGGTTAAAGTGATTTCCATTAATTAACTTTTGAGGATACTTGAATAACAAATATTCAAATATTCAAAATAATCAATAAATGTAGATTTTTACACAATCAGTACATATACGCTCATCAAATGAATAGCTGTACCCAGATGGAAATGTGGGACTGGAATGTTATTGGGAAGGAAGATAAAGGTTACCAGGGACAATAAATGGTGATAAATTTAGACTGATATGGGCAAAATTTATTGAGCTACATACACAGAAGTAGTGTCTCTCATTATGGCGCTGGGCGGTCATTTTTGCTAACAGATTTTTCCATAGGGGTGGAGGTGGGGTGACATGTTACGCATGACAACAAACTGTTCATCTGGGTGCTGACCATGGTGCCTCCACACATGGATTCGTTGGTCGTCTTCCACCAAAACAAAAGCGGGACTCATCACTGTACATGACTCACTGGCATTCTGTCAGTCCATGACAGTCTGGCATGACACTATTGCACCATTTGATGACACTGACATGGTGTTAAGGGCAGTCAGCATTCTGGTTTATGTAGTCCTGTGCCATGCAGCCATCTGCCAATGAAGCTGGCACTAACAGGATGACTCAAGGAGGGCACTTCTGCTTGCACAATCATGGCTGTTGGCTCAATCAGGTACAGCAATAAAGCTCGTCCTTGCTTACATCACATGTATGGCCGAGCGTGAAGTTCACACTTGAATCATTCGCATGTCTGAAAATGTCAAACCTACCCACCAAGTTTCATTCCTGACAGCTGATTCCGTCTGGGTGCAACTATTCTTTTGATCACGAGTGTACAGAACTGTTTCCATTTCGCCTGGGAATGAGAAAGCTATGAGGTCTTTTCAATCAGAGCATGCATATGAAATGCATTTCATCATATGCCATCCTTCACAGCAGAGTTCAAGGTTGCTTCTGTAGCTTGTTTGTTCATTTTGATGCTCTGAGCTTAAGCAGTGCCTCGAGATCCACCACCACACATACATCTCTTCTGTGTGAGACAGTGGAGCTCCATGTGCTGTTTGTATTTAACTTTGTATTTAGCAGAATGAGCTGTTAACAAGTGTCGGGATGGTGGAGTCACACTGGCTAAAAGAAAAATGGATGGGGTCATTTGTCACCAGGTTTTTCCCACATTCTCAGTGTTATAAAGATGCATCAAAGGCTCCAGTGCGATAAATCTGTAAACAAGTAGTGAGAAAAAGCCTCACAAGGCACCAGTCAACTGCGTGCACACACACGGAGCTGCATGCTCAGTCACGTACACACATATATAACGGCAGGGGGAAGGGAGGTGGGGAGCCCCTGCTCCTTTTCCTCTTAAACTGTACTAGTGCGGTCGGTTCGTGTGATGAATAACTCTATTTCATATTTGCTCTGCCATTCTTCAAAGTCTCCTTCAGCGACACGAGGCTCAGTCTCACCCCAGGAATAGAGCTTGTGTGTTGGCTTGGGTTCTATGAGATTCATTGCTCCTGGGTTCTCTGGAGACTCCAACCTGGCATGCATCAGCATTCTGCTGGAAATCCCATAGATAAAACATGGGTAATCTCTTTAAGGAAGCATTGCATTTCATAATGTGGTTATTTTGAACAGCAGTCAAGCATAATGCTGGGAAAACGGGGTGTTAATGACTTCCAACACTGAGTTTTCATTTTTGCAAAAGAAGCAGGGATTTACACAAGACTCTGTGGAGCTCTTAGCTGGAGCTACAGCTGAATATTTGAGCTGATCAAATAACATAGCGATGCCATTTTTGCACACTGGCAACTGGTGTTCATATAGAGATAACAGCGTTAGTGATTTTGTACAGCGTTTGAAACGGTCTTTACAGTCAGTTTTTTTCTGAAACATAATAACTCTGACTCTCTTAATAAACGCGACTGCGATATACGATAAAATGAACCAGCTTTAATTCTTGTTTATGGTATCATTTGGTTCCCTTTGAGACCCTGTCCCCCAAAATATCTGTGCATGACCCTAACAGCGTTCATCCATCCATAAATAAAGGAAAAACAATAATATCTGCATATCCATTGCATGGCTGAAAAGTGGTCCTAGCCCTAGATGGAATTATGAGGCTTCCTAGCTCAGCAGACAAACACTAGTTATCCTGTATGTTTACGGTGGTAGTAACTCAGGCTTCTGCAGATGACATTGCATGAGGATGATGTGCGGATTGAGAACAGGTGGCACGGTGCAGTGAACGTCTTGTTTGATGCATTAAAAATGGGTCACAAAGCATGGCACTGGGCATGCCAAAGACCATAGTGTGAAGGAAATAGCTGAAATTGCAGGTGTATATACAGAATTGTGCCAGGGAGGGCGTCCACCAGATCTGGCCCAACTGCACATTTCTTCGATAGGACAGTGACTGAACATTAATGTCACTACATCCAGAAACATGTCCAGTCCATGCCAAATCGAATCATAGATGTATTGTGCTCATGGAGATATTACACACTATTAGGTTATCAGTTAGAACTATCTGTTCAGTCATAGGAAACTAATTTATGACACTCTATCATAAATAGTGTTCAGTGTAATTGACCAATGTTCAAAAGGCCCTGTAGCAGGACAGTGGGGGTTAATTCTGATCTGTTTCTGACATACATTTATGTTTACAACACATTTCATTTTGTTTCCCCATTATAACGATCAGTTATCGACTATTATCATTGGCTGAAGGCACTGCATGCATCCTGACGCTGTATTATCCAGGAAGCAGCCAGCGCCGAACACCCCCCAAAAGTTCTGACTTTCTTTGTGTCAAAACCGGAGGCTGGTGTACTGTGTGTTACTGATAAAATACTACACCTATATCTGGTGTCACAGACCTGATCTCACAGCCCCATATAATATTGGGTGGCCAGTGTTCTATTCCACAGTGCTGAGATATTCATGTCCATACCGGCCATTAAACTTTTGACCTCTAGTGCTATTCTGGCCGATGCGCTGGGTTGAACACAGTATACAGGCTAACCAGTGGCAGCAGTCCCAATTTGTAGCCCACTGCAACTCAATTTGGCTTCATTCCTGCTATAACGCAGTGTTGATTTAACCTACAAAGGTCAAACGGGTTTGAAAGTTTAAAAGCCAGTTTAGAAACTCAGCACTAGAGAATTTGGTATTAAACTTTTACGGTTAACCAAAACAGCTTAAAGAAATAAGACAACACAGAGATGATACGTTAAAAAGAAGAAAGCCACACCCAATATACTGTGTATCTGCCTCTTAGGGGAGAGAGGGGCGTGGTCATGCAAAACGCTGTTCCAAAGGAATCATGGGAGGTGCACTATGTAAAGAGACTGTATATTGTAGGATTGTTGTTTTGGATTGTTTGTTAGTTGCACATTGTTGTACGTGGTTGTATATCATGTATGTGTGTTGTTTATCTGTTACGGTGTTGAGCTCTGGCTTTATTGTGCAGGGTTAAACTTCCAGGGATAAATTTCCCAGAATTTTGACTGGCGGAACCATAGGACAGTCACTTATCGCTAACTCTGGCAGTTAATAGTGATACAACATAAAATAAATACGACTACAAATAAAGGTTAAAAGAAAATCATGAAACAGTGTCCAGTAAACAGAGATGCAGTGTATGCCATCATACAGTGCCAAAAAACATAAACACATAAAAAGCTAAATGCCCATATCACATACAGCATGTCTATTCTGACTGACTACATTTAATCAGCATCCTCCATGAGCTTCTCATTACAAGTGAATGTTGTTATATGCAATTATAGAACAAGAAGGCTTGTAAAAAATGCAGCACCAATCAGTTCAGAGCCACAGATCATTGTCAATATCCAGCGCAGTGGCATGTCAAACAGATCAATACCACATAGAGCAATGTCTTTTTGTTCTCACCTATGAAATCGTTGGAGCGGCCCAGGTCGTAATCCCATACTGTGACCTCCAGTGTCTTACTGACCAGTTCTGAGAGGGAGATCTCATAAAAGAACTCCTGTGAACGGAACGAGATTGAGAATGAGACAAATGACATATTTGGAATTTTGTGGCTGCACGCTGTGGAATCATCATTTCCCGTGTGGCCAGTTCAAAGTGTGATGCAGTGTGATGGTATCGCTGAGTGCACTATGTGCTCTTGAGCAGATAGCAACCGGGACCTATAAGGCCGGTTCCACATTGCCCAGTGGAGTAATTGCACCAGTAGCCCCTGCTGCTGGGAGACTGGTAGGGGAATGAAAACGAGCCACTCATCCTGACTGATGATACTCAGCACCCACACGCAAGCGCCGGAGAGACAGATGACAGGAGGACGGAGGGAAAGAGAGAGATGGGGAGAAGAGGGGGAGATTGGACCAGACATCTCATTAACACTTACTGTGGCTTTCTTTCCTATAGAGGTTATGAGATGCATAACACAGGCGTACACAAACACGCACAATCACTTATGCATGCACACCGACAAGCATTTTGTAGTGGGTGTATCTTACAGTGTGTCGCTTCATCAAAGGGTCCGTACCTCATTGAATTCTGGGTTAAGGGTCTTTTTAATCACGGCCGTTTTATGTTTCGATTTCTTCTTCACGTCTGGCTTCAGATACCTGGATTGGTGGGGGGGGTTGGGGGGTTATAAAGTGGGGGTGGGATGGAGAAAAAGGACAGAGAGGGGTGGGTGGCATGCACGCACACATACACACACACAAACAACTGGCATTGTGCCACCTAGCCTGCATCGATTGAAACTCGCCGCTATTTGCTTTCCAGCTTTTCTGCATCCCACTGGCTTCCATAAAATTTTCATTTGCTTTATGTACTGCTGTTAACGCTCACTCACTCCCCCCCACACCATCCCCGGTGCACACACACCCTCTCACGATCAAAGCCAAAATTCTTACTGTGTAGTTTGAGAGAGAGAGGGAGAGAGGGAGAGAGAGAGAGAGAGAGAGAGAGAATATGACATGTACATGCGTGTGGGTGGGGGCCCTGTCGATTCTCTTGCCATTTTGCCTGAGGAAGGAATATTTATTTTAACACGCCATGTGGGTGAGAAGTATGGCGATGCAAAGTATATAAAGGGAAAACCTGTGGGGGATGGGGCTGAGCCGTTTACATTCCACTTCAGCATCAATATTCGCCCTTCTTATTCTCATCATCTCTTCCTGCCTATCATCCCTCCACCCCCCGCAAAAAGATCATTTATCATCTCTCCCTTTCCCACTGCACCCCCCCCACCCCCATTAGTAGTCATTTGACAACTTTTAATCCTGCATGGTTCAAGCACCCAAATCCGAAAGCGTTTTCTTGCTGTTCTGATCTTCAACGACTCCAAAAAAATGCAATAAGGATTAAATCAACCACCCACAACAAAGCCGCGCCTACACCATGCCACTTCAGAGACAAAGCCCAGGCCGCTCACGTTTTGACATAAGGGTCAGAAAAACCGTTGACATCCATGGCAGCCAGGTGGGCACATCGCTGTACACCGACCCACAGGCCCCCCCGCCGGCCATCTCCGTCTCCCTCTTCGGGCGGGGGCATGAACTGCAGCGAGAGCAGCAGGCGACCTCTCTCCTCCAAACTGTGCAACTGCTCGTTCTCCCACTGCAGAGATGAAGGAAAAGACACCGAGAAATGAAGGGGCGGTTAGCAAGGAAGAGAGGAGATACTAGAGAGGTGATACAAGGTGTGTGCATATATACTGAAGAGCTCATTGATGTGGTGCTTTTACAGGATGACACCCTTGGCAGAAGTCAGTTTGTGAAATTTCTACACTACTAGAGATCTACTTCGGTCAACTGTTAAAGCTATGATTGTGAAATGGAAGTGTCTAGGGGCAACAACAGCTATAAAGTGGTAGACCACAGAAGGGCTGCTGAAGTGTGCAGCATGTAAAAACTAAATCTGTTCTCCCTTGCATCATTTTCTTCCAAACAGTCTCTGGGAGCAACATTAGTAGGAGAACTGTCAGATGGGGGCTGCAATAAAAGGGTTTCCATGGTTGAGCAGCTGCACACAAGTCTGAGCTCACTATGTACAATGCCTGTACAGTTTGGTGTAGGAGGGACCTTGGTTTGGGGCTGTTTCTCCGGATTCATGTCCCGTTAGGCCACCGCACAATGGGCACGTCTTGTCAAATACAATCACGTTGCAGAGCAGTACTATGAAATGCTGTCAGGAAGAGCCAACAGGCAGCACCTCTGGGCACAAAACAAGCTACATGAGCTTGATCCCACTGAGACAGGAATGAATTGGAAAGCTGACTCTGAGCCAGGGCTTCTCACCCAGCATCAGTGCCTGACCTCACAAATGCTCTTTTGACTAAATAGGCACTAATTCCCACAGACACACTTGAAAACCTTTGAAAAGCCTCCCCTGAAGAGTGGAGGCTGTTACAGTTGGGGTGATGGGGTGTCCATATAATTTTGGCCAACAATGTTAATTAAAAGTTAAGACAATCTCTGGTCTTTAATTGAAGTAGATTTCATCTATTGAAACAAGAACAAGAGCTACCTCCGCATTTAAGTCTACCTGAGTGTTCAGGAAGGCTTAAGCAGTCATTCGTGACTTCCTGTTTTACCAGAGGAATAATTATGGGATGACACTGAAGACAAATTCCCTTAGCCATTCATAACATAAATTAGGCAATGGCTATTAAAAGTCCTGCATGTGTAAATCCCATTTCTCAGCATGATAAGACAACCAGAGCTTTAGTGGACCTGCCTGGGGAAGCACATATGTACATTTAACCCACCCATGGATCTCAGAACATGGTAGCATTGCGGACTCACCAAGTCTACAAATCTTTAATCAGATGCCAACGTTATGCCAAATAACTTTTTGGAAAGTGTGCCAGAAGAAAGCCTTTTTTAAATCCCAATGCAAATATAAGAGCCTGCAGTGTACTAGCCAGGTTCTATACATTACTGAGAACCTTCCTTTCCAAGGTCAGTTAAGGTGGGTTTGGTATTAAAAGTAATTTTATATCTACAACATGCAGCTGTATGGAAGGTGTCGCTAAATAACCGACTACAAACTGTTTTTGCCAGTCATTTTTTCGTATCACCACAAGAACATCAGAGTGGTGAGACGCGGTGAAGCTGACTGAGTGCCAGTTCAATTAATCTAGAGCATCGGTACTGACAGAGCAGGTGCCCAAGAATAATTAACTAAAACAAAACCTGACCCAGCAAGGACTCCCGCAGAGCAAATTAATGAATTACATTAAATGTGATTTAATTAGTGCAGTTCCTACAACAGCTTAAATCCATTTTCAGGGGACTTTTCATACTTCTCTTCAGTATCTTTGGCACAGTAAACACTCTAACATTATTTTCAAAGAGGCCATTTCTTAATGTTGTTACTTTTTCCCTTTTTCCAGTCACACAAATGATTTCTGATGAGAAGCAACGGTGACATCTACACTGCTGGTCGAAGGCTTTGGCAGGTTTATTAGACAGATTGGTAATAAAGCACAACAGCATGGACCAGGCAAACATAACCAAGGGGACAAGGCAGAGAGAATAACCAGAGAGCCAGGCAGGGGTTGAGAACCAGACAGCAGGAGATACAGGCAGACAAATCCGAAGGAGTAAGATAAAAGCGTCAACCAGTAAACAAATGGGGAATACAAAACCAGACAGGCAAAACAAACCAGCAACCAGATCAAAGGGGAGAACCGAGAGAGAGAGAGTCCGAATCAGAATCAAAGAGAAGTCAAAACCAGAGAAGATAAACAGGGACGGCAAGAGAGAACGCTCAGTGTGCAAACTGAGTTTGGCAATACTTGGCAGAGTGTATGTGTGTCTGAGCGTGTCTTAAACCCTATTGGTGAAATAAGATGCAGGTGTGTGATAAGCAATACTCAGGCTGTGGGGGTGGGCGAGAGAATGAGGTGTGATTGGACAGTTTGGTACATGTGACAGTGACATCATCAGGTAATGAACTCTGGGACTCTGGAATTTTGGGAGATCAGAGGTATCTGGGAATCCAGAGGCGTGGCATATGTACGAGTAGGCTTTACTTAATCACTTTTTTTAAAATACTGTTACCTACATGTTGAACTTTTCCATTTAACGTTTGTTTAAACAGCTGGAAGATTTGACTGGTGATGAGTTTTGACATCACATGGGTTTTTTTGCCTCATTACAAAAAAATATTTTTATGTTTAATATGTTTGATGATTCCTAACAAAGGAAACCTTTACAAAATACAGTTTAATAAGATCTCAAAACATTATATCAGTGGTGTATAGACTAATTAATTAATGTTAATGTCATTAAGTGACATTCTGTAAATAATAGTTATTACAAAATATGTCGTCTCAGGCTTACACATGTAGAGAACATTTATATACTTATAGGTACAGATATTCATGCATCTCTAAGCTCCTTTCCAGCTTCTTATTATTCTATTCATTTTATGTTTATTGTACTTTATTGTACTTTTCTCTTAGTTAAAATACCTGTTAGCAGTCGGTGTGCATGTCTTAATTGTTCAGTATGTTCCCTATGATGGTGCTTTAGGTTTGTTGTTTACTAGTCACCAGTCATGACTCTAACAACATGGATGGCTCAGAGAACATTACTGGTTCAGAGTCTCCTGATTTCCTAACATTTCTCTAACGAGCTACAGAGTATCACAGATCAGATACTGAATGTTGTTATCTCTGGTTTCTCCAACACTACAATAGAAAGTCATGGGTTGGTGGAGAGAAGGCCTAATGCCCTATAATCCTGTAAAGTCTGAAGTCAGTTACTCTTATGTTTGCCAGGCTAGGGCACTCTAAATTCCTCTGGCTCTCCAGAAGGCAGTGAACCATCCCATCAAGGTCACCTAGGGTGCATCTTATGCAGATACAAAGTTATAGGATTCCGGGGTCAGTAACTCTGATTCCCTGAAGACTAGAAATGTCATCCAGGGCTCATTGGAAAGGGCACATCACATGTGGAGCTGGGCTTCATGACAGATGTATAAAGTTGCTTGCTGTCATTCGCTTCTCCTGTGGGTTTATTCATGACAGCTTAGGTGATAAGTCCACATTAAATCAACTTTCATCACATAACTGTCAACTGAAGTCTTGCAGCCCATAATTAATAGTAAAGTAGAGTTAGACAAGGTCACATACTATCAGTATACTGTATGCAGAACATATAATAAGAGACGCAGGGCTGGAGATGATTCAAGATTGTTCAAGATGCATCATTACCCTTTTTATATGCACTTGTAGCAGAGAAAGAAATCTGTTGTTTTGGATATGATTATTTTAATACAATTCGCCAAAACCTGTTTAAAAAATCGTTTAAAAGGAAATACAATTTAATGTATTTTCTGTGGGAAAACAGCGACTCCTGCTGGTTAGAAGGAGTATTGTGTTTTTCGTTAAGCAGTCTCCTGCCATATTTGGTTCAGTCCGCTTTTGCCACTGGAAAGATATGCTAGGTTCAGACGTCTTCTCCGTTCTGTTGAAAGCTTATTGGGTTTGTTATCACATATTCATCCAATAATGTGTAAATAATCATTACTAGGAAGTTATACAGAACATATATTCTTTGTTGAGTATTTCTTTATTCGTAGTGTGGAAAAGGTGGCTAAAACCTGCAGCTAGTTTCCAGCTGCTGCTAGCTATGCTAGTTTTCTGTTTCACGTGGTCTGAATGCTGTGTGGGACTAAATCCGATTCTTTGCTACCTTTTAGCTACTAGAGCGTGACTCTGAAACGCTGCTGTTTTCTTCTGATTGTACTCAAACAGATGTGGATTCAGTAAAAGCTTAGAACCAACTGGCCGTGCCGTTGTGTTATTGAGGAGGGTCGAACAGCAGAGGGTTACACACTCATAACAGAACACTGGGAGAAACGCTAAAGAGCATTGTGACAAGATGTGCATTTAGCCCAGTATACAGAAACAAAGGTTATGACGCATGGGAAAGTTGCTAACGTCACCACTGACGGGGAAGACGTAGAAGTGTTGAACAGCCTATGTCTATCAGAGCAATTATTAACACCAACGGATCCAGCAGTCAAGAATCACAACATAGATTGGCTCTTGGCAGAACAAGGATAAAAGAGCTTGAAAAGATCTTCAAATATAATGAAGTGTCTTTGCAAACAGAGATCAGAACTGTCCAGCTGTGGTCTTTTCTGAGGTTCTTTATGGACGTGAAAGCTGGACAGTAATAAAGCAGAACAAGAAAACCACCGAAGCCTTGGAACTTGTTGGTGTTGGTGAAGACTTCGCAGAGCACCCTGTACACTCGAAGCTCAGGTAACCAAACTGAAGCTCTCCAGGTTTGGACATATTAGAAGAACCAGTTCATTGGAAAGGACTGTTATGCTTGGGGCAGTTTAAGGAAAAAAGGATGACACGCAATTAGAGAGGTATAGAGCCTAAAGATATTCTGAACAAGCCTAAAGAGGCAGGAGAACCAAGTTGATGCTCCACATAATAACGACAAGATGATGGTTTTGTGGATGGATTTGTGGTATGGTATCCAGTGCAGTGGAGATGTTGGGCTGTTCAGAAAGGCACAAGGCAATTGGTCATGAGGTCAAAACCCAGAGTTCCAATATCCGACCAGAGAAACTGATAATGGAACACTCTTAAAATGTGTAGAGTCGTACCAGCTGTTTCAACATGACTAAGAAGGAACTGTCAACACTCTTTCAGGAGGGTGCTGCAGGACCTGCACTCCTAAATAGAAAGTTCCTTAATGTTTTATTGGCACAGTGATTCCAGGAAAGCTTTATAAACTTTAATCTGGTTCTTGGACTGTCACATATTGTTTGCAAAAAGGTTCACTATGTAGTTTTTTTTTTTAATTTAACCTGAAAGAACAAGCATTACCAATATCTCCATATTGAAGTCATATACACTCAGGCTCAAATGTTTAGGTCCATAGGAAAGTCACACATGCACAGTCTCCACGTTTAGGTCTCAAATTCAAAATCAACATCATACTGATGAAGATGTGATGACAATAGTAGGATTGGACTCTTTCAATACACTCATAGTCATCAGACTCTTCCCCCTGAGTCAGAAATGCAACCAGTCTTTCATGTCCCTCCAGGGAGCTCTGCAAATACATAGTGCTACATCGTGGCATTACTCTAAAGGACCAATTTTGCCAGCTTGATCTTACAGACTGCATAATGAACTAAAGGGGTTGGCATACAGGGTTAGGTAGACCATGCAGTTAGTACAGTCATACTGAATACACTGTCCTAAATGTATTTACAATGCACAAATAATATCAGATTCTAAATACGCATAAAATACAGAATACGTTTTTATAAGTGTCACGTGGGGGTCAAGACGAGGAGGCAGGATACAGACACAAGGGTTTAATGGAAAGAACAAATGAGACAAAACAAAACCAAAGAAGCAAAATACTAAGGAACACTAAACAAGAGTACAAAACGAACCAACATGGGGACAAACAACCGGCAGGGAGACAAAACACCAAGCCAGAACACGGGACTACAGGGAGTATAAGTGAACAAGGTCTAACAAGAAACACCTGGGAAGGGGTGGAGCTACAAACCAAGGACAGGTGAGGGGCCTGACAAAGAGGGCATAGACAGGTGGAGCCAAAAACCAAAACAAACAGAAGCACATAGAAGTGACAAGAAACAAAACCAGAGAAAACAGACAGACAAGGGCAAGACAAGGCAGGGTGTGACAATAAGGCAAATAGGAAACCTTGTTATTGTCAGGTATCTCTCCTGGTATTATGTTATTTGCTAATATTCTGTAAGTTGCACTTATTACTGTGCTGTATCTCCAGTTATCTGATCAGCATATTCCGTACACTTCAAACCTTCAAATGCTTATTACAGCCTAATTATTTTTTAGCTCTCGTTTATATTTCATATAAAATAAAATTACTAAATTAATATTTGATGCATAGACCCAAATGATTTCTCTAGTATTAAGTTGTTTTCTCTTCACAGTGATTGAATATTTCTAAGTACTTTGGATTTTTTGAGAGTAGTCATAAGCCTTCTAAAGGTAGATGTAAAAGGGGCACAGTCAAATTGGTTATCCCAGTACCCATTTAAGATGGGCTTACACTACACGATTTTAAACCCAATGTGCTCCTTCCAACAAATTCTTACGATCGGAATCAATTTTCCAGCTTGTTAACTAAATCGGTAGCGATTGACAGAACAGATGATCTGGTAGTGTGAGTGGTGACGAGAGTCAATCTTCAACCCTCTAATCAAGATCAAGTGATCGCAGGCCTTCCGATATTTTCAAACATGTTTGATTTTAAGACTTAAAACGTTCCTGAGTCCTGCAGTGTGAGATAATCAGCGATGCAATTAAATGAGTGAGTCAGCAAACGGTCAATGAAAGAGCTAGCGAAGAAAAAAAGGAAAAGGGATGTGCAGGCACGTCGCATAGGGCAGAGACGGAGGAGCCGCTTGTTGAGCTCAGAGTAAATAATCGCTTTCTGTACAAGCCTGTAGGAAGTTAGTTATAAAATATTTTGCCAGCTCTGCCTGTTTTAACTCCATATACAGGGGTTAGACAATGAAACTGAAACACCTGGTTTTAGACCACAGTCATTTATTAGTATGGTGTAGGGCCTCCTTTTGCGGCCAATACAGCGTCAGTTCGTCTTGGGAATGACATATACGAGTCCTGCACAGTGGTCAGAGGGAGTTTAAGCCATTCTTCTTGCAGGATAGTGGCCAGGTCACTACGTGATGCTGGTGGAGGTTCGTCCTTCTTGGTGGTATGCTGACATTACCCTGGATACCGTGGCTCTTGATACATCACAAAGACTTGCTGTCTTGGTCACAGATGCGCCAGCAAGACGTGCACCAACAATCTGTCCTCTTTTGAACTCTGGTATGTCACCCATAATGTTGTGTGCATTGCAGTATTTTGAGCAGAACTGTGCTCTTACCTGCTAACTGAACCTTCACACTCTGCTCTTACTGGTGCAATGTGCAATTAATGAAGATTGGCCACCAGGCTGGTCCAATTTAGCCATGAGACCTCCCACACTAAAATGACAGGTGTTTCAGTTTCATTGTCCAACCCCTGTACACCCCTAGTTTGCACTGTCGCTATACTGCTTGTGCCTGCATAAAAGACTTCTCCACCACTTCTCAGACTTTCACCGGGGTTATGGTTATGGTGGTGGCCAAGCCATATGTGGAAAGGATTCCTCATGCTCCCTGAAGACTTTATCACAATCCAAGCCTGAAAAATTATGGCCTTGTCAACATGCAGTATGGCCCTGCCATCAAGAATGAACAATTTGATGGGATAACATGGTCATTCAGTACATTCGGGTGACTTCATTTCATTGCCACATAATGTTGCTGAGCTACAGCCTGACCACATGAAAGACCCCCAGATCATGACACCATCTGTCTACGGAGGCTTGTACAGTGGGTACTATGCACGATGGGTATCTGGACTGATCAGATCACATGACACATGAGCATATTAGTCACAGAAGTAATTATCCGATTAAAGGCTGTTAGGAATTTGCTTATTTAAATCCAAACTCTGGCTTATGGCCAGGTAGTTTAATTTCCATAAGCAATTTGCCATATTCATTAAGCCATGAAGCACACACACATACGGCTTATCACAGTAACGCTGTACGAGAGGTATTAAGTAACTTACATGGTTACAATGTTTAACTAATCATAAGGAAACACTTGTTAAGTACTTAACTACTGGTTAAGTGAATATGTTAAAATGACATGTTTATATGTTAAGTAAACATGTATCAACTATATGTTACATTTTAGGTGACATTATGTTAGTTGTTACATGTTTACTACAGATTAACCATTGTTAATGCATTAGTTAGCATGTAATACATTAACAATGGTTAACTAACATTACTTCATATTAGTTAGTCAATGCTTAATGTTACATGTTAACCCTTACCACTTGTAAAAATGTCCACTTTGGTGGAAACTATCAATTCTTTACAATAATCTTTTAAAAGTTCTTAAGGCCCAGAATTAAATAGCTATAATAAGTTAATAACCACAATGATTTATTCATAGTCTATTTGGGCTTTAGCTGAAATTTCAGTTTTGATGGTGTTTCTTTGGCAACCAACTTCAAATTTTAATATGACTGTGTACAAGACAGCCCCTTTAAAATGCCATGTGGACATGTGCCTTTTACATACTCACAATGATTGTATTCTGTTACATCCCCCCACTGCAAACTAAAAAAGTCGATTCTATGTCCCTGTCCTTTTAAACCACTCTCTTTCCAACACTGCAGGAACTTTGTGAGCTTTCTGTGACACAAAGCTGTCAGGATCAGATGCTAAGCCTTTCTGTACTAACAACCCCACAGTTTGGATTCGCTGGAAGGAAAGGGGATATCCCGAAGTCGTAGAGGTTTAACTAATGCCTCCTCGCTTCTCCTGGGAATAAAGGCTCCATCATACAGCCTGCATCTGCAAGCTCTCATAGAAAAGAAAACCTTATGTGAACCAGCCTAACTCTCTTAATAAGCATAGGCAGGCATGAGGATGCATGACGAAGGACAGAAGTACATTAACACTGAAATCTAATAATAATTTAATGCATTCAAAAGGAGCCGCAAAGGAACCAATAGAGGACAGAACATGAAATTCTGAAGAAATATTCAGTCTATTCATTAATATTCAGTCATGCATATGCTGGATGACCGAGTCCCAGGGTCTGACAAGAGAGCCTTAAAATGTGGCAAAAATGCTTTGCATAGTAAAGAATGACCTAATCTTAATACCCATGAGTAAAAAATCTTCCCTGCTGGACGTGGTGCGAATGTTAAGTGTAATGTTATTGAACACCATTATCCAAAGGGCATTAGGTTAGATATATTCCAATTCCCTGGGTGGATAGATAATTGACCATATTCAGAGAATATTGTTAGCAAAATTAGGAATTGAATTAAATGTCAAAGATGAAAAGAGGGAGGTCTTCAGATGGTCTGCTCAGTTTAGTGGATTCTGCAGGACGCATGAGTTGTAACTGGGGAAAGCATGGCATCTGAAGCTTGAACAGAGTTGCATACGATCACATAAATGCTATAGTGTTTAAATACTGTACTGTGCAAAAGCAAGAACGCCATAAAAACGACCATATGTCCTGATTTTGCTTTAAAAACGAAGGGCCTCAACCAGGCGAATTACAGATACTACAACATGGGTGTGCGAAATGTCATTTCAGTATGCACCAAATATCGGACCACAACAGTGGATAACCACCCTGGTTGCTGATGCTCTCAGCGAATAACAAGGCAATCTGCCAAAACTGGACAGCTCAGGAGTGAAAGAATGTTGCCTATTAGACAAATTCATTCCGATGAAAGGATCAGAATTTCCCATTAGCTATGAAAGACACCGTCCAGTTTGTACTGTTGCTTCAGGGTCCAGCACACCTTCACAGCAAGACTGTTCAGGAACTATGCAGTGCAATAATTTCTACAACATACAAGGCATCCAATGTGTTGAAGAAACCATGCCCAGGAAAATGTATGCTGTTCCAAAAGTTACAGGGCGTGCAAGAATACAGAATAACTGGCAGCTCACTGCAAACACGTACACAGTTCTCCAGAGGAAACACTTTTTCAGATCTCCATAGAGGGCATTGTCATTATAAACACTGCATAGCTGTTGTTGTCTACGCATTACAAAAATGATACCATGGGAAACTAGTCAAACTACCTTTCCCATTATGTAATATTTGAGTATTCCACTTCTAGATTTTTTCATTTTTAGATTGTTTTTAGTCATTGTTATCTACAGAAACTGGTATATTGAGAATATTCTTGCTTATGTCTGACATTTACAACAAGAAGAGAATAAAGAAATAATGTAATATTTCTAATAATAATAATACCAATCTTATAACAAGCTTAAAACAGTCATATCTGTTTCATGCACTGTAAAACTTTCTAGAGCTTTATGCCAGAACCATTACAGGCTGTAATTGAAGTGAGCAAGGTTTTTAATGTCATTTAAATGTTAAAAATATTCTTTTTTTTAATAAGTGGTCTTTCTTTTCATTATAAGTGGTCTTTCTTTTCATTATAAGTGGTCTTTGTAGACTCTAAATGAAATGAGATAATCACATTTACTTGGTAAGTTTAAACTAGCAAATCATAGCTAATGTATTACAACATTCACACTTACTGCTCATTTTGACATTTTACTGTATATTATTACTAATATTACATTATATATTGTTATATATGCAGTATATTGTGTTATAAAGTGATATGTGTGTCATTTCAATGAATTATAAGCGTATATACAAGCTTATTCCTGCCATATGCATGCCATATAACACCTTATACATGCATTTAGAACATTGGATTCATAGAAAGTGTTAACTTTCTTACAGCAGCATTAATAATCCTACAGCAATCATAAGGAAAGAAATATTTATTGATTATTATAATCATTGATTAGTTTATAGACTAGATTTTACTTCCCAACATATAGTTTTTGGTTTTTTTGGGATATTTTAAGTTTAAATGTCTCCCAAATATTCCGTGATTATGTTTCACCTGACCCAGAGAAAAAACATCCTTAAGCGTTTCCCAATCAGTTCCTGTCGTCCTCTTAAGCATGGAAATTTCCATTTAGCCCGCAAATGACTAACTTCATCAGTTTTCACCTCCTCCACTGTACTCAATCACACTTCTGTCCCGCTTAATTGGACTGGATGGCATATTGATTTGAACGTGGCCGTGACCTTGGGTCAGAGTCTTGAAAACAGCAGGTCTCTGCAACCTGTTATTTGGAAGACTATAGTGGTTTTACACATGCACACACTCCATAACCGCAGACACACACACACACACACACACACACTCACACACATCATTAAAGCTCACCCAGGCCCCCTTTAAATGCACATTAATTACGGGTGAGAATGCTCAAGTGTGACTCCAAACGTTCGAGAGCAATTATTTACATGAAATATTCAGAAACCCATCTGTACACAGAGTTAAAAACATCAATTTTATTCTTAATTAGCCCCACATCTGAGAGGAAAGCACCCAGCGAGGGGAGTGGGGGGGGGGGGGGGGGGCAGTGGGATGAGGCCGATCTACAATGGCAGGGGGTTTCTTCTTGGGCTCGTTCGACACTGTCATTTCCCTTTGAAATGGCTTCAGCACTAGATGCTTCTGAAGAGACACAGCGGTACCACCGTCATCTAAAACCTTTCTGAGGAGACTTAAAGGCGAGGAATGACAGCGTTTTATGCTGCGACTGTCTTTCTCACACTGTTCCTGTCATGTCATCTCTGCCTCTTTCTCTCTTTCCACATCTGTCATTCTCTCTGCATGCACAGAAAGGCAGAGAGACAGAGAGAGAGAGAGAGAGAGAGAGAGAGAGAGAGAGAGAGAGAGGATCAGTACATAAAACTAACACCCCTCTCCTTCCCACTCTCGCTCTCTCTGTGTCTCACACTCAGTGGCCCTCACGCTCAGTGACCTGTTGCATCTGATTATTCCTCCCTTTGAGTCATTTTGTCAAATAGGGACTCATTAGTTCTAATTATAGGTGGCGGGCCTAAACACACAACCTACTCAATATTGACTTCATCCATCTGTCACTTGCTCCGTCACTCGCTGTCCTGTACGCCAAAATCCCTCAACAAGACCCTTTGTGCATTTGCAGCAGGCACTTTTTATGTGTGCATTTTTATCGTTTCAGGACGAGCTGTCCCGACTTCTAAAAATCCAGAGATATTATCCGAAAGAACCAACGAAAAACTAACAACAAAACATTAGATATTAAATCTATTTTTAATATTCATATATTTATTTGTTATTATTTCAATTGTAGGTAGTCTTATTCAAAGGTTACTAGTGGTGGACAGTAATGAAGTAAATGTAATGTGTTACTGTGTTTGCTTGTGTATCGCTACCGGAGTGTTTCCATTCTGGTGGACATTTTACTTTTAACTCGGTTATATTTCAAAGTCTAATGCCTTACTTTTAACTCTAACCGATTTGAGTTTGAATCAACCTGTTGGGTAGAGTTTGGCTCTAGCTAATAGAAACTGTTCTCCTTCATGTTGTGCTTATGATCAGTTGAATAGACATCAGTGTCAGACTAATTAATGACCTTCTATTAAAGGCTGGTGGACTGAGAGTGACACTCATGAGTTGATTAAGAGTCTCCGAGTATCAGAAATGATATCAGGACATTAGAGCCATAATACATCATGCTACTGTTACTCTTCATACTTAAGTACATTTAAAGTTAAATACCTCAGTACTTTTACTCTAGTGGAGGTCTAAAGGGAGGAACTTCTAATCTTACTGGAGGAATATTTCACCACCGCTATCTCTACTTTAACCCAGGTACATGGTTTGTGTACTTTGTCCATCCCTGAAAGTTACAGATGTAGTTAAATACATCTAAAGGAACAGTACTGATTTCTGTGTTTTGCATTTGCATGTGTGCTTTGCATTAACTATTGCACGTGGTAAGACAATGCTCTCACAGTATATATATTTCAAATAAACAAAAAATAAACTCATCAAACTAGGTGTACTACATTTACCTATTCCATGTACAAAATTAATTTACTGGAGAACAAATTAATTTCAAAGGTATTCCGAATAGTATTGTGCAGTAGTCAAGAATTTGGCTATTTTCATACATTTTCAGATGTACTGGATAAAAAGCAAAACCATTTTCTTTTTGGTGACTACACCAATCATTCATTTTACAATCAACGTCTTTACAGTCAAAGAGGCATACTTTAATCAATGTGTTGTTTTTAACACAAAGCTCACACTGTATTGATTAAAAACAGGAGCTGGTTTCTTATTCTCATTGATTCTCCTGTTCGGTTGTCTCTTTGGCAGGTACACCTTTCTTTTCCTGGGTCTCAGTCTTATCAGTACCTGGTCTGCCATTATACAAGAGGCTAAGCTTTACGCTGCAACAGAACACAGACCACAAACAAACTCTCTCAGCTCAAACTAGTGTTAAACACTAGCATGTTTACAGTCAATATAATTGTACACATACATTATATGTCCAATATATGTACTTTAATGCACTTCACATAATGTCTCCCTATGCCTTTTAGCTCAACAAGGAGTGTCTCTGAAGAGCTGATACCAAATACGATAAACTCACTAAATTATATTGAACAGATAGCATGACAGATATTTCATGACATGTGGCCGAAGATGGCATCACAAACTATACTGAACTGCTGATAATTGATAGTTTACTACACATGTAGGTAAAGAGGTGCATAAATGTATAGAAGTTTTCATGTAAACAATTTTTGTTTAATATGCTAAATTGATGTCCTAAATATAGACTTTTCATAGCCTCTACGTATCAGAACAGAAAGCTATTTTGCTCATACAGATCCTAATTTACTACTTGATTGTTTTTTCTTTGTGCTACTGCATTATTGAATCGGAAATTCAAATAATTTCCATAATATTTACCGCATGCAATGTGCCTACAGATCAACCAAAATTAATAACAAATACTATATATGATATATATTAACAACAATACTTATACATCTTATACATAAGTTTAAATACAAATGTGTGTATGTAGGTGTGTGCGAGTGTGTGTGTATGTGTGCGCGTGTGTTTGTGTGAGCATGTGTGTATGTGTGCGTGTGTGTGAGTGTGTGTGTATGTGTGTGAGTGCATGTATGTGTGTGTGTGAGTGCATGTATGTGTGTGTGTGAGTGCATGTATGTGTGTATGTGAGTGCATGTATGTGTGTATGTGAGTGCATGTATGTGTGTGCGTGTGTGTGTGTGTGTGTGTGTGTGTGCGTGTGTGAGTATGTGTGTGTATGTAGGTGGGTGTGCGTTTGTGCATGTGTGCGTGTATGTGTGTGTGTGTGTGCGTGTGAGTGTGTGCGTGTGAGTGTGTGCGTGTGAGTGTGTGTGTGTGTGTCTGTGTGTGTGTGTGTGTGTGTGTGTGTGTGTGTGTGTGTGTGTGTGTGAGTGTGTGCATGTGTGTGTGAGTGTGTGCATAGGAAGTGTTCTATGCCAGACTTGTCTGGTGAGCAGCGTGAGGCTTCATTACTGTTACCGAGTGGAGACAGACACAAAAAGCAAACAGACTAATGAGAGACAGAGAGTCAGCCAACACCTAGCATATAAACAAAGAACACATCACACGCACAAACAGAGTCAAGTGCCAAAACAGTAGTCCCCAGCAGCCTGAGGCTGATTTTCAGACAGAAAACAGATTTAGTACTCTTCATTCAATAACATAATGGCATAAATGCCTTCAGAGTATATCCAGTAATCCCACTTTAACCACTGCAACAGTCAATCTGGCAGTGTGTATTAACACAAAGTGTCAGTCTTTCAACAGACCTCCAGTCCAACGACAATTAAAACCTATCCTACAGTGTGTCATGGGCCTAATAGTTGCACTATAGCGTCAGTTCAGCACATCACGTACATTACTAAATGTCTTATTAAATGTCTCACGACTCATTAAGCGTGTCAAGATCATTTTGACTTTTTACCGCTGTATTCACCCGCGATTGACTAATGACCCCCCGATTCCCTAATGGTAATGAGGAGGTGTAACGAGCAGGTAAACAGGTGTCGAGGACACACACACAAACACACACATTCAGAGAGCGGGAGATCTTTCATATTCAGATTTATGTGATTAGCAGACAGATGGCACAGGATCAGTCATCAGTCTCTATCATATTCAGTGTGGGTGCCAGAAACCAAATCAAGAGTTTTAAATAAACAATGCCGCTGCTCAACCGTAAGCCTTTCCTGTGGACGCCAAATGCGAAGCCACCAAGGTCTATGAGCACTGCAATTTCCACACAATAACACATCAGCATAAACATGTTCAATAAGCCTACAGTATTTTAAACCTTGGCAACAGTTTGTCCAAAAGCATGGGACCCACAAGGCTTTCTAGGAAGAAGAGCTAAAACTACACGCCTGTACCTTTAGGGTGTTTAGATCAATGAATCATCGGGCTTGTTGTATTTAAAATCATATTTGAGTAATGGCCTTATTTCATTGATTAGGTTTGGGTTTATAATGCCCTTTGGAAAAGTGTCCAGAAAGAACTAAGAACTGAGCCTTTAGGAACTAAAAAAAAAATGGTTCTTGAATACCAACTTAATTAGTGGAATCAGCCTCTCATGTTTAGATTTATAATGGGTGGGACCTTTCAGTGATTATGGATAATCAATCAGTTATAGACTTTCAGTCAGTTATTGAAACTGGGGTCAGTTGTTAGAAACAGTGGTGGCTCTGAACTCTGATCCAAGCTCCGCTCACTGTCTATTAATTATCATCATCATTATTAATATTGTTATTGCATCTATTTACCTTCAGTTATTCTACGACTGTATTGTATTCACCCTCTTTCATGTTAATCTGGCTATTTGAAGGTGGGGTGGGGTGCCATGGGGAGGGGTCTGGGAGGAAGGGGGTTGCAGGGTGGAATATTGATTGATTGTTTTCTCTTTCTGTCCCTTTAAATGACAATAAATATTTGATCAAAAAAAAAGAAGAAACAGTGGTGGCAACTTTTTATCAGAGCTTTTTACTGAAAGAGACTCAGTAAAACAGTAAAAGAAAATACGAGGCAAGCTAAATGTTAATGTTTGTTGAAAACTTGAGCTCAAACATATGAAAGTTTTTTCTGGAGCTTTAAAGATCCATGTTTGATTTAAAATGGCTAAGCAATGATCCTGTGCTCCAGCGTTAGCTTATCTCTGACGTAACGCCATTAAACCTTTCTTGCTTTTTGGTTTATAGTTTGACATTTATGACCAAAACTGAAAGCCTAACTCCAATATTCATGGTTCGTAATTACACCTAAAGTAAGCCATATGGAAGATTGTTATAGATGCAACCCCGAATGCATCTGCATGGATTAGTGTTGTAGGAACAATAGCTTGTGCTGTTATTGTGTTTATTGTGTTAATATTTTAAAGAGCATCATATGATCTAAAAAAAAAACCAACAACAACATAATCAGGCTTTCTTTGTTTATAGTTATTAGAAGTATTAAGTAAGTTAACATAAGCTGACATTAGCTAGCTAGCTTGCTTGTTAGCTTACATAAGCCATGCTTGCCTATGAGGCTACCATGGCTAGCTACATGAATCAACAGATGCATCAGACAGTCTCCTTACTAAAATACCAGGAATGTTGTCACTGAGATGAGGTAAGAGTTGTGCAGGACATTGTGCTTCAAACTTTTTAACCAAGGTCTGAGCTGAACTCATTTATATACCACCGAACCCAAAGTTTTAGGGTAAGTTGTCCCAAGAGTTCGTGTTTAGACAGACTGAAGCAGGCCGACTTGTGGCATCTCCCTGTATTTAGCACCTGCGAACTGTTCTTCAGTTTTAACAACATGTTCAGTCCTTGCTGAGTAATTGCATCCTCACAGCATGGCGCTGCCACCCCCATACTTCACTATAGGGATGGTGTTTGCTAAGGAACGGACCATGTTAGGTTTGTACTGCTCACAGCACTCTGGCCAAAAGGCTCCATTTGTGATTCATCTGATCACAAAACCTTCTTCTGTATTGTATATTTTTCTTCAACTTTTTCTTCTTGTAATTCTTTCTGGCAAACTCGAGACTTGCTTTCGTGCAGTATTTCTTCAGTAATGGCTTCTTTCTAGCTACGCTGCCATTCAGGCCAGCTGAGTTCTGCAGAGTTGACTAGTGCACCTTCACTGCAGTGCTTGGGGGGTGCTATGCTTTTAATGCTCTGGTATTTGCTTCCCACCAATCTTATAAACTTGTTTGTCATGTTATTTTTATTACTCTACATACTTTCATTTTTTACTTGTTGCCCTTATAAGAAATACACCTGCATTTGTATTCTCTCCACTCACTCTGTATATATTTGCATTATATTTATACCTGTAATATCTGCATTTTATTCCACTCCATTGTCCATAATTCTACATCTCGTAACTCCAGCTTCACTTACAATTATTTACACTTACATTTACGGCATTTAGATGACGCTCTTATCCAGAGCGACTTACAAGGTTAATCACATTACAGGTAGGCCAATGTAGTGTTAGGAGTCTTGCCCAAGGACTCTTATTGGTGTAGCACAGCATAGTCACCCAGACCGGGATTCAAACCCCAGTCTCCCACATGTGGTGGCTCTCTGGCGGGCAGTGGTGTTATCCGCTGAGCTGCAACTATTATGCACTTTATATCCAAATATAATACTGTACTTTACACTTGAGGATAGATGCTAACTGCACTTCATTAGCTTTGCACCTGTACTCTATACAAAGGCAAGATTGAATCTAATCTAATCTTATTAATGCTGTTGCATTGTGTCAGATGTATTTTAGTTTGAAATGGTTGTCTGTATCAAATGGCTTAAAATGGTACTGAATTAACTGTGTTCACATTCGTTTAGGACTCTTGTCAATCAACTGTAAAAACTGGCTCCTTAGCCTGTTGCAGTTAGTCCTGCCTATAGGGGAACATAGGCGATCCTTAATTGTCCACTGTTGGCTTTGTAACACAGTTTATGTTTTCATAACCTCCAAAACTGCAACTTTACAGGAGTGGGTGAAAAATGAATTGAATTTAAATCCAAGTTGATGGAACCAGACTTAATATCCAAGCACTTTTGAGCCATTTCTGCTGGTCCATGCATCATGAAACTTCCACACAATGTAAACGGCTGTGATGAAATTATGCATAAAAGTTAAAATCAACAAAAAACTCAGATTTTTGACAGAAATAATATTAATCTTGTGGAAATGTTTCCACAGAGCTGTGCTTCCCTCTCCACCACTTTTATACTTTTTCTTAATAAAGCTCACACGGGTCCCTCAATCCCACTGCTTTCCTGTATCTCCTGTGCATGTCTGTTCTCCTCTTTCTTCTTTTCTGTGCCTGCTGACACTTTCCGCCCACAGTGTCTCTCTAATCATTCAACACTGCCAACTTTCTCTGCCCTTCTCTGTCTCCACCTTGCACCTTCTGTCCAGTGATCTTTCTAGCTCTGTCTCTCTGTCTCTCTCTCTCTCTCTGTATTTGTGTCTATCTCTATCTCTCCTGCCCGTTTTTTGTCCCTCAAAGCAAAGTAACTCTGTTCCTGTCACTTCCGTTCTTCTTCCGCTTGTGAGTGAGTCGTCTGTCACGGTTTTGTACTCACAAGTCTTTTTATTTCTTTCTCTTCTTTCCATCCCTCGTTCCACATCCGCAGAAGAGGCTCACAGCTGATCTTGCCTTTTCCCTTCTGCCTGTCATTCATCCAACACAGCCTTTATCCATCCCTAACCCCGTGGCCTCTCTGCTCTCCAACTACCTCTGTTTGTCCGAGAAAACAACCCTCTTTTTTTTCCACATTTTGCCCTCTGATCTCTCTGTGGTCTTTGATGCTGTTCTTCATTCTGTACCTCTGCTCAGAAATTTCATAAGCTTTGAGGAGGGTCGCAGGGTGTTGGTCTTATCAGTGGCTTTTATCATTTCATTAGAGTTAAAGAGGAGGTGAATGAAAGGAACTAATGTTATATTACCTCTCTCCATCTCCACATCTCTCTCTCTCTCTCCTGCATATTGCCATTCTCTGTTCTTTAGCAGGCGTGCCTCAGGGGCCAAGTCTGGGTCCTGCCCTTATTTTCATTTTCTCTTTCAATCAGCCTACCGATCTTGCCAATGCCCTGTCTTAGCATCTCTTCACCGTGATATTTCCAAAAAAGAGACACGTCTGACTTGCAGGGCACTTTGAGCGATGAAGATGATGATGGGAAACGCATTTTGTTCTTCCTCTCGCCTATTACAGGGCACTCGTTGTTCCTATTGAAATGCTAATTCATTTAGATCCCGGTGGAAACACAGATGAGTGATGATAAATGCATTAAGCAGCAGGCAATTATCAGTTTGAAGTATTTAAGCCCCATATGTACAGCTCTGAAATGTCAGCGCTGTCTTAATTGTCGCCAGGTCTGGGAACAGATGGATTTAATGACACAGTCAGTGAGGTAGAAAGAGTGCGAGAGAAAGTACCTCTCTAAGGTAACAGGAGATTCCTCGCAGTGCTGCTCCCATGGCTGTCGGGGAGGGAAGCTGGGAGAGAGAGAGAGGGAGAGATAAAGTTAGTGAAGCTCCTTGAAATGTTTATCTCACTGCTTACAGGAGTCGACTCAAAGTGACTGTTCAAGCATGTGTATACGTGGGAGTGAGTGTGTGTATCTGGGTGTTTGCTGCCATATGTTCCCTGAACAAAAAATGTCCTGAGAAACAGAAGTAACCTAGAAGTAAGTTAAATTGCTTTTTTAAAAAATAAATAAATAAAAGAAAGACAGAAAAAGGCAAAAAGTTTCTAGTTACTGGGGTTGAAGTTAGAATTACTACTGCATTTATATACACCACCTTTCAATTCATAAGAAAATTACACAGAAGCCTTTAACGAATATAATATCAAGTTATTTGAATATATAATATAATATAATATAATATAATATAATATAATATAATATAATATAATATAATATAATATATTGAAAATATTACATTTTA
>JAMWET010000821.1:122500-382500 GCA_024036415.1 Prochilodus magdalenae | reverse complement strand
CCTAGTTCGTATCATAACCAAAAAGAAGAATCTAGAATGAAGCATTCCACATCAAATCATTCTGGATGACTCAAATTATGTGCCATTTTGGAGAAACCATAGTGGAATTTACGTTTACATATGCTGACATACTAACACAAACATCCAGGACTCCAGGCATTTCCATTAGATAGCATTTCTTTTGAAGTTTAAACTACTTCTTTTTATCCAGTCTATGCGTTTGCACACAAAGGATGTGTGTGATTGATTCAGAATACCCTCAGGGATAGTTCTCAGGGAGAGGTGCACTGCTGATGACATGTTTAGGCACTGGGCTGCACGTCAATGCAATGACTGAGAAGATCTATCTGCCTTAGACGGCGCTGTAAGCATAGCTATCCAGCCACTGAATTTAATGAAGACTTAAGCCTCAGAGTGTCCAGGTATATTACAAGGCTGAGGTGGCTTCCCCATATGGTGTTATATATGAAGACGTTAATGGACAGTGCAACAGCTTATCACCAGAGCCAGTGATCTAAATTCACCCACCTTAGATGCTCCAGGCAGAAGATGGAGCTTAACATATGGATCTGCCAGGCCATTGAAATCCATTGGTTTCAGACCCTAGAGCAAGAGAGAGGGGGTTTTAGCATGTTTGCTAAACAGAGGTGAGTTATAGGATGCATACTGATAGACTATACAATGTTGAACTCTGCTGAGGGGGACCAGCAGCAAAATTGTATGTGCATATTTTTAATAAATACGCACTAATATATAACCATTGAGTGTGCAATACGGGTTAGCCAGTTAGAGCCACTAGAGAGTCATAGTTTTGCCTTTTTTATGGAAAGAGGTGTGTTATGAGATGCATATTTATAGAAATATGGGTTTTTAAGTGTGCTGAGTGGAGATTAGTATGATCATTTTACATGCACACTTGAGGCAATATAAGCTAATCAAATTACCATCAGACCCTGTGACTGAATATGATTTCCTGAAGTAGGACATATTCCTAGTTCAACATCTCTGTGTTGTTCCTTCCTTTTACCATTAGTGTCTCTCTGATGCTTTTGTTTGAGTGATCTGAACCCACACACCAGCAGGTTTCTACCTTTCAGCTGAACTGATAAAAAAAAGATGCTATTATTTTAATTGATCAAGAGTTAAGTCCATTCTTAACAACAGAAATTAGCTCAGAATCACTCAGCTAGCGTTAGTTAACGAGGCACACAAATTATTAGAGTGCGCATGTGGTCCTTAAAATAGCCTAGGTTTCTGTATTTTTCCAGTTGGACAAGTTTGCTTAATTTTGTGAGCTGGTGAATTCTGGGAAAATGCTGTAATGAAATTTTGGAAAAAGCTACTGCATTCTGGGGGAATTCTATAATGAAATGCTGGAAAATCTGGTGCATTCTGGGGGAATTCTGAAATGAAATCCTGGAAAGGCTGGTGCATTCTGGGGAAATTCTATAATGAAATTCTGGAAAAGCTGGTGCATTCTGGGGCAATTCTATAATGAAATGCTGGAAAAAGTTGGTGCATTCTGGGGGAATTCTATAATGAAATGCTGGAAAAAGTTGGTGCATTCTGGGGGGATTCTGTAATGAAATGCTGGAAAAGCTGGTGCATTCTGGGGGAATTCTGTAATGAAATCAAAAAGCTGGTGCATTCTCGGGAATGTTGTAATGAAATCCTGGAAAAAAGTTGGTGCATTCTGGGGGAATTCTATAATGAAATGCTGGAAAAGCTGGCGCATTCTGGGGGAATTCTATAATGAAATGCTAAAAAAAACCTCTGGTGTATGCTGGGAGACTTTTGTAATGCTTCCGAAAGGAAAAGCAGGCATGTGGTAATAACATCAGATTGTATGTCAACATGGCATTTGGCTGGGTTTACACAGTTAAACATAAGTTACTTCATTACAGACCATTAAAGTGTCTTGCAACTGCAAGCCTTAACAGTTGCATGTACCTTCCTTAATCAATTGAATATAAAGCACATCACATGGTAAAACACATACTTTCAAACCAGTACAGGCACGAAAACATAACGGAAAACAATTATCAGGTGCTTTAAAAGACCCCTAAACACACTCTTCTTTTTTTGTCTGTATCCTGGGTCGTGACAACAACAATGAATTTCTCAAAGCTAATGTTTCTGTACCCAGCTGTGTTAAGTAGCCAGCTAGGCTAACAGTTATTTAAATGGCTGCTTGTGTCAGCGTTTATTCACCTATCGCCTGCTGCTGTTGTGATCTATGTCACTAGATTCATTGTCTCCTCTCCTGATGTCGCTAATTTTACACAAAGCTCAGATTAATTTGGGATCAAGGGAAAGAAATGATCACAGAAGAGATAATCAGAACAGGAGACTGAGGCCCGCTCCTCTGTGAACTCTGTGATATGTCAAATAGCCTGTAACACTAACAAAACGCTATAAAGCAGACAGAAGCTAAAGAAAATACCTATTTTAAAGAAATCTAGAACGATAGATATACATAGTGGGGAAAAGAACGACAGCTGAAAAACAAATACTGCACATATGTAAATTACACCTCTCAGGTGCAAGATGCTAATGTAGCTAACTAGTGGAGTAATTGAATATGTTGTGTGTGTTTAAATGTCAAGTTGCACGAAAGCGGTGCTGCATTCCCGATCACTTGCACGCACTACCTGCAGTCTGATGGCGTGATGTTGATTGTGATTGTGAGCGTACTCAGCAAACAATCTGCTTAAGTATCTAATTATACAAATATGAAACTGCAGGATAAAAATCCTGGTGTAGAAGAAGAGAGCCCCAACCGCACCTAAATAGGCCTGACTCGATTTCCGTTCAGGAACAGCTCTGTAAGCTTCATATTTTATTCATAAAGATTTTATTTCGTGGCAGGTTTTGGACCATTTCTCATGGCTAATTTCTCGGTTTTCAAACAGCATTAGGCTTGGATCAAATAAAATTGTGAAGTCTTGTCATTATCCCCTCCCACCTCTTGGAACAAAACAAAGCCACTTACACCACTGACTATAAACTACTAGATTTTCATTTACAGTTTAGAGGGTTTTATGGGTAATGCAGATGTAATGAATCATAAAATGTAATCAGTAATCTTATTCCAGCGTGAGAGAAGTATGAGTAGTGTGTAAGAGACCAAGAGTTTTTGAACAACAACCTCAAACCACCCCAAGCAGTGTGTAACCTCTAGCTGTGAGGCTGCATATTGCAACCTACAAAACTGTCCCCCATCTCTCCCTTCACTGGGGCCATTGCCTCAGTGCCTGTCCTGATTTCATTTTGCGTCTTCATGTTGTCCCTTCTTTTGATGGTAAGGATTCACACTCATTTGCTTCACTTTGTGTGCTAAATAATAAGTATGGTTTGTGAAAATTTGGTTCTCAAACCTAAGATAGAAGAACTGTCTCTAACAGCATTCTCCAGTTTCAGTCACATCCATAAAACATTATATAAATGTTGATCTGAGAATGTTTATATTTGGTTATCATGCAACATAATCTGTAGCCTTGTCAACGTCCTCAAAACATCCTCTGAAAGTTGCAGCTAGAATGTCTTTGTTAACATTTAACCTTATATTAACATTGTCTGATATTAGGAACATCTTTAAAACTCTTTTTAATCATTAGATTAAAACAGTTTCCTTTAAAACCTAATTAGAACGTTTAGGTAACATTAGCCTAAGTTCTGGAAATGTTCCCTGCTAGGTGGAACTGTGATTCTATATACATGGCAGCTTCTGCTGGAAGACGATCCGCTCCTACGTAAATAAGAAGAGCTCATTCTAAGACAATCCAAACACAATGATTTGTAGTTACAGTCTTGTGTACTATTGGGTTGGGGTAGCTCAGTGGGTAACACCACTACTCACACCTCTACGTGTGGGAGACTGGGGTTCGTATCCCAGTCTGGGTAACTATGCTGAGCTACACCAATAACAGTCCTTGAGCAGGACTCCTAACACTACGTTGACCTACCTGTAATCATTAACCTAAGTCGCTCTGGATAAGAGCGTCAGATAAATGTATTCAATTTCTCAGTAGAGCTTCCTAAATCTTATACACTGCTCTCTTAAATACAGGGGTGAATGGTGTGTAATAAGAGTTACTTGGTTATGTGTATTTCATGTGTAATTCTTGATGGTCTGTACTTTAAAATGATAGTATGTTCAAATCATGTACCTTTACCTTTAAAGACCAAACAATCATCAAAAAGAGAACACTGCTCAATACTACACTGAGCAAATATGCATATTTGACGACTACAGCTGTCCTTCACATTCTGTAAAAAAAATTCCGTAATGAATGGACTAATTGCAATGCTCCAAAATCATTACCTAATTATAGGAGCTAAGATTCGTTGGACAGCAGCCATATATCCAAGAGGCAGGAAGTTCTGCTGTGTTTCTTCTCCGTAATGAAGCACTACTTTGACTTCTTTCCTACTTAAGTCAGGGCTTCATCTTTGGAGAGGAAAATAGCTGTAATACTTTGGCCCAGCTATCCATTTCTCCTTACCTTAGCTCTGATGATGGTGCAGTGAAGCGAGCTGGTTGCTTTCTCATACCGGAGCTCAAACTCTAATGTCCCTAAAGCCGCTGTGCCAGAATGGAAAAATGACAGTATTAGCGCACACATCAAGGCTACACAAACGGATTAAACTACAGCCAAATCATTTTTGCTTTATAGCATCTGCTGCAATTCACAGAAAAGTTTTTGGGCACCTCTGAGCTAAAATAAAGAGTCCTCATATTCACAGAATCTGAAACGAATGTTCCAAAATCTGCACCAACATTAAATCAGAGTAATAATAGCCATAACTGTATGAAGATTGTCATAAAAATGATCATGCTGAGCTTAGGTGCATTAACCATACTATAAATCATGTTACAATTTATTCATGTGAGTAATAGTCAACACATCCAACAGATTCAGAACTAAAATTATACCAGTGTCAAAATAAATATCAGTTATATAGCTGTCTGATTCATCCAATATAACCACCCACAGAAAGCAATGGCAAGTAATAACTCTTCTAAGTGTAACCGGGAGCGATATGAAACTATTTTGGAGTGTCACGCATTCATATGTTTAAAATCTGAAAGGCCGTTTGCCTGCTTGTTTTTGGGAATCTGCAGCCTGCGTTTGTGCCTTTTTGACCCACTGGCCAAATCACTTTGGCAATGATTTCAACATGCATGGAGAAGAATATTTATTGCTGAACTTGGTTTGCTGCTATGAGGAAGCCTGAATCATTGCCGCACTACAAGGGAAAAAGAAAAATCCTCCCCTCTAGCAGTGACTCCTGTAAGACTTTACCTCATTTTACCTGTAATTTAATTCACTGCATTACTTCTGATTGATTCTGTAAAAGATGAAACATTTCATTGAGTTCTGCTCCAAATCCAGTCATAACTCATTTTAATATGACTAGTTTCTAGCTCTTAACGTATGTTCATGTTAGGAGGCTAGAGGTCGCAAATGTCGCCCCAAATTTGTCTCTTTTGAGATTTGTCCTAAGACCTAATGCATGCACCAACACATGTTCAGCTTCTGCTAAGAAAACATAATATAATAACATATAATATGTGCTACATTTTTTGTGTGTTTTGTTCAGAATATGAATCATACTTATAGGTCCACAAGTATATGTTTTATAAGAGTGACTTTTTTTCTTTTTTTTTTGCCTTTAGCTGTTGGGAATAGGCTTCTGAAGTCGTGTGTCATTTTTCGAGGAGCATCATAGACATATATCCTGAAATTAATATCTATGAGGTTCAGGCCAAGACAGAACATATAAAGATGAGTCCAAGTCAAAAGTCCAAGTCAAAAAACAAACAAAGGGTCGAATATGAAGGCACACAATTAAATGAGTGTCCCCAGTGGCTAGGCTCAGTACTGAGCTAGAGGGATATGTGACAATATCATTTTCCAAAAAACTAATGTGTTTTACTTATTTTGACTTGTGTATATGTGTAACCACTCCCCACCCTGAGTGACTCTAAGTCCTCTTAATTTATGGGGTCCTTTGGCAGTCAAATGGCTAATATTGTAACATACAATACAAGCAGGCTAACGCTACTAGACACTTGATACATGAAAGTAAGTCTACTATTAAACTTGAACATTGTTGTGGGCCATACCGGCTCCTTAAACTACTACTGTTACAAAGTTGGTTTGTGTTGTTTGTTGTTTGTTGTTTGTTACCAGCACTGGCCCCCTGTTCGGGCAGTGTCTGAGCTCATGGTGAGTTCTAGGCTCTAAACTTCCTGCACTAGCTGGAATATTATCCAACGGAACACTAAGCACTGTTGTAAGTCGCTCTGGATAAGAGCGTCTGCTAAATACCTTAAATGTAAATGTGTAGTATGTTTTGGTGAGGTTGCTAGTGTTACGATGCACAGGAATGTTAGCTTGCATGTAGCAATTTTAGTATATTAATCTTTTCATGCATTTCTAAGATCCTGCAACACTCAAGATAAAACGTACACTCATCATCAAAAAAACAGTTGTACAAATAGTTGCACCCAGAAGGAATGAAACATGGTGGGTAGGTTTGACATTATTCACATCATGAAGATTCATGCTCAGCTGCACATGTGTTGTAAGCAAGGACAGGCCTTAGTGCTGTCCCTGGCTGACCCAACAGCCAGAATTGTGAACAGTCAGTAGGCAGTGAGCCCTTCATAAGTCATCCTGTTAGTGTCAGCACTATTGGCAGGCGGCTGCACAAAGCAGGACTACATGCACACAGACCATTATGGCGACTGTCCTTAACACCACGTCAACGTCGCAATAGACTGTAATAGTGTCACGCCAGACTGTGATGGAGTGATTTAGAATGGCAGCAGGTCATCTTCAGGAATGAGTCCTGCTATTGTCCTGGTAGAGACGACCAACAAAACCATGGTCAGCGCCAAGATGAATGGTTTGTTGTCACGCGTGCAGAAGGCCTGGTGTCACTCCACCTCCACCCCTACCGCACAGTCTGCAGGAACTGTGTGAGAATGTTCAGGCTGTGTAGGATGGATTATCACAGGACACCATTAGAAATCTCTATAACTCCATGCTGAGACGTCTGGCACGTTGTGTTAGCAAACATGGTGGCCTGATGCCATTCTGAGAGACACTACTTAAATCATATCAGTCTACATTAATTATCATGTATTGTTCCTGATATCCTTTATCTTATTCCCAATAGCACTGCAATCCCACACTTTCTTCTGGGTATTCTTTTGATGATGAGTATACATATTGTAACGGTCACTTTAAGGCAGGTGCAGTGCGCATGTGCACGGTGGAGAGCCGGAGCGAATATTGGAGAGTGTGGAGGAAAGCGCGGGAGAGGATGTGCGTGTGGTGAACTGTACTGAGTTGTAGCCTGGGTTCTCCAACTGGTGTTATCTGGGAACTTGTGGCGAGCGAAGTCTCGGTGCTCTCACTGTTCATTAAACTGACTCCGAAACCCCTTTACGACGTGTTCCCTGCGTGTCTCTTCATTGAAGCTAAGTATCCACCTCTCTACGAGAGCACCCACCTAACAACATACTTCCATTCGTTACAATATGACAAAACATATCGTCGCTGTCCAATGAAAAACATGTATCTGCATTTTTGGCCATTTTTACTTATATGCATCATTTGACCACAGCTGCTGCCGTTTACACTGTGTGAGAATCTTATGATAAATGGACCCACAGAAACAGCCCAAAAGTGTTTGAAAGACGTCTGGTTCCATTGACTTCCATTCAAATTAAATGAGGTTTTTGGCCTCTCCTGTAAAGTTGCCATTTTGGAGATACAGCGACGATATAGACTTACGATATTCATTGTGTATCACTTAGCAGTTAGCAATTTAAAAAACACTATGCATTTTTGCCTTACAGAATAAAAGCTTAGACTAAGGGTTCTTAATATGCGGGAGTTGCTAGATTCTAGGCTCAGTAGGACAAAAAGGCCTTTAGGTACCTAAATGTTCAGAGAGTAGAGACAACCTCATGTCACGAGTAGTCGGATAAATTTGCTAGAGCCAATCATTTAGTCGCTTCACCACCTTGTCGGCCTAATGCTGTGTCACCAAATCGCAGCTGCGTTTGACCTACTTCCACACAAAGTGTCTAGTCACCAGTTGCTCAGTAGTCTGGTTATACATACACATTCACCAGTATTATCCAGAGAGAAAAAGAGAAAGCTAGATCAGGTTCATGATGTGTTCTTGTTCTTGAGTGTGTAGATCATGTTTATACCTAAGTACAAATACCATAAGAGAACTGGCAGAATCTTCATTAAAACTGTGTAAGTGGTTTTTAAGAAGACTTAAGTAAGACTGGTGAACGAGGCGTAAAATGAATCTAGCACTGTTTTGTATGCTGTGCATTTAAAACCAGTATATCGTCGCTGTCCAAAGAAAAACAAGTATCTCCAAAATGGCAACTTTAATGGAGAGGACAAAAACCCCATTTAACTTTAATATAAGTCAAAGAAACCAGACATCTTTCCAAACACTTTTGGGCCATTTCTGTGGGTCCATTTATAATGAGATTCCCACACAGTGTAAATGGCAGCGGCTGTGGTCAAATGATGCATAAAAGTAAAAATGGAGATACATGTTTTTCATTGGACAGTGATGATATGTAAATGACGACTGGTCTGATTCAAAAAGCAGCCCAGGCGGGAACACTAGCAAACTGGAAAGTTCTGATCAGAATCCTCCAGGATGCTGAAAGAAATCAGACACTTCTTTTAGATTTCTAAATGATGCACTTGTGTCCTGACAGCAAGCACAATGTTTAGCTGTTTTCCCCAAATCTTCTGTTCCATTAACTCTGCTACAGAGTGTCTGCAGTCGTGATGTGTTCAGACAGTCCTTGTCAACTTGTAATGTCAGACAACTGTCAGGGATTTGTTCATCTGTCAGTTGTTGGTGAAATTGATGGTCATTGGCAAGATACTGGGCTTGCTTACTTACTGTGAGCAAGCCTAATGTTACAATTACATTATGATACAGAAATTAAAATTGATCATTCATTGTTTGCCCGCTTGGTGCTCCTGCGGTAACAGAGAAAGTGTGACGGGTGATTTAACTCAACAGGTTTCCAGTGTTTATCACTTGTATTAATGATGCTATCAGCCATTAGAGTACATCTTTGACAGGATCTACAGTATGCTTTAATAACTGATCATGCTATGAGTGTTGGACTTACTGCAGTCATCGCTGTCAGAGCTGTGGATGTCCACTGATGTGTCCACACTACTTGCAGCAGACAAAGTCCCACCCCCACCCCTTGCCCCTGCCTGCAGAGGGGAGAGGAGTGCACTGCTCCCCACTCCAGAGGCCCCGCCCCCAGGGCTGAGAGCCAACGGAGAGGCAGCAGGGTTTGGGGAGAGGGGTTCACCAGTTGGGGAGAGACGAGGGAAGTAGGCAGAGATTTGTCTGATTGGTCGGATTGGGCCTGGGCAGACGTCTATGGCCATGTGTTCCTGGATGGAGATGGTGAGTTTCTTTCCTTTACGCACCGTCATAGAGCTGAATAGAGGAAAGGCACACAGTCAGTAACGAGAGAGGAAGCTTGAAAGCTGCAGTCTGCTTTCCACACATGTAAAACCGCTGTGGGGTTAAAACGACAGATTATTTTGAATGTTTCTGGTATGCGCTAATCTGCTAGGCTAAAACTGGAGAATTTAACTTAATCCATAACTAATCTGTTTCAGAATGATGAATAAAGATATGCAGGTGTGACGCAGCCACATTAAACAGAAAGCAGTGGAGAAAAATGACTATTAGATCTCTGCTCTCTTGAGTTCGGTCCACGACTGTCAAAATTTGGTTTTACAGTGAAGCCTTTAGTAGAAACATTATTCTTAATTGTTGCACTATTTGCATCAACCTCTCTGGGATGCTCTTTTAATACTCACTCAGACTACTCTATATAAATATATATATACATACGTATGAATATACAGGGGTTGGACAATGAAACTGAAACACCTGTCATTTTAGTGTGGGAGGTCTCATGGCTAAATTGGACCAGCCTGGTGGCCAATCTTCATTAATTGCACATTGCACCAGTAAGAGCAGAGTGTGAAGGTTCAGTTAGCAGGTAAGAGCACAGTTCTGCTCAAAATACTGCAATGCACACAACATTATGGGTGACATACCAGAGTTCAAAAGAGGACAAATTGTTGGTGCACGTCTTGCTGGCGCATCTGTGACCAAGACAGCAAGTCTTTGTGATGTATCAAGAGCCACGGTATCCAGGGTAATGTCAGCATACCACCAAGAAGGACGAACCTCCACCAGCGTCACGTAGTGACCTGGCCACTATCCTGCAAGAAGAATGGCTTAAACTCCCTCTGACCACTGTGCAGGACGCAGTATATGTCATTCCCAAGACGAACTGATGCTGTATTGGCCGCAAAAGGAGGCCCTACACCATACTAATAAATGATTGTGGTCTAAAACCAGGTGTTTCAGTTTCATTGTCCAACCCCTGTATATGAATACAATAAATGCAAAATATACAGCTCTGGAAAAATTTAAAGACCACCTCAAAAAGCTCAGTTTTTCTAGTTTACCAGTTTAAAAGTTTGACTGAAATGAGCAGTTCTGTTTTATTCTATTCCAGATCAGATATTATATTAGATCTGTTTATATGGAAACCACTAATGACGCCTCCAGAAGCCTGTATTTTGAAGCATGCTCGCTGTGTATTTCACCCCAGCCAACGCTCGCCAGTCTTTCTGTAGGTCACTTGAGGTCACCTTATGGTGGTTAAGTTACACTGGAATGAGGTGGCACTCATCACGTTCATTGTTCTTATGAACCAGATGCTCACTGTACCTGCCAGTAAACTAGAACCCAACCTTCTGTTCCTCACTAAGAACCTGCTGTACATGTAGAAATGCTGGTTTAGGAAGAAACTGAAGTGGTCTCTTGTTTATTTTAGAGAGCTGAATATACATTACATTTTACTTTAAATTCATGAATAGAATATACTTTACACCTGTTCACCTGCAACAGATGTTCCCAGATAGGTCAAACTTGTGCTTTAAAGGTAAACTGAAAAAAAATTTTTCATGCCTTTCAGGAGTGTAAAAAATGTTGGGACAGAGTACACATCGCGGTAGAAAAAAATTCCAAATGCAAATTCAGATGTCCCCTGCACTTTATTCTTCGGGAATAGGGGGAGAACAAACTTTTGATACCGATGGCAAAAATGTCTATCCTGATCCGATGGACCAGTCCTTCTCCACTCTTTATTGAACAGTGGCTCTCTCAAACTCTTCCTGCTGTGGAAAAAATGACTTACAATTTACATCAATGAACAAATTTTGGAAACTTAGGACGCCCTTGTGGCCAATTGTGCGAGTTTTTTTTTTCTTTTTTGTATTGCTAAATACAGCGTTAATTAAAAACAACAACAACAATAATGAATTCTGTCAATTGATTTGGACATCATTGCATTCTGTTTATATTACATGCTGCACGTAGCATGCCAACTATTTTTGGAAATAGGGTTGTCGGAGACCCTGATGGTTTCCCAGTGTTGAAGGAACCTACTATCTAATCCAAAGACACGTAAGATATCTTACCCCTCCTGATTTATGTAAGTTGATGGGAATATATAAACACATTTACATATTTGTCTTGTTATGTGTCCTGTATGTGTTGTTTGTCCAGAGTCTGTCGCACTGGTGATCATTTTCTTCAAGAAATGCCTTATTATTTTTCTTCACCCAGGAAGTGTGATTATGTTCCACCTCGCAGACGTAGGGACTTAAAATGAGATGGGACCTGAAATGAGAAGTTTGACCTGCCTCGTCCAAAACCTTACTGCCACAACACCCATTTCAGAACAAATCCTTCAGCCTGTTTCATAAACCATTACGAGAGCAGCATGCTAAAGCAGGCAACCAGCATCGCTGTAATTAAGGTTCACTAGCTCGAGCTAATCTTTTTGTTTTCCACCTCTCTGCAACGCAAGAAAACAGTCCAACTTACTGCGAGGTATCGTTTTTAGGAGTTAGTGAGCCAGAACAGAGCAAAAAGGAAGCATGGATATGGATATGAAGAGGGAAAACAGCCTAAGAGAGAGAGCGAGAGAGAGAGAGAGAGAAAGAGGTACTTGCCACAATAAAAAGTGGCATTCCTGGAAGGATTTAACCCTTTATTTAAGACCTAATTCACTTAAATAAGTAATGAACAGATCTTTAATCTGGAGACTACGTGGTCTTAGTGGTCTTCAAGGGTTGCACTCAGGATATTTGTGTGACTTTATGAAACAGAATCATTAAATACACTGTTTTTATTATTTATCTTTGACAACTGATGTAAGTAAACAAGCTCTATACATATTTAATTGAAGCTGCTAGGCTAACAATGCTATTAAGCACTGGGAGTCAGTAGTCACCCAAACCATTTCTGTAAATATATGTTTCAAACGTCTCTTAAACACTATCCAGGTCTTAATTCAGGTCTTCAGGTCTTGCAGACAAGTCACATCACTTCCTTTCTGACCACAAAAGACCAAAGGTGGACCTACACAAACATACACACACCTGCCACTTGATTATGTACACCTCCTTGTATCCACACTCCTACACCAATGAGGAGCGCTTTGTAGTTCCACCATCACAGACTGTAGTCCATCTGTTTCTCTGCCTGCTTTGTTAATCCCCTTTTCTTCTGTTCTACAATAGTAAGGACCCCAAAGGACCACTACAGAGCAAGCATTATGTGACTGGTGGATCATTCTCAGTACTGCAGTAACACTGATGTGGTGGTGGTGTGTTTGTGTGTGTTGTGCTTGTGTGAGTGGATCAGATGGAGTTTTAAACACTGTGTCCTGAGAACCAGGTTTTTCCGCCACAAATGAAGCTTAACCTTAAATGTTTAAACCTGAAAGAAAAAAAACACCTCATTTGGATGCTGGACACACTAGTCATTCCAATTATCCACCTCTTAGCTATATGGCAAGACAACAAGTGAACACAATAAGGGGTTAAGAGTAAACAACTCTTTCCTCAGACCCACTTCTTTGAAGTGTCATTCAAAAAATGTACTTCTGCATTTTCCACATAAATGTATTTCAGAATGTTCTACTGGAGACTGATTCATATTCACTTGAAAAATCAACACACGGATGAGGACTTCACTGAACATCTCTTTTGCTGGATCACATGGCTGCCCATAGATTTCTTTGTTCACTGTTTTTGAAAAAGGGTTAACAACACATACATTTTAATGCTTATAGTTATTCCAAAGATAACTTACCCTAAAGTCTCTTACACTAAGCAAAACTGAGGTATTAACACTATGTGCCTGCGTAGTCTATGTTTCATAGACATGCCTGCACTGTAGCCTCCCGGATTCTGAAGATGGGAATTTATTATAAAGCAAGATATTATGAAGATAGTAATGTAGTTCCAGTGATAGCTTAGGACCATCTGTGACATTGTGCTAAATAGTTTCATTGAAGTGGTAGTTCCATGGTTTACTCACATAATTTAAAGATGTGGGCTTGTATTGGTGGAAAGGGTTAGGGTGACTACTCACTTCAAGTGCCTGTAATCATCATTTGCCTTTGCAGCTCCAGTTCTGAATTAAGAAGCTAAATGTGCCAATGGGAAAGCCATATAAATTGCTGAACTATTATTTCAATATGTGGTATTAAATGGGTCAGTGAGGAATATAATCTTAGCTATTACTAAAGGTGAGATATTCCAGTTTTTGTTAGCAGCATGGCAGCTTTGGGTTGCACTGAATGTGTTAATGCTGCATTAGCATAGAATGATGCTCTTAATATCTTTAAAGGGCTCTTTACACACTCGGCAGGTCCAGTGAATGTAAGAATCACAACTAATGATGTGCCAACATTTTATTGAAAAATGTCAAAAAGGATTTATAAAAATGACAAAAGGATCTATATGATATTTCTTGCATGCAGCCTCTTGAGTCCCCTGCTGTGTAACAGGCACTTACAGAGCCCTGGGTTTAGTTCTGGGCCTAGGCAGGTTAGCCTCATTGAGCTAATTAACTAGCCATGCAAAAGTTTTGTTTTTGTTTTTTGTTTTGTTGTTGTTGATGTTGTTGTTTTTGTTTTTTGCTTTGTTGGGGGTATAAACTTGGTGTAGAACTATGGTACAACGTACCTTTATTATTGTAGTTGTTAGCCGTGTAGCTATTAGCATGCTAGTGAGCCAGCTAACAGAGGAAGGAACCTGATGAAGTTGAATTAACAGTATAGCTTTGATTGCAACCTGAAGGTCAACAAATCAAAGGCTGAGGTACTTTAGTGTTTTAAATAGCTTTGTCTGGCATTATTATCATCACATGACAATCACAAAGATTTGCGGGCAAATGCTACTCTATCCCTCGCCCTCCATCGGTATTACCTAACACCCCTCCAATGATGCAAACATGGTAATGGAATGGCCTTAAAACCGATAACGCCAACAACTTGCTAGGGGGACTGATGGAGACAACATGTTGTCACATGATGTTTACACGTTCCTTCATCATGTGACCTGGGCTCTTTAACTGTCACAGCTCATGAGTTGTCTTAAAGAGGTTTGGGAGTTGAACGGAATGACAGATGAGGGATTAAGAACTGAGGTGATAGGAGGAGAGAATGAAAAGAAGGGACAAGGGGAGAAAATGGAGCAGGGGGACAAGCCAGGCACTCACAGTCACACATACAGCTGAACTGTGAGCCAAATTAGCCCTAACTAGCCTTGAGGGCCAATCACAAACACACACTCTCTCACACATACACACACAAATGGGTTTGGCTGTCTGTCATCCTCAGCATGACAGGCATCAGATGTGTCTCCGTGGCGGTGACAGGCAGCTCGTCATTATGGCAGGAAGACTTAGTGTGGAGGCCATGAACAGCACAGCTAATGAGATCATGGCACGTGGATGCTAACGAAATTAGCAATTAGCACGCCGCAAAGGATTATCATGCTGTTTCAGGTCTAGTATCAAACCTGCTCTTACATAGCTCTCTGCACAGGTCACAATGGCTATAGCGCTCTCTGAATAAGACTTCAAATTGAACCTTTCTCTTAACATTTCTGGGTCCAATAGACTGTTTCTAGATGTGTAAAGCTGACAGCAATTGGGGCTTAAATGAAACAGACTATTTTCCATTTGAGCGAGAGCACCTTTATTACAGAAATCATTCAGCAACAGAATAAAGGGGGAATAAGACACATTCATGGAATGGAACAAACATGAGAATCCTGGGGAAATGTAATTCTCACGATTGCTTTCGGTTGTTTACCTGTCATTTTAGTCTATGTTCACCTCTTTGGTAAAAAAGGGTTTCATTTTCCATGCGGTGATTACAACAGCAGTACATATTCAGTGCATACTAGAATTTAAATAGGCTTTAATACTGTTACATTTTCTTTCTCCGTTGCTGTGGTCATTTATTGGCCCACAGCCAGAAGAAGATCTGCACTGTCATGATTATTTAAAGAGATGGTGCACCACTTCTTCTTCAGCTAAGCAAGCTGCTTAAGCGCTAAGGCTAACAGTATTTACTGGTCCAGTTTTTTTCTGTAAACTGTACCAATCTTACTGATCATTTGGGAAGTGGAATTTCTGACAACTGCGCAACACAAACAGGGGTTTAAAAACCGACATGGTAAAATGAGTTCAACCAGGGACAGGGTGGAGGGGAGATTCATTCATTGTATCTATTTGTGTATATGTGATGTGCAAAAGTCAGAGACCACCATTTATTAAGTCAATCTCGAGTCAAAATGGTACAAGTTATTCATATTTCATATTTCTAAGGAAATTAGCTATATGATAATCCACCTGCATAAAAAGCATCATAGGAAAATAAGCAAAAACACAGGACTGGTGTTCAAAGACTAAAAGGTACAGCTAAACTGGGGCTCTTAACAACCAGGCAAGACCTGGTCAACCACCAAAACTGTCACAGTGTCATAAACAGTACAGCTTAAAGAGGTTCTACTTTTGCTTTAGATCTGAAAAAGAAATCTGCAAGAAAATGACTCTGGGTCTGAAGCTGTTACTAAATTAACATCTGCAAATCACACCTGGAAGCTGCTGGTCATCTCAGAAGACTGGAAAAGCCACTCCAGAGCCCAGATCTCAACATCACTGAATGTAATCCAGACAGTTCAGACACTGAATTTAGAGTGTCTGAATTCAGACAGTTTGTATTACTGTTTCGAGTTTTAATTAGCATCATTTAATTCTTCATGATTTATAACTCTGATGCTTCCCTACAAACCCAAGAATTAACCTGCCTACTTTATGGCAATGGTTACTGATTGACTTGATCTGTACTCCAAACCCTTCGAGCTTCAAGTACAGCTCTGCTTGACCTGTCATCCCTTAAAATCCATGGAAGACAAGCATCCAGACTCCTCTTTGGCACCCAGATGGTATAATGAACTTCCACTGACAGTCCGTAAAGCAGACTCTCTTGCATTCTTCAAATGCAGACTGAAGACCTATCTCTTTGTAAAGTAGTTAAGTGAGTGAGCACTGATAGATGTGTATGTTGTAATGTTTTATTTTGGCACTAATACTGAGAATAACTTTACTTCTCTCTAGGTATGAACGCTGGCTTGGGGTTGCTAGGTAGTGCACTTATATTGTGTCTAACTCTGTATTCGTCCCTCTAGGTATCAGCAATGGCTCTTGTTCTGGCAGCGTCTGAGCTCAAGGCGAGTTTTAGACTCTACCCTCTTGCACTAGCTAGGAAACTGATGGAACACTAAGCATGGTTGTAAGTCACTCTGGATAAGCTCGTCTGCTGAATGCCATGAATGTAAATGTAGTGTCCAGCACCAACCAAATTAGGCAACAGCATGCTTGTGTTCCCCAGACACGCATGCAGGAATGAAAGTTGGTGGGCAGATTTGACATTGTAAGACATGCAACTGGTTTTACGCCTGCAATGGTGTCATGCAAGACAGCGGGTCATCTCCAGTGGTGAGTGCCTCCATTGTCTTGATCTGCAGGAACTGTGTGAGAATATTTAAGTTGCATGGGATGGGTTATCACAGGAAACGATTAGGAACCTCTACAACTCTATGCTGAGACGTCTGGCATGTTGCATTAGCAAACATGGCCGGCCCGATGCCATACTAAAACACATTGCTTCTGTATGTGTAGCTCAATAAACATCACCTATATCAGTCTAAAGGGATCATCAAGCTTCCTGGTTACCTTTATCATCCTTCCCAATAGGATTGGGATAGCAATCCCACACATCCTTCTGGGTGCGAGTATTCTTTTAATGATGAATGTCATTTTGTTTATTATAATTGTGATATAATGTGAATGTTGATGCCGTTTCACATACTATTTAACACAGACTTTATCTGGAGATTAAATAAATGGTAGTGGTATCTGGTATCTGACTTTTGCACAGTACTGTAGGTTTCAGTGTATTTGGTTCAGGGGAAAGAGGAACATTATCAGATGTCTCTCTGCTTATACTGTAGTTAGCATTTGTTCATGAAAGCCCAGGACTTGTTTAATTCAAATGTTTTACTTTTCCAAAGATCCACAGAGTGACACTAATCCAAAAAGGGACCATTTTGTCTTTTTCCCCAGAGGGCCAACCCCATTCCTCCTCAAATCACAGTCCTGAATACCAATCCTGGCCTTGAATTAAATCCAATTCTATTATATGTGATCTCTGCGACTCTGTTCAACATTTATTGGAGAAATGAATCTCAGGGCTGAAATGATATATGAAATATAGTGATATATAGTCCGGTGCACCTAAAATCTGCAGTTTATTATTGGAACACCCTTTCACTCTAGTGCAGGTGCTCTATCATCACTAACATGAACGGTTCAGTGACTCTGTGCCCTTGAACACAGACTAGGTGGTCCGCTGCAGTGGTTAAGTCTTGCACTGTTATAATAGCTGGAGTGAACCTGTTCCCACTGCAGTCGACTGTGGCAGTATGTGTGTAGGCTGACTGCGGTAATCTGTCTGCTGTTTGGGCTGGTAGCTGTCAGCACCGTGCTCTGGCTGCTGGCTCTGTGAAGCCAGCACCGAATGTGTGTATACGTATGTGTGTTTGTGTGTGTGTGTGGCCGTTAATTGAATGAGTGTCAGTGCGGCCGAAAGTGGATCACAGCGAGAGCTGAAGAGGATATTGAAGGGGCATCGCTGAGTGAGAGAAAGAGCCAGAGGGAGAGCGAGCCAAAGCGAGACAGAGAGAGCAAGAGACGGAGTGGTGGTGACAGTAGGTGGTCAGCAGTGTTCATTATGGCTGTTGGCACTACATGAGAAACTGGCGGTATCAGGCAGGAGCCAGAATGCCTGCATGATTCTGACTGCCAGTAGCGCAGCCTCCAGACGGTGAAGCTCTGAAACTGACAAAGTCACAAATCATATCCCTCTTAGCCCTATTTTCCAAGCAGCTACATCATCCAGACATCAACACTGCGATGGAGTTGTGGGGAACAGGGAGCAAGTTTCAAAAACAGGTCAATCATTTTTATCCAACCATTTAACGGGCAACACCAGGGCCTTCAGGTACCTGCGATTCTTCAAAGTGCTGGACTAACATCCATTTGGCGCTGTAACTTCAGCAGTCATGAGAGATCACATGATGCCCAGAAAAGAGCATGTAGGACACTAAGAACAGCCATAACATTTGCTAGGCTAGCACTTGCCTCACATGCCAGGCCTCTGAAACACAATCTGGTGGGTTTAATCACTCCACATGGCCAAGAGCCACCTACTTTGACAAGAAGGAAGTTATTTTTTTTACATATTTCCCTCCCTAATTTAGTCTTGGCCAGATCCACCCACTTGCTAGGTTTCCCCCATTACAGGCTAAGCACATGTTTCTCCTGAGTCACGTGAAGCAAGCCAGCATCATTGGACAGCAGAGTGCACTTGGTGGAGAACACCAACTGCCAATTCTGTTACATTAGCCAACAGACAATGATGGGGGAGGGCAATTATGGGGTGCCAAACTGTGCTTCTTCTAGGCCTCGGCTCGACCACTGTCTGCCCACAGGAAAGTGTTATGCCCATAGAGTAACAGGCTAGGTTTTTTTCTCACAATGTCTCAAGCTAGCTGTAGACAATTCCACTGTGCTTCAGAGACGCACTGTCTCCAAAATGACTGATTTAGACATGCTAGGATTTGATTGGCTGAAAGGGAGGGGGTTGCTGTCTGAAAGATCAATGAAATGCCGTTCTAACTACCAGGCACGAAGGAGTTATCAGTGGCATTAGTCCATGTTCCTCAATCTTCTTTTAGATGACTTATTCTCTTTTGCTCTATTGCCTGCACTGCGAACACATTTTGTACACATTCTGTAGATATAATGTCACAAAAATAACTTAGGAGCTTTATCACCATCCAGAGTGTAGATAATAGTAAACTAACTAGTCAATAGACACACTGATTTAAAATAAAGACCTGCTACTGAACGTCACCAGCCTTACCACTGTGGAGAAAAAATTTCATGTGATGACTGTGTGGTTCAGGTCTTCAGGTGATGTCCTAACTGGAATTACAGGGAAGCATCAGCATTAAAGTTGGTTCTAGCATGTTCAGCAAATATAAAAGTCAGGATTAAAAGTCAAAATATTTGGACGTGCATTTTCTTCACACAGTATTGAAATTTGCCCTCCAAACTATATGGGACCCCAGTGTATCTTATTTACCACTGCATTTGTGGTCACACAGTGGGCCACAAAAGAGGACTGGGGGCTCCCCAGGGAACTGACCTTTAAAGGCAGGTTTTGTGGGAGCATGGGAGGTGTGACCGTGGATGACTAAAATGGCCATGCGTCCATTCATTATGAGAACGGCAGCTGCTGTGTTAAATGACAGATAAAAGTTTTAAAAATGGGCAAAAAATGGAGATACGTGTTTTTCATTGGACAACAATGATATGTTGTGTTCTGGATGCCGGTGTACAAGTCAGCAGCAATGCAAGTTAAAAGGCTTGTCACCAAGAAAACTGGTACATGTTGTGTTTTGGATGATGGAATGCTGGCCAACAAGCATTGTGATACTGGTGACTAGCTTCACCAGTACTCAGTTCAACAGGGTAGCTAAATTTTTGGTTTTAAGCCATTCTCCTATGTTATGATAAAAGAAGAGTTAACGCTGAAGCTACCTTAAATAAGTCTGGATGGTGTTTCTGTTGCGTTTTTCTATAACTACACTTTTTAAATAGTCTCGCATTGCTGCCTCTCTTCTTCAGGTGAGAATTCACCCCTCTTCGGCTCCACAATAAAGCAGTACAGAGGGCTTTGCAGGAAGGGTCGTGACAGCTCATGATCGAGACTGCTCATGAACGAGACCCCCAAAGCAGACATTTGATTAGATCTTTTTCAAGCCTGTGTCTCCTTCTAAAAATGTCCTCACTGGATCCACAGCGATATGTAGCACTGAGTTTCCACCATCACAGGTCTTTCAGGACATGTATAAGGTGGGGCTGACAAAAGGCTGAAAGGCCAGTTTTCAGTTCATCAGTTACATGAAGAGTAAGTGCCTATTTGTCCAACTGCATTAGTTTAACCCAGTGGGATCACAGTAGTCCTGTCAGTGCAGCTCTCGTTCCTGTGCTTCACTTCTCCCTCTGTTCTGTTGCTCTCTCCATTCCTCCAGAAGCCTCTTTAATCTCGCTCTCCTGTTGCCTGAGGTTCGTACCTGCTCATGTTTGTAGATCTAATGCAGCCTCTCCCTCTCATGTGCCTGCTGCAGTTCACATACAGTCAAATGCGCTTTATTGGCATGGCACTTCAAAAACAATGTTGCTTATTCACTTTCGCTCTCCATCTCTCTCTGTCTGTCTGTGGCATCTGCACCAAAGCCCTCTCTTTCATCTATCTCATCTTCTTACTGTCACTTTTACCTGCCTTCTAAGGCATAAACAGCTCAACCGAATCAGAGCAGAAACTCATCTCACAATCACAGGGTTGCTTAGAGAGAGAGGGAGAGAGAGAGAGAGAGAGAGAGAGAGAGAGAGAGAGAGAGAGTTACAGATATTATAGATATTCAGTTCAGCAGATGCCTCAGACTTTAATGTAGCCCTATATTAACATAAAGTAATATCAAACAGCTGAACAGCCATACTCATCTTCCAAAAACTTAACCAATAGGGATAAACAGAGAGAGAGAGAGAGAGAGAGAGAGAGAGAGGAATAGAGAGAAAGACAGAAAAAGAGTGAATGAAAGAGAGTGTGTGTGAGAGAGAAAGAGTAAGAGAGAGATAGAGACAGTGTAAGAGAGTAAAAAGAAAAGAGAGTAAGAGAAAGACAGTGAAAACGAGTCAGAAATAAAAGAAAGAGAGTGAAATAAAGAAAGAGAGTGAAAGAGAGATAAAGAGTGAGAGAGGAAGCCAGAGAGGGAGAGGTAAAAAGAATGATAAAAAGGGAGACAGGAGGAGAGAAAAGGTTAACACTATGCACACACATGGGTACATTAATACTTAACGCAAAGGGGTGGGAGGAACAGAGAGAGAAGAAACGACAGAGAGAGGGGGAGAAAAAAAAAGAAAATAGAATTAAAAAGAGTGAAAGGAATATATATATATATATATGTGTGTGTGTGTGTGTGTGTGTGTGTGTGTGTGTGTGTGTGTGTGTGTGTGTGTCTCTGTCTGTCTTTCTCATACAGTATCTTTTTATAACACACACACACACACACATAGACAGTAAGACAGAGAGAGAGAGAGAGAGAGAGAGAGAGAGAGAGATAGAGACAGAGAGAGAGGGAGCTGTAACTGGTGTAAAGCTGATGGTTTTTTGAGAACTGGTATAGGTATAGAACGGTTAACATTCTACATGCTAATTACCAAAAACGAGAGAGAGAGAGAGACAGAGAGAACAAATAGACTGATGGACAGAACGACGGAAGAGAAGTAAATATGAGAAAAGGCAGGAAGAGGAATATCACACTCCATGAAGAGAGAAAGTTCTGAAGGGAAGAAGTAATTGGAAGAAGTCCTTCCCTTACCTCTGATTGCGGGAGTGTGGAAAAGTCCCTCATAAACAAGTGGATTCCAGAGCATACGGGTCTGCACTAACAGGTGGTGCGAGAGAATGAGAGAGTGAGGGAGAGCGACAGAGAGAGAGGGAGTGAGGGGAGGAGGAGGAAGGGGGAGAGACAGAGCGATGGAAAGAGTGGGGGAGAGGAGCCTGAGTATTTAGCTGGTGGTAAGTAATGTATAGGACTGTAAATAGAGGAGAGATGGACAGTAATGAAAGGTTGAGAGTGGAGATGGACGCAGAAGAAGCGAGGGAAGTTGAAATGCGCAGCACCACAGAAAGCTCAGCGTGTGTGTGTGTGTGTGTGTGTGCGCGCGCGCATGTGTGTGTGTGTAAGCGCGCGCCTCGGCAGAATTTCACCTTTTTTACTGCCACTAATTCCCTCTCTCCTGGGTACCAGTCCCCCTGTTCGGTCTTTTTCCCTCTTCCGCCTTCTTTCTCACTGTCTCTCTATTTTTCTCTGCAGTTTAATTTGTTTGCAATATTCCAATATCCTTCTGGTGTGCTTGCATTAATCTTCTGTGTCAACATTAATGAACAGGGCTGCTTCATCAGCGCGCGCGTGAACGTGTGCGTGTGCGTGTGCGTGTGCGTGTGCGTGTGTGTGTGTGTGTGTGTGTGTGTGTGTGTGTGTGTGATGAGGATTAAGATTCTTTCCGGTTTCTCTCTCTGTCTCTCCTCATAAGTATGTTATAAGAGTCTTCTGTGTCATGTGTGTGCGTGTGCGTGTGTGCGTGTGTGCGTGTGTGTGTGTGTGTGTGTGATGAGGATTAAGATTCTTTCCGGTTTCTCTCTCTGTCTCTCCTCATAAGTATGTTATAAGAGTCTTCTGTGTCATGTGTGTGCGTGCGTGCGTGTGTGTGTGTGTGTGGTGTGTGCGTGCGTGCGTGTGTGTGAGAGCATGCAGTGAATTGTACTGTGCCAGCGGCAGCATCTGTCTCTCTCTCTCTCCATATAATTTACTCTAATGATGCCTAATGATACATGTGTGAACACAACTGGATGCTCATACACGCGCACACACGCACACACACACGCACACGCTCACGCACACACATACACAATGTCTTTTTTCTCTAGAGGGCTGTAACCTATCAACCCCTGACCCCCTCCTCCCCTTCAGTTTCCTCTTTTTCCCTCTCTCTCTCTCTCTCTCTCTCTCTCTCTCTCTCTCTCTATCTCTCTCTCTCTCTCTCTCTCTCTCTCTCTCTCTCTCTCTCTCTCTCTCTCTCTCTCTCTCTCTCTCTCTCTCTCTCTCCCTCTCTCTCTCTCTCCCTCTTACTTTATCTTTCCACATCTCTCTGTCCCTCACTGTATTGTACTTCTTTCTATTTCTCTCTTTCTCCCTTATTCATCTTTCTTCATGTCTTTCTACTCACCCCTCCATGCCTCTATCTTTCAGTTCTCTCTTCCTCACTTTATCTAAGTCTTCGTAAGTCTTGTTCTCGCTATCTGTCTCTTGGCCTTTCTCTTTGTCACTCTTTTCATCATTATTTCCCTCCTCTATGTTCTTCTTTATCTGTCTCTCTTTCTCTCTTTTTCTCTCTAAGGCTCTCTGTTTATTTCTCCATGCCTCTATCACGCTTTATCTCTCTCTCACACACACTTTATCTCTGTTTCTCTTTCTTTTACGCTCTTTATGTCTCTCTCTCTTTACGCTTTTATGCACTTTATCTGTTTCTTTCTGTTTACCCATGTTTTATTTCTCTTTCTCACTTTCTCCTGATCTCTTTCTCTCCTCCCTTTTTTTCTCCCTCTCTCTCTCTCTCTCTGTTGTCTGTCTGTGGTCAGTGAGCTGGTAGGGGGCTTTCCCCTGGGCAAGCGCTCTATCTCTTTTTTCCCCTCGTTAAAAATCTCTCCAGCCCTGATGCAATACGTCTCATTTTCCCTGTTGCTTTCTTTTTCTCTGCATCCCTCCATCATTCCCCACGTTGCTGCCTCTCTCTTCTTTCTCCAATTTTCCTCCCTCCTTGCTTGGCTGAGGGATCTTTATCTCTGTCCTTCTGGCATGGTTGACTTCCGTGTATCCGTGTGTGTGTGGACACATTTACACATGTGCCTGTGTGTCAGTGTGTAACACTTCGACGTCTCCTCTCTCTTTCATCTCCTAGTCTTGGCATCTCTCCCGCTCTCCCAGGTCCATGGTGTAATATTTTGGGCTATGTATTAAAGCGTGGCCATGTTGCTTGGCCCAGCTTATCAACCCTCGTCTATGCCATTATCATGCTGATCAAAGGGGTCTATTGCACACAAGTAATGAAAGCAATCCAGCAGCCTTCCAGACCACACCAGCAGAGCTGACCCCTCCTCCACCCTTAAGAGCATCTTGTGTTTAAACGGCCCTTAAAAACGGGTGAAGTTTAGCATCTGTTACAGAGTGCTGCATTTGGACTGTTGTAAATACGAGACGTAAACTTGGCCAACTACCACAGGGGCGTTGGGATGGTTCTCATAAACTCATAAACCCGCTAACTGCCATGTTACCTGACAGGCATGTGCACCCCAGAGAGGCTTGAGCACATGCTCTTTTGCCCTCAGACTGTACAAGTGCCCTCTTGGCTGGTGTTATATTACCTCTCCACCAATCAGTAAGACCTTTTTCAGCGAGATGAGGCTCAGTCGTGGACCAGGAATAGAGCTTGGCCTGGGTTCGAGATTCATTGCTCTGGGGTTGACTCAGGTTCTATGAGATTCATCACTCTTGAGAACACCCTCTAGAGCAGTCCCGACTGCCTGTTGAGAATACTTCCTGGAAGTCCAACCTGGAAATCACACCAATAATTTCATTAGGACAGCATCACGTTCAATCATGTGGCTCAACAACAGCCAAACATGTTAATAACTCACCACACCCAATTTTGGTGCACACCAAGAAGACAGAGATTGGTACACGACTGTGTTGCTCTTTAATAGAGTTATAGCTGAGCTGTAATACTATATGGTGCTCAAGTGCAGTGACTAATACCACAACTTTGCATGCTGCCAACTGGGGTTTCAATCGATGCACAGATAGACGCATTACTGCTTTTGGCTGCCTACGTTTGGTTGTATCTGAAACATAATTACTCTGTCGCTCTTGTTAAGAGTCCCTGCAATATACAGCAACATCAATTAAGATTAATTCATGTTCGTGTTGTCCTTTCCCCTCCAGAGCCCGTGCCCCCCTAGAATGTCTCTGCATGAGCCTATTACCTGTAGCGCTGCTCTGTGATGCATCATCAGCTCGTACAAAAGAACACAGCAGACCAGACTGACATTGTTATAACCCAGTGAATATACACAGTGGTGCAAAATAAAGGGGTGGGGAGGGACTTGGTGTAAAGGGGGAATAAATGAATGTGTCCTCCTACTTTTTGAAGCTAAATTTAGGGATGATGGTCACAAAAGATGCATGGCCTACATTACTGAAGATGAGAGAAAAAGTTAGCCACTCTGCATGTTTAAGGTGGTAGTAACTTCAGGCTCCTGCAGATGATGTTGCCCTAGGATAATGATAAAGGATATGATATATACCTGTGGGTTGTATGACTGGATTCAAAGATTGAGAAGAGGTGGTACAGTGCAGTGAATGTCTCGTTCAGTGTGTGGAAAATGGGTCTCAAAGCAGGCGTCAATGATTAGCAAAAATGAGTCATTGCATGTGAGCAATGCCAAAGGCCATAGTGTGAGGGAAGTAGCTGAATTTGCAGGTGTATGGAAGCGTACAGTTATAAGGGTCTACCAGCAGTGGCTAAAATCCCAGTCCACAGGAAACTCCCATCAGAATTGTTCCAGGGAAGGCATCCACCAAATCTGGCTGAGCTGTACAGTTCATTGATGTAATAGTGGTTGACAATTGATGTGGGCTACAGTCTGTGCAAAACTGAATCACAACTGTTCAAATTTGTGCTTGTGAAGGCATTACAAGCTATTCGGTACATTCAGTTGTATTTACAGGGGTTGGAAAATGAAACTGAAACACCTGGTTTAAGACCACAATCATTTATTAGTATGGTGTAGGGAGAGTTGAGGTGCACATTTAATTCTGCCGTGATTTGGGCAGCCGTGGTTTTATGTTTTTTGGATACAATCCAGGTTAGCACCCGAACATCCCTTTCAGACAGCTTCCTCTTGCGTCCACAGTTAATCCTGTTGGATGTGGTTCGTCCTTCTTGGTGGTATGCTGACATTACCCTGGATACCGTGGCTCTTGATACATCACAAAGACTTGCTGTCTTGGTCACAGATGCGCCAGCAAGACGTGCACCAACAATCTGTCCTCTTTTGAACTCTGGTATGTCTCCCATAATGTTGTGTGCATTGCAATATTTTAAACAGAACTGTGCTCTTACCTGCTAACTGAACCTTCACACTCTGCTCTTACTGGTGCAATGTGCAATTAATGAAGATTGGCCACCAGGCTGGTCCAATTTAGCCATGAGACCTTCCACACTAAAATGACAGGTGTTTCAGTTTCATTGTCCAACCCCTGTATATCTGTGGGTTGTGTGACTGGATTCAAAGATTGAGCAGAGGTGGTACAGTGCAGTGAATGTCTCGTTCAGTGTGTGGAAAATGGGTCTCAGAGCAGGCGTCAATGAATGGCAAAAATGAGTCATTGCATGTGAGCATGCCAAAGGCCATAGTGTGAGGGAAGTAGCTGAATTTGCAGGTGTATGGAAGCGTACAGTTATAAGGGTCTACCAGCAGTGGCTAAAATCCCAGTCTACAGAAAACTTCCCTCAGAATTGTTCCAGGGAAGGCATCCATCAAATCTGGCTGAGCTGTACAGTTCATTGATGTAATAGTGGTTAAAAATTGATGTGGCCTACAGTCGAAAATGCGTAATTGAATCACAACTGTTCAAATTTGTGCTTGTGAAGCTATTATAAGCTATTTGGTGCGGTCAGTTGTATTTAGGAGTGTTATTCACTAGTGATATTTTAATGTTAAACCAGGGTGACTGGGTGAATGATGTGCCATACATCAATTGAGGTTCAAATTGTTTCTAGCTGGTGTTCATCTAGCCTGACATCCATCTCTACAACATTTTACTTTCATCAACCCTACATTTACTGATTACTGTCTTCTAAACATTGGAGTACTGGTCTATCTGAAAGCATCTGCTGAGTCTAACCATTCACATATTAGAACACGTTTTGGCCCGTTATTGCCTTTACTCAGCTTATTGCTTCATCTAGAAATGTGAAACAGCTGTGGGACATTTACATTCCCAATAAAACCAGAAGCAACACTGATAGCTGCTGTTTCAGTTTATTATAATCAGCTGTGCTGTGCACGTTTGGAAGCTGCCATGTGTAATGATAGTACTTCTGGGGAGTAATTGTGAGGTTGTGAACCCTGCAGTACATATTAGGAAGTCCTAGATCATAATATGTAGATCAGAAGAAGACTTTATTGTATTTCAGTGTAGTTTAATGACAAAACCTGGAAAAACTCTTTACACTGTAATGGGCCAGAACCGATAAACTTAGTATGTACCTTATTGCTCCCCTCCCCCCATAAACCCATTGTATGCATTGCAACTGATATACCCAGATACAATCAACTGGTAATTATGATTTTTGTCACGCAACATTTTCTACTTTACAAGTTGACAAGGACCAAAAGGCTCCGCATTTGTCATGATACGAGAGTTATGATTCAATATATTGTAAAACTGTAAGCAATAGATATAGTGAAATTAAGATTTAAAATAGTATAAAAACCATTAACTAATGTAGATTTGATAATGCTAATGTTAGCGGCCCACCCCTATGTTATATTGGAGTAGAAGAGTCTAATGGCTGAAGATTGCACCACTGCTATCTAGCAGTTGGTGATATAAACACAGCTCTAAATGAACTGCTGTCTGTCATCATTAAATCTTTACAAAAACTGCCTTTTAAGAATCAGTACAGAATCACAAAACGTATTATTACGATACTCTGGTGTATCGACATTTTCTTGCATCACTACCAATGTAGTGTTAAAACGTACTGGACTCTAATCAGCCAAAACATGCCTGCAAGCCCTGAAAACATTTTCCACTATGTATTTCTTATAAATGTCATAAGTGACTGCATTGTCCACAGAGAATAAATATTTTAGTATTATATACTATATATATACAGGGGTTGGACAATGAAACTGAAACACCTGTCATTTTAGTGTGGGAGGTCTCATGGCTAAATTGGACCAGCCTGGTGGCCAATCTTCATTAATTGCACATTGCACCAGTAAGAGCAGAGTGTGAAGGTTCAGTTAGCAGGTAAGAGCACAGTTCTGCTCAAAATACTGCAATGCACACAACATTATGGGTGACATACCAGAGTTCAAAAGAGGACAAACTGTTGGTGCACGTCTTGCTGGCGCATCTGTGACCAAGACAGCAAGTCTTTGTGATGTATCAAGAGCCACGGTATCCAGGGTAATGTCAGCATACCACCAAGAAGGACGAACCTCCACCAGCATCACGTAGTGACCTGGCCACTATCCTGCAAGAAGAATGGCTTACAATCCCTCTGACCACTGTGCAGGACGCAGTATATGTCATTCCCAAGACGAACTGACGCTGTATTGGCCACAAAAGGAGGCCCTACACCATACTAATAAATGATTGTGGTCTAAAACCAGGTGTTTCAGTTTCATTGTCCAACCCCTGTATATATATATATATAGCATTGTCTACAGAGAACACAGTTATTAAATATTAAATATTAAATAGACAATGCTATGATGGCCAAGGTGCTTTCACTCAACAAACCATAGCATTTGATCATGGGTGCCCACACTTTGGCATACAATCATATGTTGCTTAGAAGAAGTATGAGGCCAGCTTAAAAGATGTAACATGGCATCATTTAAAAAACTTGCCAAAACATTTTTTTTTATGTTGTGGCCAATTCTGCCACAATTCTGATGAATGGTAATAGCACCTAATATTAAGTAGCTGATCATTAAAATATAAAAAACCTAATAAGACCAGCCATATTAGGCCTCATACTAACAGACTAACTAACAGACTACATTCTTTGTTTTTCTTTGACAATTTTCAATATCGATCTTTCTTTTGTGCATGAGTAAAGGGGAGCATGACGGTGGTGGGACATACTGTGACAATGGTGAAGCTTGAGGATGATGCCAGCAGCAATATCATACTCCCAAACCTGCTAGATCGATGAAGCAGTCATGTGCTCTGGATCAGGCCCCTGCTCCTCCCCGCAGCAGCATCATCAGTCAGCTCTGGAGTTGGTTAAGTGCACCAGCTTAATTAGCATTCATTCATTTAGCACGCCACAGGCCCCGTGTCAAAAAGGTCACGCGAATCCTGAGCCACTCGAGATACGGAGGCGCTTGATTGAAGAGGAGATGCAGTCGTGTGGGTATACTCCAGGGTCCGCAGCATGGAAAAGACCGTGCACGCCACCACCTTACGAATGACCGGGGGCCATCGCCTGGGCAGGATTCGGGCTTTATTGCATGTAACATCATGCGGATATTGCATAGATCGATATCGCAGCCTCTATTTGATTGAATTAAAGGACAGAATTAAAAACAAAACAAACCAATTAAAGCATAAATCTCCTCTATCAGGGTAATTATAACACCAGTGTAATATAAAATGCCTTAGAAATGTGATTATTGTTTTCTCCTGAGTCATTCTTGTGACATTTGTGTGGTTTTATGTAGCTAGACAGTCATCCTTTTTCTTACATGATCATTTTACATCCTTTCTTTGTCCCCACGAATTGATCACACTGGTGTTATTACTGTGCCTTTAAGACTGATATATGTAAATGACCTCTGTTCTGACTGGCTGGTCTGTGTTGCTTCTTAGTCAGAAAAAGTGAAACAGGCTGAAACAGTCCACATGGTTGCTGTGTTAATGGAGGGAGCTAAAATGTTAATGAGTAGTTCTATGTAAATGAGTTGCTTTTTGGCCATCTGTAATCAGTGCATCGTTTAGTAAATATGTCCAGGCTCTGTCCATTTGGGGACTCCAATCTTGCTAGCTTATATGCTGCTAAAACAAAAGGCTAACTAATAACAATGACTACCACAGTCATATAATGCACAATACACAATCTGGATAATATGTGTGTTGTGGATGATTGGATGATTATTTGGGTTTCCAACTTAAATGACATATGACCGCCTCGACATTCTCAACTCCAGGGGGTTGGGGCGGCTTGGTAGGGTTTGGGGGTCAATCTCACCAGAAAGTCTAAGTTGAGCTGGCTGTGTTAGGCAGTAGGATCCACTACTAAGTCAAGACAAATGGCATTAATGGCACCAGGAGCCCTACCTTTATCTGTAAGTTATTTCTCATAATCTTCTTTTCTTCTGTGTTTTTTATTTTTGGCTGCAGATGCACACACTCCTTTTCTTTTTCCCACAAGAAAGAAACCACAAAACACCAAACTGTGCTCAAGAAAATGTCTCTTTTATTAAACAACACTGAAAAAGCCCAAAATGAACAGCAGGAACAGCAAGGGCACTTCCAGCCATGAAGCCGTACTCTATGATGCACAATAAAGGCTCTGTAATTATCGCACAGTACAACACAATAAAACTCATAAACAATCTTAAACTAACAAACAACTACATTAACAACAACAACAACAAACGTGCTTATTATGGTGAGTGAGGGTGCACAGAACGCAGAACAAGTGGGCAGATGCTGCAATATACTAAATCAGTTTAGCTCTCTCTACCTCTGAGTATCTGTGTCCGTCTTTCTTGCTCCCTTCCCACTATGTCCTCCCACGTTACTTTTAAATAGTACTTCTCTACCAAACCCTGGCTAACAGGTAGGAAGATACTCATTCAATTAATCAGGCATAAGACAGCCAAATGTACCAGCTGGTTTCTGACTTTTACTCTCAGGGACACTCTTTTACTCAGGTGGGCCAGTGTCCAACATAGTTTGGTAGGTTAACTGCTCAAGCACCCCTAATATCACTCATCGGTTAATTGCCAGGTTTATTGGGTGTGTTTGAGTAAGGGAACCTCCAAACTGTGCTGGATACCAGGCCTCCAGGACCAGAGTGCTACCTGGAACCTAGTCCTCATCTATGCAAGGTTTACAGTGAACCTTCTGATGCTGGGTGAATCTTGTTATGAGTAGGTGTCCCAATACTTCAAATTACCATTTTTTTGCCATCAAAAGTCAAGGTAACTCAGAGTCTTCCCCCAAGTCATCAGGCTACTGAACAGCCAGTAGTGCTGATGCACCGGTATATGGACCTGGTTCAGCACACCTCACCAAAACCATCTAAACGATGATCTCCATGGACAATCATCACTCTGCACTTTACATTAGCATATTTACACTTGCCCATATAGACTGACCTACTGTTATCTTCCACCCACACTGTATATCTGTAGTGTATGTATATACATATATATATATATATATATATATATATATATATATATATATATATATATATATATATATATGTATATATAATATTCTATGCCCTGTATATACCCTGCATCTCTCATCTACCTCAGTCTTACCATAGTGCTATATGGTAATGTGTACATCTGCATATATCATAGTTTTTATTCATAACTTTTATTCATAACTGTAAATTAGTATAAACAGAGATTTTGTGTTTAGTATTGTATATATTTATTGTCTATTTATATGTTTGTATTGAAGTACTGTAAGGGACTACGCAACTAAGTTTTTCACTCACCTTCACACCTGAAAATGTGATGTGACAATAAAGATTATAAATGATTTGATTTGATTTGATAATGTTAGTATAGTGTCTGTGCTATACAGAGTAAACACAGCAGGCAGATGAGTCTATGGCCAAGCCATAGATGTTCTGAGGACAACTGGGAGCCAGTCACATGATGATTGTGTAGTCTCATTGCTGTTTCCACATTGAGTGGTATAGAAGCCTTTCAAGGACTACAGAGGACCTCATGCTTGTTACAGAGATGATAGGTGCCGACAATAAAGAAGGCCTGAGGTTAACTAGGGATAGCAATGACTGGAGGGCTGAGAAATAGTCACGGCATGGTTTGATTGGGTAAGCCTGTAGGCTACAGCATATTTTTGAACCGTGCTGTTTCCATACTGACAAAAATGTACCATCTAAACTGCCAATGTCCAGACCTTGGTGTCCTTATAGCTAGTTACAGTCGAGTTAGGGGCCCACTGGTAGCCACAGGGCCCTAGGCAGCTGCTTGGGTCACTTATTGGGTAGTGCAGGCATTGTATACATGGCTTGCAGCTGGTTTCAGATCTACTTAATTTTAAACAGTTCCCCAGCTTGCTCAGTGTACATCTGTTAGGTACATGAGTCTCACTGCAGGAGACGGCCTTAATTGTGCTATCAAGGCCAACACTGAGCAAACAATTGCCAACTGCCCGACTTTGGTTCAGTGGCAGTTGAAACAATGTCAAGGGGGTCATTGTAGCCCATATGTTTTCTCATGGTTCCTTGCAGTCTAAGGGATTCGGCCTTAAGTGGTAAAAACTAAACAGGAAATTCCGAGCTCCGTTTAAAATGGAAGTGCTGTGCTCCATCCATTCAAATTTAAACTAGTTTACTGTGCAAGGGACACCTCAATCCAACTTGATTGTGGTTCAATCTGGCATCAATGAAAATCAATACAAACCAAATGTTCAAATATTTCCTCGTATCCTTCTCATTCACGTCTCCGCCGCAGGCTCACAAGGCCCTGGGACGGCCTCGTAGAATCTTGCACACACACGTCGTGTCCTGCTCGCTTGTTCATGCCAGAGTAAAATGAAATGCAATAGAAGAATAAAAATGAAAAGATGAGGGCGGAAAGTTGTGGAGAGAAGAACAGAAAGGGGGGGTGGGGGTGGCATTCGAGCGACAGTGACGGTGACACAAACAGACAGCGAAGGGATGATGTCACGTCCCCTAAACCCCGACCTGGCTGTCACCATGGTAATGAGGTGGCTGTGTAAGCAGGTAGTATTGCTGATTGTTTCTGGAAGCTTCTCCTTACAGTTGAAAAGCTGAGTTCTTCAATTAAGTGAACCATCAAGAAACAACGCCTCTGTGCATTTCAGAGAGAGAAAGAGGGAGCGAGAAGGGGAACAGGCTTAAAGGAGATGTAACAAGGGAGAATGAAAAGAGCTAGGGGTCCAAGAAGAATGAACATTTAATCTGAATCAAATTGGTCCTGGATTGTTATCATCTCAATTAATTAAGGCTCATTAGGGCTAATAAGGCTGATGCTCATTATTGCAACGCTGGCACTCTTGGGCAAGCTTGGTAATTGTCAATAGAGAGAGAGAGAGAGAGGGAGTGAGAGAGAGTTATAGAGTGTGAACGAAAGCAGAGATGAGATAGGCAGGAGGTAGAAAGAAGGAAATAGATCAAAAATAGACAGAGAGGAGAGGAAACAGCAGGAAAGACAGAGCTTTTGAAAGTAGATGACATGGTATGCAGAGAAAGTAATGAACCAGTAAAAAGGGTTTGTAACCAGAAAAGAGGGGAGGATGAGAGAAGCGATGTGAAACATTAGCTCTGAAAGCGCTGAGACATCAGGGTTACGCAGCGCAGGCCGAAGTGTTTGCCAATATTTGTTTTCATTCTGTACGTCACCACCTGCTTTCACTGAGCAGTTTCTCATTTTTTTGTTGTAGTGACCATACAATTAAAAAAGTGACTGACCAGAATTATTAAAGGGTAAAGCATGTATATATATACATATTATTTTTATTGAGACCATAAGTGGAACCCTTGTAACACATCAAAACACCCTGATTGACAAAGCTTACATACAAATGATTAAATTATGCAGAAATTAGAAAAAAAATATATATATATAAATACAGGGACAATGATTTCATTGGACAATGAAACTGAAACACCTGGTTTTAGACCACAATCATTTATTAGTATGGTGTAGGGCCTCCTTCTGCGGCCAATACAGCGTCAGTTCGTCTTGGGAATGACATATACTGCGTCCTGCACAGTGGTCAGAGGGACTTTAAGCCATTCTTCTTGCAGGATAGTGGCCAGGTCACTACGTGATGCTGGTGGAGGTTCGTCCTTCTTGGTGGTATGCTGACATTACCCTGGATATCGTGGCTCTTGATACATCACAAAGACTTGCTGTCTTGGTCACAGATGCGTCAGCAAGACGTGCACCAACAATCTGTCCTCTTTTGAACTCTGGTATGTCACCCATAATGTTGTGTGCATTGCAGTATTTTGAGCAGAACTGTGCTCTTACCTGCTAACTGAACCTTCACACTCTGCTCTTACTGGTGCACTGTGCAATTAATGAAGATTGGCCACCAGGCTGGTCCAATTTAGCCATGAGACCTCCCACACTAAAATGACAGGTGTTTCAGTTTCATTGTCCAACCCCTGTATATATATATATATATTTATTTTTTTATTTCTGCATAATTTAATCATTTGTATGTAAACTTTGTCATTCAGGGTGTTTTGACGTGTTACAATGGTGCTGATAGGAACCAGGTTTGTAATATCCAATCAGTGCAACTATAGCCATTTTATTTACTATCCATAAAAAACAACAATACTCAATCTTCACATGCCTTCTGGGTTTTATATGCCATGCTGATAATGGTTTTGCTATATCTGCAGTCCAAATACAGCCATTTTATTCACTATCCAAAACAACCAGTGTATCAGTGTTTAATGCTACAGTAGTGATTAATCTGCTACATTACTCACTGCAGTGCTATCAGGGCTGCTGTCTGTTAACAGAACATTCAGTTACTGTTCTCCTCCACACGTGAGGACGAGTCCCACTTTTGTCTTGGTGGAGACGACCAACGAATCTGTGTGTGAAGATCACCAAGATGAAGAGTTTATCATGCATCACATGTCCTGGAGGCCAGATCACCTTTGGTCTTTGACAGCCCAATGCTACATTAATGAGGTCCTGCAACCAGTAGCCCTACCTTTTCTGAACCAACTCTCTGGTGTGCTTTTCATAACATACGATCCTGTTTGCCTTCAGGGAGTGAAATCTTTTCCCTGACTTTAACAGAGAGAAGAGTCCATTGCTGGGATGGCTGTGGTCCTTTACAATCTTCCTGCCCTTGGCCCAGCACTGCTTGTAGTAGATGATCTGCAGGTCCATATGATGAACTCAGCTGAATGCTCTGGAGAGCATGTCTGTCCTGCTTGGTGCTGTTCACAAACCAGGCTATGATGTTTCCAAGTTCTGCAGTACCTTGGAGGGCAGCCTGAAGTCCCTTAAGCATCTAAGGTGGTAAGCATAGTGACAGGCCTTCTTTGCTAGGGAGTTGATGTGGCAAGACCATGACAGGCCCTGTGAGATGTGGACTTGTATGTAGACATCCAAGAACAATATACAATACTGACTAAATGTATTCTATGGCACCTTCACTTAGAAATCAGCCATTAATCAGTTGTCAGTTTCTGACAACCAAACTGCTTGTGGCTGGATTTTTGCTGAGTGCTGGACCTCTGACACTGGCAGTAACACCGACATGTGTAAAAACAGAGCAACCAGTAAAACAATGAACTCAGTAAATCTGAATAGCCTTTGCTTGTTTGTTTGTTTGCTTGCTTACGGTTGCCATGAATGATTCAAAGGCTTATCTGAGTTATGAATTGTTAAAATGGGGACTGTGGGCACGTCTAGCTGTCATAGCTTGTGGCATAAAACTGCCGAAGCTCATTAGGATTCCTATGAATTTTTAATGAGACCATAAGTGGAATTGTCACGTGCTTCTTAAAACATTGATTACCTGGATCAGTGATAATATTTTATTAAAATTTTTGCCCCTTGGATTTGACTCCCAGAGGGCTTAACCTCCTAAGACAAACAGGGTAGACCATACACCAGGAATTAATTTAAAGACTTTAATTTAAACACACACACAAAGAAATTAACTGATATGGGCAATATTTATTGAGCTACACATACAGAAGTAGTTACTCCTAGTATGGCGTTGGGCCACCATGCTTGCTAACGCAACATGCCAGATGTCTCAGCATGGATTTGTAGAGGTTCCTAATGGTGTCCTGCGATAATCCATCCCACATCCCTCACACAATTCCTACAGATTTTGTAGTAGGGGTGGAGGTGGAGTGACACCAGGTCTTCCTGACCTGTCACATGTGACAACAAACTAGTCATCTTGGCTCTGACCACTGTGCCTCGACACACTGAAGTCTCCATCATGACAAAAGTAAGACTTGTCCTCAGAGACGACCTGCTGTCACTCCATCACCGTCTGGCACAACATCATTGCAGGCTATGTAGACCAGGTGTTAAGGGCAGTCGTTGTAACGATCTGTGTTCATGTGGTCCTGCATCATGCTGCCATCTGCCTCCATGATGACTCATGAAGGGCATAGAATGTTCGCAATCTTAGCTGTTGGGTCAGCCAGGTACAGCAATAAGACCCGCTCTTGCTTATGTCATACAGCGCCAAGCACATGCATATATATATATATATACATATATATACACACACATATGTGTATATATACGTATATAATGAATAGATGTACTGAACCACACAATGAAAACAGACTACTGACAACCACTTATCTAAAAACCAAAGCATTATATATATGGATAATGTATATAATATATACATATATATATTGCTTTGGTTTTTAAGTAAGTGGTTGTCCGTAGTCTGTTTTCATTGTGTGGTTCAGTTCATCTATTCTCTGCAGACGCTGAAACAGATTTTTAATCAAAACACTTCATGTCTCACCCACATCATTGATCTCAGTGGCGCTGAACAATCCAGTGACTGTTTTAAAAAATATCACTAAGGACTAAAATCTATCAGCCACAGGCCAGTAGGGTGTCCACAGAGACGCTATAATCATATTTCACCTCTGTAGACAGCCTAATATAGAATTAATAGTTTTTTTCCCTTTTTCTTCTTTTTTTTAAATATAATACATACGGGAATGCTTTTGTTCCTGCCTTTTAAACTTCCAGGTTAATGTTTTACCTTAAAAGGGGATCCGTAGCAAGGTTTAGGGGTTCTTATGTATGCTTGCATGTGCATGTTTAACTGTTTGGCTTGCTTTTATGCTAACTACTGTGCCATGCCTGCACTCCTACGGCTGCACCACTATGTTTGCTGGTCGATTTAGTCCGATGTGATAATGAGCAGTTCTGTGGGCTGCAGTGGTGAGCTGCCCCTTGCTCTCACAGGTCACCTCTGAGACCATGTAATACGGAGATTAATAAAGACGACTGCTTGGGCCACACACATGAACACACACACACACACACACACACACACATATATACACAGCAAAAATCAGAGACCAGCTTCGTCTTTCGAATTTCATTTCCAGAAAATCCAATAAAGCTGTTAATTTTTTTCAGAGAGGGGGAAAACAGAAGACTACACAGAAGCCTCAACAACTAAATATAATATCACATTGTGCAGTATTTCATGTGTCCACTCTTTGTCTCTGTTACAGCTTCTATTCTTGCTGTGGGTTTTTTACAGAAATCTGCAGGGATATTTTTCCACTCCTCCGTAGTTCACTGTTGCGGCCAGTCTATATTTTGGAGAACACCAGCAGCTTCTTTGTTTGTTAAGTGCATTCCTAGGGTCGCTATCCTGATGTAGAATGTGCTACTTTCTGAATGTTTTCCAAAGTGTACTGCATGATGCCTTAAATGTTGTTTATACTGATCAGCCATCCATGATGCCCTTAAAATTAATCACTAGCTCTAGATGTTGCTTCACATCCATAAACATGCTGGCTGTGATTCCCCATCATTTCTCACTTTTGTTGTGTTGACAGGGTACATACTGCCTACTTTCCAAAGATTTATACTGTCTAAACATCCAGTTTTGGCAATATATATTCATGTACTCAAAGTTAAAAGAAGGCCAGGTACTAGATGTGCAGGGATATTGTTTCAGACTTCCAGCTTTTTTTGCTTCTCACAATTCAAGGAACCTCAAAGACTGTTTTTGAAGTAAGAGTGGAGTTCTCTCCTTTACCCTTTCTCTCTTTATCTGATGGTGATAGTACTGCTATTGGTCTCTCAGGTCTTTCGTAGAGCCCCATGTTGTCTGTATGTTTTAATTTAATGTTTAACTGGATTTTTGAACTGCAGTGATGGAAGCTGGATGTTGGCATGTTCAGGTCACTTTGCTAGCTATGTCTCTTCTGTGCGGGTGAAGGCTAGCAATACATCTTCCGATACATATAAAGCCAGTCACTGCATCATTTCAAACTGCAGCTAATACAATGTCATTGGACGGCTGAGCACACTAGAAGGAGAACACTAACTCACTATTAGTCGTGTTGCTGTCTTGGCCACAGGTGACCTTGCTTCCAAAGATCTCGTGTTTAGACTGTCTGAGACCTTATTCCAGATGTCCAGTTTTGGAGTTCTTGCACTAGTTGTCTTCTTGCAGTCGAAGGATGGTCAGACACACTAAACGTGCAGAGATTTTTTTCTGTACCTCCAGAGCTAAGTCTGTTTCTATGCTTCCCACAATCCAAGTAATCCCTATGAGATCTTCTGAGAACACCAGAGGCTTTCTTGTTTGACTTTCTTAGTTCTGATGCAAGAATGGAGCTTGATGTTCTCCTTTCTCTCAAAGATGGAAGCTTTTCATACCGTTTAATTAATGGTGATCAATTTGCTGATCCACCAGGTCCAATATGTGAAATATTCTCTGGTGTTTGGGGGGTTGGATTCCATCTTGACTTATTAATCCAGCATTGGCCATAGTAGCACTTTAATGGCACTAAAACGTTTGGTGTAACAAGCATGTTCTATTCTAGTTTGTTAACACGATCATCCTCTTACAGATCTCCTCGGATAAATGAAAAACAATTCACTACTTCCCCCAGTGCCTTAGGACAATTAGGCAGGTTACCAGGGTTACAAATAAGTTTTCACATGAAAGGAGGTATCCCGGGCATAGTTTCAGAACCTGTGCTGTGAGTAACCAACTAAGTGAACCAGTTTGCTACAGCGCCACCCTGAGGTAGACAAGTGCTGTAGTTAGGACAGATAAACAGAAGCTGGTCTATTTTAGGTAAAGCAGCTGAAAAAATCAGCTTAACGTCAAGTCTATTTTCAGGAACCTCTTAACCAACACCGCTCCCGCACCCCCCATCAATCAGGGGGTCTAAGAGGTTAATTAGGAGGCCCCGGACCCCTGTATTTCACACCTTGTCCCATTATCTCTGTACGATAAATCCAATTTGGAAAGCAGGACACATTTCCTCCACTGAAGAAATGTTAAAACAGGGAATCCACTGAAATCTGCAGGGAAGGGTTCCTTCAAGACCAGGACTAGCGCTCATTGTGGCTGCAGTCCCTGACTTTTTGCACAGTACTGTAAACATGTACACATGGACACATACGATGACCAGCTGTTCCTGCTGTGAATATCATGCCATAGAGATACATGAGCACGCTCACATATTCACTCATTCCCCGCCAGCTGTTGGCTGTTGTGATGACTGACGCAGCTTCTTCAGCCCAACGCTGCGCATCCTGCAGATGTTTTCCAGTGATGCTCAGGCACTTCCCGCCTCCTTCGCTTTGTAGACTTCTCCTTTTTTCATGAACACCTGTTCACCTGTGTTGGAAGGCACTCGCTCGCTGCCATCTTACACACACCTTGGGCGCACAGGCGCGCACACTGCGCCGCCTAGAACTCTCTCCGTGCTCTCCACGGGCTCTTTTGGAATTTCCAAAGGCTAGTTGCTAGGCAACAGGAGGAGTTTCTCAAACCTCCATGAGCGAGAAGGGGATTGAGAGAGGAAGAGAAGAGAGAGAAAGATGGGTTTGGGGTGGGGGAGATACAGCAGTGCTTGCTGGGGTCCATACGCAACTTAATTTAGCTTGTGTTTCATCATCTAACTCTTCGAGGCCTGAACTTAATTGCCTGTGCATAATCTTTCAGCCAGTACTTTTATGTAATACAATAGACAACTTCAGCTGCAGCTTTAATATAAGAGGCAACTTCATTCTGCCAAGCTCTCCTGTTATAACCTGTTATAGGAAACACAGGGCACTACCATAATTCAATATGCAAAGCTCACTACAACTCAGACATTCATACACATTGCTGCATGTGTTAATGCTAGTGGAGTCAGATTGCTAGCCAACATCAAGTGTTGCTTGAACCAGAAAGTTCATATTTTACACCCAGATGACAGAGTGCATGCAAAATCAGATCTTTTGTGGCAAATGTACTTATGTGTGCGTGTGTGTGTGCCTGCCTGAGTGAACACACGAGATCGAGGAAATGAAAGCAGTGAAGCAGCGGAGTATGAGGGGGTGGGGAAAATTACATAAATGGATTATCTTGTGTTACGGTACAAGTAGAATGGTAGGTTCAGAGGGAGTGAGAGAGAAATGTGAGATCTCGCTCATCCAATATCCCTTCTTAAGCTTGTGTGTGTGTGTGTGTGTGTGTGCTCGTGGGCTGGCATTGGCTGGTTTCCTGTAGTCGAACTGCTCTCTTGGTGAACTTCTCTCTTTGCTCTGAGAATATTGATCACATGCAATTAGTGCTGGCACTCAGAATGATAATCCCTTTGACAATAATGATGCTCATAAACAACAAAAAAAAAAACAAACAATGCCTGGATGAGCTGAAATATAAGCTCCAGTTGGATGTTGCTCCAAAGCAAAGTGCAGGAATGTATTATTATTTGGGCTATATTTGTTAATTTATTCATCCATTCATTCATTTATTTATTTATTTATTTATTTATTTATTCTTTTCTTCGTTCATTCACTCCTTTACCTCTAACTACTCATGCCCAGTGAAATCTCTCTAGCTCCTGGCACATCATTTTGCTCCATTTACAGTTTTTGTAATTATTTTTTTTCCTGGCGTAACACGGTGGTGGTAATGACTTCAGCAGCCGCTTTATGTTTCATTATTTATGAGGAGTTGAATTTTTACAAATTGTTTAACACATGCTAATGAAAAGCCGCTGGTTGTTTTTCACAGTTGAATTTCACTGATCAGTGCTTCATAAACAAACACGATCAGCGGGAGAGCTCCTGTGAATTTATGGACACTCTGCAATGGGCATTTCACATGATAGACAACAGCAACACTCACAGCGTGCGTTTGAAGCAGCAAAGGGTGGGGGGGGTGCAGAGAGAGAGAGAGAGAGAGAGAGAGAGAGAGAGAGAGAGAGAGAGAGAGAGAGAGAGAGAGAGAGAGAGAGAGAGTGAAAGGGAGAGGGTGCGAGAAAAAAGGAAGAGAGGGAGGACAGAAAAATAGAAAGAAATAAGAGGACAAAAATAGTGGGGAGAGGGACAGTTCAAAATCAGTAAAAAGATGGAGAAAAGTAAGAAAGAGAAAGAAAAAAAGGTAAAGAGGCACAGAGAAAAGAAGCAAAGGAAAGAGAGACCGTGAGGGCAATAGAATAAGGAGAAATATGACTGAAAGCAGAAAAAGACAAAGTAAGGAGAGACAATGAAGGAATAATGGAGAAAGAGGTAGGAAGGAGAACAGGAGATAGAGAGGTGTAGGAAGACAGTAAGGTATGGAGAGAGGGAGAGAGCGAGATAATGAGAAAGAAGGAAGAAAAATAGAAATTGAGGGAGGATAGACAAGCTAGAAAAATGTAGGAAAAAGAGAAAGCAGTATAGTAGGATAAAAACAAAGTGAGTTAAAGAAAATTAAATAAAAGAGAGATAGACTACAAGGCTTGGGGAAAAGAGAAAGATAAGACGATGGTGAAATATGGAGGGAGAAAGAGAATACAGCAGGAGAGAAAGAGAGAATGAAAAGATACAGAAAGACATATCCGGAGGGATCAGTAGAGAGGTATACAGAGATGTGGGGGATGAGAGAGACAGAGAGAGAAACAGAGAGAGAGAAAGAGAGAGAGAAAGAGAGAGAGAGAGAGAGAGAGAGAGAGAGAGAGAGAGAGAGAGAGAGAGAGAGAGAGGGAGAGGGAGAGAGGGTTTAAGCCTTACAGTATCAGTGTCCGCTCCAGGCTGCAGACCTTTAACAGAAACCTTCTTCAAACATTGATTCGACTGTATTCCTCTGTTTTTAAGATAGTCACTCTTCACAGAGGAAGCTCCCCAGATCAAACACTGCCTCCCGGCTGATACTCAGCTCATAGATATGCTACAGGTGTGATTCTCTGTGCACGGTGCCTGCTTCACTGATTACGGCCCTGTGGACCTGTTTTCACTTTTATTGGCCATGACACACTATAAAACACCAGGTCTGGTAGCCCCAGAGAGAATATACCACAGGTACAGGAAAGTTTCTGAGCTCTGGTGATGCACTCAGATGTTGCTTTGCAGGTTATGCTAGGACAGGGTGTTTATTCCCCTTCTCCGCTGAGAATTCATAGATGTTTATATCAGTTTGGATATGAAACGCCTGATGTTACAGTGCAAAGACCGTGTTATATAAGCTTCACAGTTAAACCAAAGTGGCCCATCTATGTTGATGACTTGGGAAGGTTTTTAAAAAGGAATAAAAAAAAAAAAAAACATCCAAAGACTCTTACTTTTTTTTATCCAACTGCCATGTGCTCCTTTCAAACGCTCCAAATGAAATGCAGGGCACTTTGGGATAATCCTTTAAAACACTCATTTCCATATTTCAGCCTTACTGTTCCTCATCTAAAATACTGCCCTCTATTGGCCGTCAGTAGAGCTACAACTCAAAGTGGATTCATCTCATGCACAGAGCGACTTTAATCAATGTTTAATACGGGCCGTAACATCATGAGCCTTGGATGGATTTAAATCTCGGCAACAATGAATCAAACCAAGACTAATTCTAAATATCCAAGACCGATTCTAACACTACTTTCCAGAACCTTTACAAATGAGTCAGAAAAGGCCTTATAAGAAATGGATTAAGATGCACTTGTGCATGCTGATCAGCATCATGGAATCCTTCCACAATGAAAGTGAGCAGAGAGATTTTGAACTCCTTTTACAACTACCTACTAAGAACAGTTGTTAACCAGTGTGGACTGGCCAACCCAGCACATACTTGCTATGTTAATGGAAATCTTACATTTGGACACATTCAGCTCGACGTCCACTATAGCCCCAAGGACATTTGTAAAGACCTGTTCTCAAGGCTTTTCATCTTTGTGTGCAAGCACATGTACGTGATATAAAGCCCAAAGCTCTGTTGCAGCTTTGCTTATTTAGTCTGAAGTGAGCAGGACTTTGGTGGTGGGCAAAAAACAGGACTTGCATTTTAATAGGTAAAAAAAAATTCTTTATTCTCTTTCAGAATTACAAATGTATTTAAAGCACAAAGACAGTCATAAAAACACCCTCGACCATCACCACAGCACGTTCGGGTCTGTTTCTCCAGGGTTCATTCGGTCACCAGAACAGGTGTGCGGCCGCGCATGGCACGGCAGACTGCACGTGCCTGTCATAACCTCACGAACCCCAAACAAAACGCTGGCCACCGTATGTCGGTACATCGGTCTCCCGAGCCAGCGTCATCACAACTGGAGTGGACCTTTGGAAGTCCCTCCTATCTCCTGCCCTTCGAAATCCATCGCCAAGGCGCCCAGGGTCGGTTGCCAGATCAAGCCGTCCGAATCATTCTAAGAGAAGGGATGAAAATTTATGTTTAGACTTTCTTTTCTTTTAGTCAGTTTCAATCTATTCGTGGTGAATGATGCCCTTGGGTAAAATGTGTACGTTCACTGGTGGTTGTGGATAGTAAATAAAATGGCTATATGTCCTGTTGTAGGCCCACTGTAAAGAAACTAGTCATCACAATACTTGTTTCACATCCCAGCATTCTGAAAAAATTGGTGAAATTCCCCTTTCAAAATACAATTCAAGGTTCCTAATGGACACTCCCCACCCTGAACTTATATCAACCTGCCTATTTGTGAAGAAGGGTCTGTTTTGTGTGACGTACCTGTTAGTTTTCACTCCTTGGCCTTCTTGGCAGAGTTCTGAAGCTTTTCGACGATCTTGCGCTCATGTCCAGCGGGGTTGTGACGGTTCGTGTTGCTGCATGCCTCTTTCTTTGTCCTGCCTTTGCGGCTAGTGCCCTCTGCCGGACAAACCGAGAAGCACATACAGACGGGTCAGTGAACCAGTTAAACTACACCAGTACAGACACAGTCCAGTCGATGGGGATGGAGTAGCTTCTTGCTCGAATTTTCCTGTTCCACCTTAAATGGTGTAGCAGTTACAGTATGGATAATGGAAATACTGCACCGTTTAAGGTGGAACGGAAAGCTGACCTTAGCCTCAGGTGACGTGTAACTGCTACACCATTTAAGGTGGAACGTGAAATCGGAACAAGAAACTAACTGATATAAGCTCCAGGCACCATAATGTAACTGCCACACCATTTAAGGTGGAACGGGAAAATTCCAACAAGAAACTGGCGAATAAGAAGTCAACCTTAGCCAAAGGCCAAGAAGGTCTTTAGGTAGCCAGATATATGAAGCCTAAAGTGATGACTATATTCAATAATAAGAGTGCTAATTAATTTTTTTCAGGTGAATGACCATTTGTGAACTACCCACCAAAATCCCCCTTAACACTTTGTCACACCAGAGACCAAGTCCCTTTGAGCTGAATGATGTGGTTGAGGAGGAAAACAAAACAACTGCCCAACAAATGTAGCTGCCACACAGCAGGACCACACAGGGTTAACTGTGGAGAAGGCTGGAGGAACAAGAAGACAGTAGCTGAGAAAAGTCTAGAACTCACCCGTGTACCGGTCCGTCAGGTTGTAATACTCGTATTCATCGTAGTATTGATCTTCAAAAGTAGTAGGCTTCAGGTTTTTCACGTCAACGTGACTCATTCTGATTTTTATCACCTTCCAAAACTTAACACAGCTGCTACGCTAAGCTGGAGCTTCACTTCACAGAGGAGCAAGATCTAAACCTGAAGGAAAACTGTTCAGCTGAAAAAGTAAAAATACAGAAGGGTGTCTTTGGGTTTTGTCCGTCTGCTGTTGTTTTCGCTCTCCACGGTGTGCGGTGTTTACATCTTCTCCTCTGTATGCTTATATAGAGAGGCAGCTCCGCCTCCGCCTGCTGCTCGGCCCAGCTCCGAGGGCAGAGTTGCATCAGACTCGGGCTGATGTTTGACTGAGAGGCCTTGGCCCATACCCAGATGAAACACATCCTGTCAGATGACCTTGTTTTGTTTTTGCTCCATTATTCTTTTACAGTTTATGATCAGTATGTATGTTAACAGGGCTGTATTAGACACTCTGTTCTGGTTCTCTCTCTTTCAGACTCCTCCGTAATGTTATAGTACAGTCTAGAATAATCCCTTTTCTGTTGTTTTGGTCTGGTGTTTTCTGTTCTAGGTAAACCTGGCATTTTACTGCTATTCTTATATATTGTAATCTATTTTTAAGAGTAGTCTGATATGTGCTTCCCTAGTGTTGTTTATTCTACTTTAGCGTCTGTCTAGTGTATAATCTGTTTATATTTAGTTGTGTTTTATTGTAGACTGTGTTGGGAGGTGAAGTGTCTTTATTTAGCCCAAGTTACATACACCATACAGTATTCATAATACCATTTTTTTTTTTTTACATTTTTAGGAGAATACTTTTAGAGAAAATCTCTCTCTCTCTCTCTCTCTCTCTCTCTCTCTCTCTCTCTCTCTCTCTCTCTCTCTCTCTATCTATCTATCTATCTATATATATATCAAATATATAGAATAACATAAAAATCAACTGTATATATATGTATGTATGTGTGTGTGTGTGTGTGTGTGTATGTATGTATGTATGTATGTATGTATACATAGTTGATTTTTATGTTTATGCATCATACTAACACAGCAGCTGTGGTCAATTTCATGATGAATGGTCCAAAATCATTTGGAAAAATGTCTGGTTCCATTGACAGGGGAAAAAATGACTAATTTAAAAAAAAAAAATTACTAATTAGGGAAATTATTAACAAAACATGAACAATTTACCTGAAGACCAACTGCCAACAAGTTATGTACTCTGATATATATATTGTTGTTCTGAGTATGCTATTGTAATGGAATATGTTAAATTTAGGACAGGGGAGTCAGTAATTTGCTAACTGCTGATTGTAGACTAGTTTAATGTTACCTATAATAATCTGTTCTGTTATACTATTATAGGTTAGCTAAATCTAATCTAGTCTTGTCTGTATTATTTAATATATTATTTTATTTTCTTATTTACTGTTTGTAAAACTATTCACCTCCACCCACAGCCATATCATCCTTAGGTTAGATTACAGTTGTTAATGTTTGTCTCGCCCTGAACCACACCTGTCCATTTCTTCACACTTCACACGTCCTCCAATGGTTTGTGTCCCACTAACCCAAACCTCTCATTCAGCATGTTTACGTCTTACATAGACGTGATTTCCACAGTATTTTTCATTATTCTCTCTGCACATGTGAAACATTCACAACATTGCATGGAATGTTTTTTTTTAATTATTATTTATTTATTTATTTTTGTTCAAAATAAAGCATGCAAACATGTTCTCTTTTCTTTTCTCTGTAAACATGGTCAAATAAGGTTGTTTTCAAAGTTCATCTTTAGTCTGCAGTTGTCACCGGTCACTGTGCCCGGTTTTGTTCCTGTGTGTTTGCTCTGAGTGAGCGTGTGCAGAGCCACATTCTGCCCTAGAAATCATATCTGTGTTGTGGAGGGCACGGTTTTAAAGGTTTAGTGTCAGTAATATCATTCTCACTCGTTTACAGTCACTGAATGAGGTTCAGCTCTGTTGTTTTTCTGTGTTTAGTGATGACGTGGCTTCCCATAAGTTTCCTGTCCAACCACAGTGACAGAGAGAAAAACGATTGGAGGGAGTGTGTTTGAAGCTGAGGCCTGGAATATTCCACAGGGCCGTGCTTGGATACACGAGCTCAGTGTTTATGGACACAGTGAGTGTGTGTGCTGCCTCAGAGCAGATGTGAGCTGGTTTACACTGCTGTTATATAATGTGAAGTAAATGTTGGCCTAATATAAAACAGCCTGGTTTGTATAGTATTTATAAAAGTGATTCAATCATCCTGGATTTAGGTCATTTGTAGGAATTCCTTGGACAAGAGTTTTGCTAGGTTGTTGCTATGGTATTTTGGGTGGTTGTTGGGGTGTTTCTAAACAGTTGCTATGCTTTGCAATATGGTTGCCAGGATATTCCAAGCTAGGATGTTGGTATGTTACGGTATGGTATGGTGTTGTATGGTACTTTTGTGATTAATAGGGTGTTGCTAGATGGTTACTATGGTATTTCCCATGGTTGCTAAGGTATTTCAGATATGGTCAGTTTAAGAGATAATCATTATTTGGGAATGGGGTCTATGATTTAGAAACAATATACAATAAGGTAAACGACCATCAAGCACAGGAGAGTAGAGACTAGACAATGAACGACTGCTGTCCAGATATTTTTATTATTATTATTACTTATTACATTATTTATTACACTAATAATCAAAAGTACTCTTCTGTAGCCATAGACATAAAAACCGAGACAGGATATACAGAGTTAAGTGTCTGTTGTGCTTATAAAGTGGTGCAATAACTGTGGTACAACATTTACACATGATACAGCTATTTAATGATTAAATCACTTTCTCAAAACTTCTCAATAGGTCTGTAGGTGACCTTGTTTTTGATTTTTGTTCTCTGTTATAAGTGCAGATGTGTGCCAGATGTTCAGTATTTATAGTATGCTAAATTACACAGTGGCAAAGGTGAATTGTTTTATTTATAACTGTATATTATGGCAAAGCTGAGTTAAAGCAGGTAAAAAAGGACAAGAACTTAACAATAAGTCCATTCAGAAAGATCAAATGATCATGATGTGGTATCGGAAACCTATATTTGAGCACAGTATCACTTTACTTACCAAATACATAAATAAAGCATCTATAATACCTTTAGGCATCTAGTTTATAATATAACCTAAGTGTAAATTGTTAAGAGCAACACTACGTGTGAGTGAATGTATATGTCTCTGTGTGTACCCTGTGATGGACTGGTGACCAGTTGAGGGTGTTTCCAGCTTTCTGTTCAATGAGTGCTGGGATAGGCTTCAGCATCCCCTGTGATCAGGGAGGCTAAGTGGCTCAGAAGGTGAATGAATGGGGAAATGAATGAATGAATAAATCATTGACTATTGGTGTTTACGTTTAACTCATCCATGCAGTGAAACACACACAGGGGGCCAGTAAAGACACCTGCCCTATCCACAGAAACAAGGGAGCCATTGGAGTTTAGGTGCGTCGCTAAAAGGTACTTCAGTTATTTAAAGGATAAAACCTTTTGGTCCCAAGGCTGATTTCCTAACCCTCACCCAGATTTTTGTAATGTCGGCTGTGCTTTGGACCCCAAAAAGTGGATGCATCAGAATTTCAGACTCACCAAATCCATCCAGTACCTCTGACTTTTAAATGAGTCCTAGTTAGTTGAAGTTGTACAGTGTGTTCTTTTTTCTTCAGCCTCAGTAATGCTACTTCTTTTCAGATTTACCCAGAACATCGCATGCTGCGGCTTTAAGCACTCTGCTGGTAATACTCTGTGTTGAAATAACAACAAAATATAGATAAGTAAAACTAATCCAGATTTCTAAATACTAATGTACAGTATATCTTCTGTTTTCATTCATCAGAGAACAGGCTGTACTTCTTATCAGCAGTCACGTACGCCCACAAACACACATACACTGCTAGTGCAGACTCATATTTCTCACAGCTCAGTGTTAAACTATCTAACACGTTCTTCCAAACACAAAGGCGTAACTCTCCTAAAACCATAACAATGGTGTGCAAGTTCTTCATGCATTCTCTCTCTGTGTCTCATACACTAAAACATTCTGCACATGTGCTTTCTTTCTCTCATCGTTTCCTCAAGAACTGTTTTTGGCTTGAAGTGTAACTGGTCTCATGTGAGACAGGAGTGTTTGGTAGAGTAAATATTTGGATTATTAGCTGAGCTAGCAATAATCCTCAGCTAGCAATGATCCTTTTAGCTGTAAGTCATCTGTCCTCGATCGACCCTGTTTTGAAGCAGCCCTGTTGAAGATTAACTCATACATTATCTTTCCATTTGCAGACTTTAGACTCAAATGGTATCAGATGATAATCTACTTAACCCACTATTTGCACATCAACCTTGTTTTTTTATTATAGCAAATGAAAATGAAAACAATCTACTTTTTCTACTTCTTTTTCCTTGGCATTCCTGCTCAGGTGTGTGAGACCCAGAGAGGCTTTGCATTTGCAGACAAAAGTTCAAACGATTTCCCTGTTCAGAGCCAGAACGCAAATATCACTCAGGTTGATATGGAAACTGAAAGTGGCTTATATTCAGCAGAACTATGACTTTGCATATTAATCATGTCAGGAAACCTTGTGTGGTGCAAAAACACTGATGCTGGGTCTTTGGCACAAGTAATTCAGTGTACCTACAATGGCAAAAACACTATGGCATAGTTTACATGCACACAGTGCCAGAGTCCTGGGCTGCATGTTCATTACTGCTAACCAGTCTAACTTCCCTAAATGTGCAGATAAAGACTTTTGAGGCACAGATCTTCATTAGCTGTGTAGCAAGTACCACAGGCTTTACTTGTGCGTTCTCTTATCATTATATCAGTATCTCAGAGTCAAAGTCATCTTTATTGTCATGCTCTCTCAAAACAGAGATACTGAATGAGGAACAAAATACAATGTTACGTTTGTAGGAGGACACTGTTATATTTACAATAAAGCAAATGGCCATTAAGCCCCAGAGAATATAGACTAGACAATAAGAATAGCGCTGTCCAGATATTTTTCTCAGTGCACATTTATCATAATTCATCCATAGACATTAAAACGTAGACAGTAGATACTGTTGATATTAGTTCTAGTAATGTTCTGAGCACAGTGAATGCTCTTGCACGTCTGTTTGACTGTTTTTGCACATATTGTATTGTGTTTTTGTCTATGAATTATTACTTAACATTTATCTTTTTTTATTTCTGCACTGGACAGGTAATCTAATAGTGTTGCATTATACTGTGCATCCCTGTTTTGGTATAATGACAATAAAGTTGAAATGAACTGAATTAAATAATGTGGTGCAATAAAAGCCATGCAAATACAATTACTGAAACAAATAATTTCCTCACTGCTTGAGCTCATTTGTGAACTGAGTGACTCTGTTACATGTGCCAATGTCTAGCATTTGTATGTTGTGACGTGCAGTATTTGTAGTATGACTTATTGCACTGTGCAAAAGACACTTATAATTGTATATGATGACAAAGCTGAGTTACAGGGGTTTGGCAAAACCAAAACACAAATTCAGTAATAATACTTTTTTTCAGGTTTACCCAGAACATTGCATGCTGCGGCTTTAAGCACTCTGCCAGTACTAGTCTGTGTTGAAAAAACAACAAAATATTGATAAGTAAAACTATTCCAGACTTCTAAATACTAGTATATAGTATATCTTCTGTTTTCATTCATCAGAGAACAGGCTGTACTTCTTATCGGCAGTCACGTACACCCACAAATACACAAAACACAAATTCACTCTTGCACTACTTGTAGATGATCTGCCTGGACATGTTTTGTGTCCAAAAATTCTTCTTTAGTTTTACCCTGGAGTTACAAGAGTAACGTAGCGAACCAGTATTGGTTTATATCCATCAAGTAGAGTCATGTTCACTGCATGCTTAAATCATCTCACTGTTATAGAGGCTACAGTAAAAATGAACATATATTTCAGACAGTTGTGTGACTGTTCAGGTAGTTTGCGGTATACCAACTGGGGGGGTGTTAGTTTTTACTTGCCATGTTAACCAGGGGGACCATGCATGCTTTTTCCCAGGACATAGCCCTTTTTGGACCTAACACACACATTCAGCCAGGATTCTTTATTTCCCTAAAATGTCTAGAAAGTGCTTTGCTTTTGTGTTGCCGTTAGCTTTTTACAGTGTGCCTTTTACTGCCTATAAACCCTCATTGTTTTTAAAACCTAAAATATGACATGTTTTATATTGACTACATTTAGAGCGATGGGAGAATGTTCTCTTTTTAATACACAAACATACATTTATTTAAATACAAGAAAAAGAATAAGAAAAAGAAAATGAAATAATTAATAAATAAATACACGTGTGTATTATTCAGGGAACAACTCCCTTTCTCGAAAAACAAATAAAATAAAGTGGTTGCAGTCAAGTGACATCAGTTTGTGCATTAGCAAAAAGTAACAAATGTAATTGATTAATGCTGTGTTTAGTGCCCTTAACACCTAACAAAGCTGTAGCTGTACATAAGCCAGCTGTCCTTCTGTTTATCTGCAGCAGCTTCAGGTTGGATCAGTAGTTGGCAACATCACAGAAAATTTTAATTAGAAGATTAAAGTACCACATATGAGTAATCATGTTTCTGTGATTCACTTTACTGTTCATGTGAAATATTTGTGTGTGTGAGCTCTTCTCTCAGGCCACTCTTAGAAGCTGGAAGTGTTCTAATTGCAGAATATGCTTCTAAACACTCATCATCAAAAAAACGCTAATATTTGCACCCAGAATTAATCCACAGACAGGAATGAAACTTGATAAGTAGGTTTGACATCATAAGAAATGTGAATGATTCAAGTTTCATTATCGGCCGCACATATGACCTAAGCACGGACGGACCCTAGCAGTGTACCTGACTGACCCAACAACCACAACTGTAGACATTCAGTGAGGAGTGATGCCTTCCATGAGTCATCGTGTTCACTGGTAGATGACTGCACGCGCAGAACTACATGCCAGAATATCATGACTCAGAATGGCTCAGAATCTTCTTCAGTCATCTTTAGTGACCAATCCCAATTTTGTATTGGTGGTGACGACCAGTAAATCTGTGTGTGGAGACACTGTGGTCAACACCAAGATGAACGGTTTTCCTATACATAACAATACATCCCTGTATTGGTATAATGACAATAAAGTTGAATAGAATTGTTGTCACATGACAAGAAGGCCTGGTGTCACTCCACCTCCACCCCTACCACAAAATCTGCAGGAAGAGCATGAGAATATTCAAGCTGCATGGGATGGATTATTGCAGGACACCATTAGGAACCTCTACAACTCCATGCAGACACAAATGCATATTGTGTTAGCAAACATGGTGGCTTGACGCCATACTAGGAGACACTACTTCTGTATGTGTAGCTCAATAAATATTACCCATATTTACCATCATTTATTGTATCATTGCATTCGGATACTTCCTTCTGGGCGTGACTATTTCTTTGATAATGAGTGTATATAACATGTATCTCCCTTAATGCGAGAACCAGCCAGTTCATGGCTGAAGTGTGTGGTTTATGGGGAAAAGTTGAAAAATATTTCTTGATAAAACTGTATGTATTTGTAGATAGTTCATAAAAATGTGAGTGTGGTAAATGTAGCCTGTGTCTGCTGGGGTGTTGGAAAGACAACCACTAAATAGATATAACAGGTGTATGTCTTTTTATACCGGGTGAGATACTAAGTATGAATGCGATGTTATAAAGGAGTAGCCTGGGTTAATTTGATGTTTTGCCTTTTTTATTATTATTTCATTGTAGGCTTTTCAATAACTAATCATCTTAAAATAATAACTATCCAGAAAGTGCTGTAATTGAATGCTGAACTTGTTTTCTACACCGATAATTCAGTTCTAGCCTACCCTGACTAACATGCATGTTCAGTGCCTCTGTTCCGTTTGCGAGATGCCGTCGCACTGTATGTCCCTTCTAGGCTCCTGTACAAGGCCTAAGCTAGCTAACAAGCCACTTGCAGACGAAAACAAACCTGAAAGAAAGGTAAGTTGGGGCTGTCTGTACCTATGAAACGGGGGGTATTCGATAACGCAGAACTCCCCGACACTGAATAAATGTTTAGTCACCCCTTTATGAGGTTTAATGATTCGTGTTAGCGGATTAGCTCGATGCGCTTCTCGTTGCAGCTAAAGCTAGGCTAATGCTAGCCAGGCTATTCGGTGTTATGCCGAAACCACAGTCGGTGCATCAGGGAGTGGACGGAGCTGAATAACAGCAACACTGCAATATACTGCATGTGTTAGTTATATCAGAATATATTTGACCAAAATATGTGCAGATCTGAATGAAAGGTGTTCTAAAAATCTAATACTTAATTTGCTCTGCAGCTGGAAGACTGCTGTAGCTCTTATTTCCCACCACAGGTCAAAATTAAGCCGAGTTTCTGAGTGATGTGAAATCACAGTGCAAGTAAATCATTACAAATGGCCTCATATTCAAATTTATGGTGCATGCAATTAGCTTAAAATCAATACATCACTGCAGTGGTGGGCAGTATGGCAAAAATGTAACATCACTGTACATACAAACATTTTCTCGATACATGATATTTGTCATTATGTTTTTTATTATTTCACATACTGCACTGTTATCCTCTAATTAGCCATGTCTAATTAAGTTCTCTAAGTAATAAATGATGCATTTTTGCAGTCTTCAAGTACTGATGATATTTAAAAAATAAAAAATACAACATAGCGAAGTGATTAAGCAGAATGACTTGAAAGAGAGCGTGTTACCATGGTTAACATCCTCCAAAATGGTATTAAATATACTGTAATATTGGCAGTTCTTTCTGAGAAATAATAGTTTCAGTTTCAAGGTCAGCTCAGCTATTTTAGTATTTGATATATGCCAAATATTGTTTTGTTTGCATCAGGTTAATTCCGGTTTAAGTTATTCTGTTGATTACAACAGATCAGAAATCTGATCTATTTCTACTGTCATACTGTACTCCATAGTCTGGCCACATGGCCTGTAGATGTGATATTATCTTACACAAATGATCTAATGTGTCCTGTTCCTGTTTCTTTTTGTGCTAAATACACTTTATACTGCAACTAATCAATACCAATGTTCTCCAAGCACAGGTAAACAACTTGTGTTGTTGAAACTAACTGTTGTATAATATGGTGCAATTTAATGCCACATCGGAAACTATGCTTAATGTATTCCTACATTGTTTTTGTGCTGTGTGGGTAACGAGTCTGACTGAAAGGAGCTATATTTTTCCAGGCTCAATGGCTTTGGTGTCTGCAGATACCAAAATTGCTGAGCTGCTGACTGAGCTCCATCAGCTAATAAAGCAAACACAGGTAATCTTTCTTTTTCCGTTTTCAAACCTCTCTCCAGGTAAGACTGGCATCTTTGTGGCATTTTCTGTGAAACTGGCTGTCCAGTGGTGCTCTGGCTCATTATCTCTCTTTCTTTTTCTTCCTCTGATACCCAGGAAGAGCGTTCACGCAGTGAACACAACCTGCTCAACATCCAGAAGACCCATGAAAGGATGCAGACAGAAAACAAGAGTCAGTCTACAAGTTCTAGTAGTATCTCTTAGTTGTTTATTTTAACCAACCATTTTGTAGTTCTACACTAAATCAGTGTAAGTAATAAGCACTTAGCCTCGTTCCTCTCTCCGCAGCTTCTCCATACTATCGGACAAAACTCCGGGGGCTGTACACCACAGCAAAAGCAGATGCAGAAGCCGAGTGCAGGTAAGTAGCTAAGTTAGGGATTGTCTTTTAATGATTCATTATGCGTTTGGAGGTGTATTTTATTTAGTAGTTAGTCTAAGTATTCACTCAGATGTAACAGATAAGAACTGCGTCAAAAAGATGGTTGAGTCATAGAAGTCACAAAGACGCACCGGGCTGACAGTGATCATTATATGTCTATGCTTGATTAGCATTATCCAGGACATATGGGGCTAACGCTGCTGGCATGCATTTATTACTGTAGCACATTTATTCAAATGCTAAAATCAGTGTATATATTAAAATTGTAACCATGATCTCTGGATAGCAATATAATAACACGCATCAGTGTGTCATTTAATACTATAATTAAAATCATAATGATTTTAGTCAATAACATTATCTTAAGTATATTCTGAGAGCAACTTGTTCTTCCTTTTCTTTTTAGAACAGTAAAAGGGAACTGTATTAATAGAGCTCCATCTTGTGGTATTAAGTGTAGAATAGTTAGGGCTCATGCTCTTGTAATTTTTCCTCCAAGACAAAAAGCAAATCAGAAGTTAAAAGCTCATTCTACCCAAAGAAAAAGGTTTAATGTGTAATTTGTCGTGTTATGTAATATTCTGTAGTGCACTATTATATCCCACAGCCTTATCAGTTTGATGACAATTCATAATGAGATTCCTTTTTTTATGTTTTCATCCTTCAATTTTCTCTTACTACAATACCAGAATGCATTATGCAGATAATCACACAGCCATTGTGGAATCCCCCCAGGGGTGAAGAATCCTCCCTGTGATGAAGAAATCCACTTATGTTCCAATGATGTTGGGGCTAACGAATTCAGATATTATATTGACATCCTGGCAGTAACGTTACCTGTCCAGCTCCCTTTTAAGCACTGTTCCCAAAAATCCACCTAAAGGCAGTTGTAATTTTTCAAAGGTTTCTCCCACCGATCTTACACTTTAGACCACTGTGGCGCTGCCATATGAGGAATAGACGAAATGACGAATAGACACAATAAATGGAGCCCAGATCAATTTCTGAATTTTGGCTGGGCAGCAACTTTAATATCTAATATTATGTCCTCTGCTCCCATACGTGGGAACATTTTAAAACACTCCGTGTCTGTCCTACAGCATCCTGCGGCATGCCCTTGAGAAGATTACAGAAATTAAATTAATACTGGAGGAGAGACGTATCGGTGAGTCATTAGAAGTGTCTGTGAGTTTGAGAGAGAGTGAATCTGTGCTAATGGCTGACTCACATGAACTCAACCTCTCGCAGCTGCGAGGATGGCAGGAGTGTATAATGACAGTGACCCACCCAGGAAGACCATGCGAAGAGGTGTTCTGATGACTCTCCTTCAGCAGTCTGCCATGACACTCCCTCTATGGATCGGCAAGCCGGATGAAAGGTACAGTGCTCACTTTCTAAGCTCTCTGTCGCCTGCATTTATTCATTTGCCGCTTGTTCATCAGCTCTCTCTCAGCTGGCTCCTTGTATCAAACATGGTCTCACACTGAGCAATCATTTGACCATGCTGTTTCTCATCATGATACAGACTCTCATTTCAGATGAAAGTGAAATATAATCCTGTCCCTGTTGTTTCTCTACTGCAGTCCGCCACCTCTATGTGGGGCCATCCCTGCAAGCAGTGATTACGTGGCAAAGCAGGGGGATAAGGTGGCAGCCCGAGTGAAGGCTGTGGATGGAGACGAACAGTGGATCCTGGCTGAGGTGGTCAGCTATAGCCACTCCACCAACAAGTAACTATCTGTCAACTGTCTTCAGTTTAAAGCAACAGTGTATATCTCCATCCTTAACAACAAGTTCATATAATTACAGTGCTGTAGGTAGCTATTCAGGGCCTCCTGAAATCCCTGTTTTACAACTCAAAATCATTATTCCCTAGAACTTTTGAATTTGTACATTCCAAAAACATTAGTGTGTATATCAAAATGAATCATAGGCTGTGTGAGTTGTTGTGACTATAGCCATTGGCAAGTCACTGAGAAACTAACAGCAAAACTAGTTGCAGTGATTATACATATTTTAGTAATACATAATAAATACATCTGATGTATTCAATGAGCCAGAACATGTTTGCTGTCCAAATCTTGCTGTAAGGCTCTAGAAGTCTTCATCACCCAAATTTTTTCCAGAAATACCTCACTAAAACTTATCTGAACATTCTTAAGTTAAATCCAGCTCTGTTATTAAGGTAGGGCATACTTTTTAATGTGGTTTAAGTATGACTTACTGTGAATTACAAGAACGAACAAAACGTCATGTAGCTAAACACAGAAGGCAGCGTTTTCTATTAATAAACATATTTCTCAGGATTGGAAATTCTTAATAATTCTTGATTTACACAGTGAATAAATAGACACAACAGATATTTAAACATATTGTAGCATCTATGTGCCTGCATAATGTGTGTGCATGTGAAAAGAATTCTGTGGGGGAGTTGAAAGTCAACACCACACCCCTTATATGAAATGGTGAGGTTCTAGTTTAGAGTGAGAGTTAATAGAGAGTTTATAAAACGTGGATGCAGTTTAAATGGGCTGAGAGAAGTTTTGGATTCATATTTACAGAAGAAAATTGGTTGGCTATTGGCTTCTGATGTTTGTTAGCAATGTTAGCTTTGTAGCTTTGGCACTAAACTAAAGAAGGCTTGGCTAATAAACATGTCTTGGCTGATGGACAACTGCTGGAGTAAGTTGAAAACTGTGTAAATTCGATTTCTCACTGAACCAGTGCCTTAGAGAGATGTCTGCCGTTTAAGCAACAAAGTAACTGCCAGTCAGAATTAGGTTTTGAACTGCTTTGTGATTGACTATTTGTCATGTGTTCTCAGGTATGAAGTGGACGACATTGACGAGGAAGGAAAAGAGTATGTATATCTTTCCTGTTTTTAAATTCAAGTTATTGATATTTTTTATTATTTCATTTGTCACACAGTTACATTGCTGGCTGCACTCGCAAGCTTTCTTTCCATCCCCTCCTGACCTGTCCTCCTGCTCTTCTGTCTCTGGTTTTGCTCCAGGAGACACACGCTGAGTCGAAGAAGAATCATCCCGCTGCCACAGTGGAAGGCCAACCCAGAGACAGACCCCGAGGCCCTGTTCAGCAAAGACCAGCTGGTGCTGGCCCTCTACCCACAAACCACCTGCTTCTACAGAGCACTCATTCATACCCCCCCACACCGGGTGAGGAAAAAAGGGAGCAGTAAAAGCATGAAGGGATGAGTTGCTAACAGGCAGCCTCTACCACAGCAGAAAAACTATTAAAAATAATATATATATCTTTACAGCATCAATATCACTTTTACTGAGTTAAACTTTTACTGGTGAACAGAATACGTGTATCCATCTATGCCCCATCTATAGCCTATGGTCTTCTTCCATTACAAGTTTGTTTGGAGTAAGGTTTTAAAGTATCGGGAAATGGGTTTAATCATTTCTGTGGCCATTGTTGGTATGATACAGGTACAGCAGTGACTAGGTTTAAAAAAAAAAAAAAAAGAAAGTATGCCTTCACATGACATGGAACAGTTGGACATTTAGTACTGTGCAAAGTCAGAGACCACCCAGTATTTGTATTAGTAATTTGTATAACATGCCAGAAATAAGCTATAAAAACATATATTAGACAAAAAATTACACAGAAGCCGCAACAAATACATATAATGTCATAATCTCTGCTTTGATTGCAGCTTTAGGTTTTTGGGAGACTTGCTTTTAAGAACTCTCTTGGGATATTTTCCCACACCTTACCCCAGTGAGCGCTGGGATAGGCTCCCCCTGTGACCCAGGAGAATAAGCAGCTCGGAAAATTAATGAATGAATACGTTCCCACATCTCCAAAGTTTACTTTTAGATGATTTTTACAATCCAAGACTAATTTAGACTCGTCAGTTCATTAAAAACTATACTCCTTTTCTAAGATGCCCAGTTTGTGGCGTGCAATTTTTTCTTCTTTAACTTCTTGACAGCTACAGATTCTTTCAGACTTGTAGTTTTGTTGTCTCACAGTGTAAAGAAAGGCAGAACCACCTGTAGATTTTTTTCCTGAATTGTTGCAAGAGTGGAGCTTGAGTTTCTCCTCTCTGTCCGAGATATAAGCTGCTGTTTATCTGGTGGGGGTAGTTTTTGTGGCTAGCAAGTTCTGCTTGGTTTTTAGTTAATGTCCAGTTTTGGACCGACTTGCTCCTCCTTGCAAATAGGAGTGGATTCTCTTGTATCTTATCTGCTCAGAAATATCTACTGAACAATGAATACCTTGGACTGAATGGTTGTTCTGCCTGGTAGAGAAATACGTTATAGGTGGTTTCTGTTTTTTTGCACAGTTCTACACAAAACAAAGATGTTACAAACCACTTACTCATGAAGTGGCTCAGTTAATCAAAATATCATAGTTTCAATTCCCTCATAGCATAGAACAGACTGTGTCTATAAAAACAACGTAATGAGAAAATGCCTTACCTACCTGCAGGAACCACTAAGCAACATCTTCCTGTGGAAAATAAACAGACTCTGAACCAGTGAACAGGGAAACTGGCTAGGAAAGAGGCCCCAGAAGAAATTTTCTCGATGTCCCTCAGTGATTTTAATACTTTCTTAAATTGCTTTTGGAAAGATGTAGACAGATGATCTCAAAATGAATGGACCACATGTTTCATATTTTAACAAGCCTCGTTTTAATTGCAGCCCCAGGACGATTATTCCGTGCTGTTTGAAGACACTTCATATGCAGATGGATACTCGCCACCTCTCAACGTAGCCCAGAGATATGTGGTGGCCTGTAAGGAGAATAAGAAGAAATGAGGAAGAAGAACAGCTCAACTCTTGTACAGGTTATGGTCACCCCTTACCATACTGGATCTTGGATCAGGACTCCTAAACTCCAGGAATTTACTGATTCCAGTTCCCAAAAGTAGACTGTGGCAGAGTTTGTGCCTGTATCTGTAAATGGCAGATCCTCAGTTATTTCTTTTTTTTGTTTTTTTTGTTTTTTGGTTTTTTTTTTGTATTTGCAAAGGACTCTTGGATAACATTGGGTGACATTATCATGGCCATCTGCCAGTTGTCTATTGAATGGTGAATTAACCCAAAACTGTGGTAAATCAGGTCTGCATTCATCATTCAAGTCTACGTGACCTTGGTGATATTTCATGTATGTGTGGTGTTTTTTGTATGTCATGTCTGTGCATTTGGTGGCAAGGAATCCAGATGCAGGTAAATAGTGTAAAAAATGTGAAAATAAACCCTTTTCAAGCTTTTCAAGTGTTTTTCTCTCTAGAGTGGATGAATGTTATTCAGTTGTTAAGATCTAGACAAAAGTCATTCAGAGAGAAAGAGGTTTGATGTAAAATGATTCACTGCTAAGAAACCTCCTCAGATTTCTTTGCAGGGGTGGTGACAGGAACAGGGGTTGCCATGTCTACAAAACAAATATCTTAAACACCAGTGAAACTGTACATGTCTTGAAACACATGCATGTAATACACTTACCAAGCACCTTATTAGGAACACTACTTTGTTTCTGCACTCACCGTCCATTAAATCTGCTCCCCTTATTCTCTACATTGTAGTGTCACAATTACAGACCGGTTTCTTTACTTTGTTGCCTCTCACCCTGTTCTTCAGTAGTCACGACCCCCACAGTGTAGGTATTATTTGGGTGGTGGATCATCTGAGCCCTACAGTGACACTGACGTGGTGGTATGTTAAGGTGTGTTGTGCTGGTGTGAGTGGATCAGACACAGCAGTGCTGCTGGAGTTTATAAACAGTATTCACGCACTGTCCACTTCATTAGACACTCCTACCTTGCTGATCCACCTTGTAAATGTAAAGTCAGAGATGATGGTTCATCTGTTGCTGCACTGTTGTCATCTGCACAGCTGTGTTGTCATCCTCTGGTCCTTCATCAGTAGTCCTGGGATGCTGTGGCTATATAGTTTTGGTTGATGGACTATTCTCAGCCCAGCAGCTCTGCTGTGTCTGTACTTGTGCCAGCATGTCAGTGTCACTGCCAGTGCTGAGATTGATCCACCACCTACATAGTATCTGCGCTGTGGTGGTCCGGTGGGGGTGCTGCCAATTGAAAAACAGGATGAAAGCGGGGTAATGAAGTTGGCAGAGAAACTGATGGACTGCAGTCTGTAGTTGTAAAGCTCTTAAGTACTCCTACATGATAAGTGGAGCTGATGAAATAAACAATGAGTGTAGGTACAAGAAGTATTTATTCCCTGATAAAGTATTAATGTCGAAAAAGGATGTCTAAGGCATCGAGCAGTGTATATTTCATTGACTGGTTTCTGTGAATTAGTCTCTAGAAGAAGCAAATAATTCGGATGCCAGGCTCCTATCACACAATTCCTAGTGTGTGTATTAGTGATGTGTCGGTTCATCGAATCGGCTCTTTTAGGCGAGCATTGGGAACCGTCTCCCTGAAGAGGGGTCATTTGTCATTTGTCTGTTTCTGGCATTTTTCATGCAATTCTTAGTCATGTTTCCAACTCATTAACAATTTAGCTTTTAGTTGGAATTCATCCAATGAAACGTCTACTTAACATACCGAAGTTTTACATCACAGATAATGTTTTCTGTTATTTGAATAATTAGAGTAATTACGATAAGTTTTAATTAATGTTCAATGATAGTTAAAATTGGGCACGTGACCAGCTTTGGGAAACTAAAACTTGTGCTACAGTGCGACAGAATAGAGAGTGGCTGAAAGAACCGATTCTTATTTGTGAACTGAACCAATTCACTGAAAAGAACCAAATTCCCCATCACTGTTTACTGACCCAGTTTGTTTGTGCCACTCTGTTCTAGGAAACGATTGGCTGAGAGGGGCGTTACGTCACCAGAGCGCGTCGACGGGGTTTTGTGAATCTACAGAAGATGGCTGAAGTGGTAAACCGCTTAATTTGTACTTTGTTAAATGACTCGCTGATATTGTTTTATTTAACGACCCGTCTTATAGCTGAGTGGGCTCAAACTGTTTTAAAATTAGTCTTTTCTAGTAGCTTTTTACTTTCTGTCATGGCTTTTAGTTTCGCTAGCTGGCAGCTAACAACATCGCACCGCGGCTAAGTCTGGATAACAGTGTCGAGTATGACATGAACGTACACAGCGCGGAGAAAGAGCCTCCGGTTGAATTAGCTGAATTAGAAGTGTCTAGTCTGCGTTAGGTCAGGTGCTTAACGTTACTCGGCTCGCTAGCACGTTTAATACTTCGTTGTGACTTCGTGTGTTCGGTCTTTCTGTAGTGTAGTAAGCACGTTACTGTTTATTACAATAATCTAGCGGCAGATTGACTAGTTGGTGTATCAGAGGCGAACACCAGCATCTGTTTTCCACTAAGAAAACTTCCTGAGTTTTTAGTCAGTGAAGCAAATCAAAAAATTACTAATTAAATATTTTCCTCTCTGAAATGTGATTTCTGTATTTTTAGGGTTAGCCTTACTTTGGTAAGATTTAAAAACAGAAAGGAAAACACATAAGTCCAGTCAAAACAGGCTGTCTCATGAGTTAGAGGTGGTAGAAAGTGTCAGAATATCGATTATTGCGATATTATGTTGTGTGTTACTGTATTAACATTTTAAAATATAGATTTTTAATCCATAGGTTACAATCAAAGATATGTGCCAAACAGTGGTTCATTTTGCAATGTGATTAAACCCATGAGATAGCAGTATTTTTTTTACTACACACTGCTAGCATTAGCAAACCTATGTATATGGAGGTGTGTTATTATTTTCCTATGGCAGTTCTCCTAAAATGATATTTTGAGAAGTGTTCTGTCTTGTATTGCTTACAGTATTGCAATATATTGAATCATAACCCCCGTATTGTGATATGTATCATATTGCCATATTGCATGTTGTTTCTGCCCAGTACTGCCTGTAATGAGTGTGATTTAAATAAAATGTGAATTTAATGATGAATTTTAATGTGATCTTTGTCTTCAATCCAGATATCTGACAGCGACAGCGATGGGGAGATTAGGGTTATAAGCCGGCCCAACCCACCTCCCAAACGCAGACGCATCATTGACCCCTCTGAAATAACATCCGTGCCCATTTACTCAAACAAGGTACAGTTCTATTTCTGGGGCCAGAACTTTGTAAACTTGTAAAAATGACTGGATTTGGCTGTACGTTTATTCGATTCAGTGTGGTAGTATTTACACAGGTGCTTTAATTTTTCTTTAGAAATGATATGTTTCCTTATAGAAGTTTCAGGTGTCTTGTTTGGGTTTGATGGGGTGTCTTATTATTACTTAGTACCTGTGGTGGTTATTACTGTTGTTTCAGGTTAACAGCAGCCTACAGCTGAAGCCAGCCATCTTCAAACAATTGGACTGCGGGGGTAAGTCTGTATTACCAGGAACTAACAATACTTTCTTAATTTTAAACACAAAATCATGTATGTCTTATATTTTAGATGAGATAAAAGGTTTGGACTATTAATGCTTCATGTCATTTAACTGTTAAAAGTTAATAGAAAATTGTTGCCTTCAGATATTTGTGGGTATGTGTTAAGAATCCCGTGCTGTGTGTGTGGAATTCCCCATAGAAAGCGATGAAGAGGAAGCCAAGCTGTGGTCTCCGTCGCCACCCAAAAGCAAACCATTCAGAATAAATTTAAGCGACTCGGAAGATGAGCCAGATGGAGATGAATCAAAACAAAGGAACCAGAATAAGAAACAGTGAGTTTCAGCCTAAATATCAGTGCTTGATGAAGTGAAGGAATGCTGAGGAGTTCTAGATCATGGGTCGGCAACCTTTAACACCCAAAGAGCCATTTGGACCCGGTGTCCACAGAAAAAAAAACACTGGGAGCCGCAGATACTTTTTGACATCTAAAATGAAGGTAACACTGTATATATTGCTTTTTCTTACCTTTATTGTATGAACAACTATAGCGTGTTGCTTATCCATGAAGTGCGACAGAGAATATTTACTTTATTTATGTAATGAACACATTTTCAACATTTTGAATTATTGAAAACATTATAACAAAAAAAGCAACACGATGATTTGAAGGTCTCTATCAAATGAATTAAAAAGCTAAACTTAAATTATCCACGCAGCAAACAAAAAAAAAAATGCCGTGAGCCGTCATCCTTATATCGCCTTTGGGCTTTCGGAGCGTGTAGCGGAGCCTTGACCTGAATTTAAAAAATAATAATACGTGAGAGAAAAAAGCACTAGATCACTAAACAATAAAAAATAAATATTTGCAAAATATCTGCTTAAATATGTATGTTACCTGGTTAATGGGATTTCTGCTCCTGAACCTCTGCGCACAGCGTCTGCAAATCGGGGCTGTACGAAGTCACTTTCACCTTTACGCAGGACTGTAAGCTGTTGTCTGTGAGGCGTGTGCGGTGTTTGTTTTTAACGTAGTTCATGGTGGAGAATAGCTGCTCACATACATATGTGGATCCGAAGATCGACAGGACTCCAAATGCATATTTCTTCATGTTTATGTAGGTGTCAGGGATGGCATTACACTTACATTTCTCCATACTTGGCCTACCTGGGAGTCGCGATAAATAGACGTCATATGTTTTGGCGGGTATACCGGCTTCCGCGTGTGTGACGAAAAATAATAAAATATAATTTTATTCTAATTTAAATTTTTACATTTTTATTTCCAGACCACAATAAGCTTAAAAAAAAAACTAACACAAAAAGCACACTTCAATTAAATTTATAATTTATTTTCCCATGCCACACGGAGCCGCAGTATAAGGATGGAAGAGCCACATGCGGCTCCGGAGCCGCAGGTTGCCGACCCCTGTTCTAGATGAACTTGATGACTTTTTAAATTCATACTCGGTAGAACCCATAATAAACCATTTTTAAAACGACAGTGCTCTGGTGTAACGAGGTGAAGTGAAATGAGAGAATTCGATGACATAATGTTTGATGATGCCATAAAAATCTTTTTTTTTTTTTTTATCCTACTATATAATTATTATGTTCTATAAAAACCAACTGTTGCATTTTTGTATATTCTGTTATAAAGAATTCTGTTTCAGATTGAGCCTTGTCTTGTCTTTCTGACTTTCTCACCTACCTTCTCCCCATCTCAGCGATGTCTTGCGATCCCCCTCTCCACCCCCACCTCCCCGCAGCCCACCTGTCAAACGGACTAAACGAGCAGACAAGAAAATAAAGTGAGTAAATGACTGTTTACTCTCAGTGGAACTATGGTTGTAAAAATATATATTTCAGTATAAACTATTCAAGTGCAAATCCTGGGCCTACAGTACAGGCCTCCCTGTTATCAGTCTTTGGACTTAAATGTATGGGCTCATTTCTCTTTTTCTTAGAGAGGTCAACAGGATTCTGGAGGAAATTGGCTCTCTTGTATGTCCTTCACCTGAAAGAGCATATGATGTTCCTGAACAGAGTGACTGCCTCTCTCCCAGAAATGACGATGATGATGACGATGACATCATTATTATTTCCTCTGAAGATAAACAGAAGCGACGTCCACACAAACCTGTGCCCAGAGCGTCAGGCAGACAGATTTCATTGAAATTCCGCTGGCGAACAGATGTGTACAAAATTCCAGTGCTATCTGTAAGATGTGTATTTTTTTATATATTTATACACACATATATATATATATATATATATATATATATATATATATATATATATATATATATATATATATATATATATACACTGGTAGGGAGGGCCGCCGTTAATCAGTTTCAGCTGCTTTGGTGTTAATGAAATTAACAACAGGTGCAGTAGAGGAGCAACAATGAGGGTGATCATTTTGATTTTCATCAAACGATGTGGCATCCTTTCGTTCCTAAGACATTACCCAGTCTATATGAGGAAAGATATTCTGTATGATTTTTTTTCCCATTGAGCACCTGATGTTGTTTTCCCCGGAAAACACCAGTGTTCTGGCCTTCTATTTTTTTTCAGCGAGCAGTGTATGAGCATATGATATTATATATATGCCGCCTGCAACTATATATATATATGCGTTATATGGTGGCGATATGATATCTGGGGATATTATGGACGCACAGACCTACAAATCGGCACCCTGGATGTCTAATATCTGCCCTGAGTGAGATCATGGCAAAACAAGCAGTAAGAAATGAAGAGCAATAGAATAAATTGATGAAATCAGTATATCTGGATCATGATGTATTTGTTTCAAAGACACCAGTTTTATAATTAATCAGATAAAGTCTGTGCAAGGCCGGAGGTGCAGACTTACAGTTAATTTCATTTATGTTTATTATTTTCATGCCCACAGTACAAGCGTTAGTGAGGGCCCCATGTAGTTATAGTGTTTTGATTGCCACTCCGAATTAGGGCCTGTTTTCATTTGGTCCACCTTTGATTCACTTAAAACCCTAATTTTTATTTCCATCAGATGGTGCACCAATTGACAAACACATTAAGGAAAAATGTGGACTGTGTGGTTAAAATAAAAATTTTAAAAAAAATTCACGTAACTATGACAGAATTATAATCATTCTTTAAGCCATTGTGACCCTAATACACAGACAGGAGAGAACAGATCATTCTGTTAAAAGGTACTTTTAACATTAGTTTCACAGAAGCTGAAGCAATGCAGAGACACATTATGAGTAGGGGTAAGTGTATGTGTAGCAGAGTTTAAGGGACTGCTTATTCTCCACCCAATTCCACACCATTTCTCTGTCTGTAAAACATGGATTTGGGCAATAAGTGACAATGTCGCCCCTATGGTAAAATTTAAAACTGTACAAGATTTGTAAGTACAATAACAGGAATAAAGAATAAAGGAAAGGGTATTGATGAATTTATAATCCTAGCTCTCTTTGTCTTTTTTTTTTTGCTGTTTTCGTTTGCAGACAGATCCTTTGAGTAAAGCTGTGGACCTGCTATCTGCCAAACTTAATGTCCTGCCTTCTCAAATACTTCTGCTGAGACAAGACACTGAGCTTCCTGTGCACTCCACCCCTACAGAGTTAGATCTTGGCATTGCTGACATTATAGGTGAGTGGAAAGATGGATCCTCATTGATGGTTTTGGAGATTTGACTACTTAATTAGTTGTTTATTATTTTGTCTCATGCTTGCTATGGCCATTCTTGTTTTGAATGTTTTGCCATTTCTTTTCACATCAATATTTTCATACATGTTCCATCAGACTGTGTTGTAGTAATAGAGGACAAAGAAGAAGGAAGCAACAGCTGTGACCTCATCACTGTGCGACTTCAGGGCAATGAGAAAGGATCTGCACAAGAGTATTCCTTGGCAAAGGTTTGCATAGTTACTGTTCTACAAAGCCGCCATGGGCGGTGCGTTATTCTCTAAATAAAATACTGGCCTCAATCCTACAATAATACAACAACCTTTGTCCTTATTTGATCTCTCTCTCTTTTTCTCTTGCTCTCTCAGGATGCTCCTCTGGGTTCTATCCTTACTCAGTACACATCAGGCCTGTCTGCTACTGCTAAGCGGAAGGTCAAATTCCTCTTTGATGGGTCAAAGGTGACACCCAATCAAACACCATCTCAGCTGGACATGGAAAATGGTGATGTCATTGAGGTCTGGACGTGATGTCTACAAATTAATAACAATGCTGGACCTCATTTTTTCTGAATAAAAGTTTTATATATTTTCAAAAACAAATCTTCTTAATAATAAAAGTGAATATGGTTTAAAATGTGTGAATGTGTGTTTGTTTAGGAGTCTAGCCAAGAGCTGGTGTAAACTTGAAAGTTCTGGTCTGGTCCTTTTTGCTTAAAAGCAGCTAATATTGTACTACATTAAAGAAGCCCTGCCAATAAATAAAGCAGTAGTATTGTAGATATTTAGACGCATAGAAGAACGTTATTACTTGCTGTATTATTTAGTCTTTTTCCAGTTTAGCACCCACCCAAATGCTGGGTTTTTACCTGGCCACCCTATTGTTCATGTTCTGGCTATCCACTATTTGTTTATGTGTGTCAAAAAAAAAGGCAATCACTATATTAAAGGGGAGTTACACTATCAAAAGTTCTACATAATTAAACCATCGCAATGTTGATGTCATTTACAGGGGTTTGGTGTGAATGTTCTGTTCTAGAGGGTCAAAATGGTTCACAGTGGTGGTGGTAGGAAAGTCCTAATAGTTTAATGCCTCTGAAAGCTTCCTCCCAGAAATGGTCTGATACATGCTGCCTCATTTCTGGGAAGTTTTTTGTTATAAGGTTTTGGGCTAAATGAATTTATATGCATTTGTGATGGAGGGATGTATACAGTGTGCCATAAGGCAAACTATTCTTTGAAGAGAACATGCTTTTTCAGATTTTCGAATTACTGACATGATGTGTAAACAATCACAAGACAAATGTAGGTTTACTGGTGGTTTTGGATGGTAAATAAAATGGATATATCTGACACACCGACCCCTGGTTCCCATCACCACCATTGGAAAGTAAACTGTAAATCTCTTCACAATGACTCACTTCATATCTAACCAGTCTGAATGATGTACATCTCAGAGACTGAGTTATTCGAAATTTAAACTGCTAAAAACCAGCAGTGATCGAGCTTATAATGCCCCAATGCTGATTTAACTGATTCGCTACTTACATGATCAAGTGTGTTGTCCTGAAGTCTCTGCTAAGTTGTCAACTTGACCTCCAGTGGTTTTGTTACTTTAACAGCAAGTGGTGTTATACCATTAGTTCTATTCCCATAGTTATCCACACACACCACAGATTTGACACTTTCCTTCTTTTATCAAGCCATATTCCTGAAAGTTCATAATAAATAGGTCAGTATTATCAATGAACTAATCAGGTAAGACTGTATTGTGTTTTTGTTCGTCTTTTTATGGTAATAGCCAGCTTATCATGTGGACCTGATGTTTACTTAACCTTGTCTCGTTAGTCATTGATAGGCTGTAGGGCTGCTGTGATTCAGCGATCAAGGTGTCGAATGAATCTTTATTTGTGATCCGGTTCAGGTGAATCGAAATGTGCAACCTTTACGTCTGAATGAGTCACTTCTAATTGAACTACATTATATTTCACATTTTGTAAGAACATTGACTGAATATTGTTGCCATCAAACTCTGAACCAAAAGTCGTTGCATATTAAGGACATGAAAATTTAGAGACATCTTCGTATTTCATCCTCGAACTGAACGAGACTGATTCGTTGAATCGGCGATTCGAATTATTTAAGGAGTCGAATCGCTCTGGAGCGTGTCGTAATGGTCATGTGAAACTGGGGCGGAAATACAGAGTCACTTCAATATGGCGGCGCCGTTGTGAGGCTTGAGAACAACAACTGACCCAAGAAACTGAAAGACGGTCAGATTGGAAAGCGGCCGGCCGGGTTATCGTGTCACTGGTTTAGGTTTTAAGATGGTCACACATCAGCTGAGCTAACGATTTATACCTTTTAGCCAACCGAGCGAGTTCAGTGTAGCGTCCGAGTGGATTTGTGAGGGCGCATCATCTATCTGCACTGCCGACTTCAGCCTGCACCTCCAGGTAAACAACATCGACAACTACAGTATTCCAGCGTTCAGCTTCCGAGATTCTTCAGCGCCGGTTGTGCGCTTGTATTAGGCGTTTCTGACTCGTCGCTGGCTGTAATGTCAGTAAACACCGCAAAGAGGGTCTCCTGTTTTCGCAGTTTCTGTTCCTGATTAATATTAACAGTTTAACAGCCACAGAAATTTCGAACAGGTGATTTAATGAAGGATCTGCTGTGAGAATGTGATAGTCTTTTAAACACCGATTCTGTGTTGTTTAGTTTTGATGCTGTTACCAGTTTAGGTCTTTAATATTAAGGGTGTCTTGGTTGAAATGTTGAAGATGCTGGTCAGGGCTCAGGATACGGTCCAGTGTTGTCAGCAGAAATAACTGCAACTCAGAAGGATTTGAGCTGACAGGCATGTCTGGTCTGAAACCTCTTTGGTTGCTTAATAAAAACTGTGAACACTGCTATATAGGAAGCTTTCATCACCATGTCTCCTAGTGTTCCTATATTTTCCTTATTTGATGCAGATGTTTTTATGTTAATTCACTTTTCGGAGTTTAACAATAAGCATATTCCTGGTTTCAGTATTTTTTTTTTTTACATTTTGCATCAGGTACATTATTGTTTTTACTCAGGTGGAGTTTTAATTCAGTTTTCAGTGGTTTGTCTGTTTAGAAAGTCTTGAGTCTTCAGAGCTGTAATGTTTACTACTATAGGGATGGCCAACATGAAAGCAATATACAATATGTAATAGAGTGGATCTGACAAGGATAACTCGTAATAGTGCCAGATTTAAGAAATAATAATTAAAAAAGAAATAAATCGTTTAAAAAAAAAAAAAAAAAAAAAGCATCACTGCAATGATTTTATTCAGCATTTCAAATAGGCTGCTGGACCAAGTCTGGTTAAAGCAGACTTGTTATGCTGTCTTTACAATAAAGCATGCAGTTTGTTCAGGCAAAAACCTGTACTGCCTCATGTAGTACTGCCTCATGTAGTACTGCCTCATGTAGTGCTGCCTCATGTAGTGCTGCCTCATGTAGTGCTGCCTCATGTAGTGCTGCCTCAGGTAGTACTGCCTCATGTAGTACTGTTTTTAAAGACATATCCACCAATCCAGATGCTGGGCATCATAAATGGCCCAGATGTGCATGTTTAAAGGTCTGGGTCTAATTACATTAAAATCAAGTTAGGCCTTTGCTCTGTCCTGTAATGTTGCCTTTTTGGAGGAGCTTGTTTTTCTATGGACAGCGATGGTATATTTCTAAACTGTAGATGATGTGACTACATCTGTTTGTATTACCACAGTGTTAAATGCTGTGCTATTTTCGAGGATAAATACACCATAAAATATTCGACTGGAAGTCTATAAAGTGTTGATCAAATGTACAGTCTGATGCTATTAATAACTCTTTCAGTAATTATCTGTCAATATTAAGATGATTGATTAGAACCTTAAATGGTTACATGCAAAGATGTCATCTACAAATGCCAGTGTCATATGCAGCATACATTTTAGAGCACAAGAGTTTAGAACAGCACTATAAGCCTGGAGGGAAATCTAAAATAAATTAAAAGTCAGTGGAGTCAGATTTCAGGTGAGGTTTCTAGGCCACAGCAGATGTTTTTAAATATGAGATGTGTGAGAGGTAAAGGTGCCTGTGACATTAAAAGAAGGTCCTGCTCAAATGGAACATCAACACTATACTAAGGAAGATAGGATGACAAAATTGGTAATCCATTAAAATGTTCAGAAGACATTCTTCACTAAGTTTTGATTCATCCACTGAGGAGAGTCTGAGCACAGTTGATGTTACGAAATGTTTTTCTGGTCTAAAAGTCTGCAAAACATACATAGCGTAGCCTTTTCTGCTTTAAAGTTTGAAGACATCCAGGTTTTGGAATACTGTTTTAATAGAATACCTTACAGTGAAGTACTTATCAAGCCAACCAGAGCTTCTATGTGATTCCATCTTACCAGCATACATACAGCAACAAGTGCTTTTTGTTTCACTTCTCAGATGTTTTTAAATATATTTTAATGTTCTGGCATCACGAGTCCAGTGGCCTTGTTTACTTCCTCTTTCATGTGTGTACACATATTTTCCCCTTCTACTGTGTAATCGGCCTACTGAATGAATTGGTTTACACATCCGTTCGTGTACTCGCCCCTCGAAGACTCTTCCCAGCAAACAACAAACCACAGTTTCTTTTCGCCCCAGTGCTTCTCCTTGCATGACCTGTTTTCTGAAACAGGTCAATGCACATCAACACACACACAACACAAACAGACATATTCCTTCTTTAGAGTCTGTGTTGTTAAAGGAGTAGCTTTAAAAGCTGACACTGATCAACATTGAAAACTTACAGAAAGTAATTATTATTTCATTATTTCATTTTAGACCTGCTAAACCTATTTTCTTCTAACATGCCATGCCCTCTCTCCTCTTTGCATTTTTGCAGCAGCAGTGATGTCACTCGTAGACCCCACATCCGATACCACACCGTTCTTCTCTGATGAGGCTGAAGGGGAAGGATCTGCAGAAAAAGATGAAGGGCCTTCACCTCGACAAGAGGAGGACTCTCCCAGTGGGTTGTCCTTTTGGCGGGCACATCTGACTGTAGGAGTGCTCTGCTACATTAACTTGCTCAACTACATGGACAGATTCACTGTAGCAGGTAACTAGTGTTGTGCATTACATAGTGTAACCTATTGCAGATTTAACACCGGTTTAGATGGATATACATCATAAACAGAACAGAGCATGCCTGGAGCTTGTTATCTACCTCAGAGAATAATACTAAGTATGGTACTTGTATAGGATTTTGCTTTGGAGGTCTCTGATTGATCACATGCATTTAGATTAGTGTCCCGACGTTGGTTTTGAGATAAGACTCTGTAGAAAATGATGTTTCTGTGCAGTAAAATCACATCCTGCAGGTCTAGATAGCACTGTCACCACGACCATTTACGTTAACTGTGAGGAATTTGGGAATTGCTTCAGGAGGGTATTGATCAAACACGCTTGAGGCACATAGGATCTACCTCAAGTGTTGCAGTAGATCGTCAATAGCATTGACCCGTTGAACTTATTGATCTCAGTCATTCAACTAAAAAGGTCAGAATCCACCATCTCTTTTAAAATGATAAAACTATGGTCATTGTGAGTGATGCGTCTTCTGTATGGCTCTGAGAGTAGGGCCTGATTGATTGTTTAGGGTAGCAGATACTAAGGTCCCTCAGATTTATTGTGTTTTGAATAAACCAGGCCACTAAATATTGCTCAGTATTCTAATGCATTGACATGGTGTGACTTCTTTTCAAAGACTGTTAGGTCAGTAGCTCCTCATAAAATTGCGTCAGTATTATTGGTTATGGAGTTTTCAGCTACTAAAAATCAGAAGTGGTCACAAAAAAAAAATTAGGCACATTGTGCTACAGTTGATTGTGGTTAAGGGGGTATTTAATCAGTTTAAAAATCTATACTGTTAAAGAATTGAGATGTAAACAAAGTCATTCAAGGTGTTTAGACATGGAACGTGTGGAGAATTTTTTGAATAATTTTGGAGAATCTTATTTACCAGTGAAACTCACACATCCTCTTAGTTTCATGTTATATACTAATATAATCCAGTGTTGGTAATTTTTAAACTATTAAAAAATTGATTAAAATGACATTTTGTTTGGGACGGTTTGTATTACAGTGTGCAACAGAGATTTAAAAATTGTGTATTTTAGGCCAGAACTTCAGGCAGCATATTTACATTTACATTTATGGCATTTAGCTGACGCTCTTATCCAGAGCGACTTACAAGGGTAATCATAATACAGGTAGGTCAATGTGGTGTTAGGAGTCTTGCCCAAGGACTCTTATTGGTGTAGCAAAGCACAGTCACCTAGACCGGGAATCGAACCCTAGTCTCCCACGTGTGGTGGTTCCACATTAAAGCTAATCTAATAACTTTCTGAGAGGCAGCTTTTAGAGGCATTAAACTCTTTACTTAGACTACTGGTCTCTCTCTCTTTCCCTGTTGTGAACAGTTTGGACTCTGTATGCTTCTTAAGTATGAAGAGTTTCAAATAAAACCACTCTCAGTGGTTTACATGAATTACATCATCATAACCGTTTAATTACATAGAAACTTTATGGGAAATTGATGCAATACACTTTAATATAAACCTCTGTCCTCTTTGGCAGGTGTGCTTCCTGACATTGAACACTTTTTCAACATCAGTGATGGCAAATCAGGGCTGCTTCAGACGGGTGAGAAGAAGCCATTTGAACGTTTTTGTTGATGCATGTGAAGTAGAAAGCAAGATCAAGTGTGTAACACGTCTCCCTCCCACAGTCTTCATCTGCAGCTACATGTTCCTGGCTCCTGTCTTTGGGTACCTGGGAGACAGGTACAACCGGAAGATAATCATGTGTGTAGGCATTGGCTTTTGGTCAGTGGTCACTCTGGCCAGCTCCTTCATTGGCAAAGACGTGAGTTGTTTAATTCTAATGTGTGTGATTCATTTAATCAGTCTAGAAAAAGTGTTTACACAGCTTTCCCAACTATCTACATAAGAGTAAATACCCTGATTAATGTACAGTGAGCTCTCTGCCATTGCTGATTAATTGCCCTTTCTCACTTGCAGTATTTCTGGGCATTGTTGTTGACACGGGGGCTGGTGGGGGTTGGCGAGGCCAGTTACTCCACCATTGCTCCCACCATCATTGCTGATCTTTTTGTCAAGGAGAAAAGAACCAAAATGCTCTCCGTCTTCTACTTTGCCATCCCTGTAGGCAGGTAAGAGAGAACACTCATAGTACATAAGGTCAAAAGCAGAACAACAAACCTTGTTTTCTTGAACACACTGAGTTTCTGCAGATTGGTATTGATTGGTCATGCATGAGACACATGAGGGATCTGAATGTTAAGTGTTAGTCAATAGCACTGACCCAGTCCAACCAGTCTAACTAGTTACAATTTGAATCCACTCATCGCTTTTCCCCACTGCAGCAGTTGGCTTGTACTCTGAACCGTCACTGATAGTTCCACAGTGTGGGTATATAATGGCCATTTTATAGAGGCAATCTTTTAATGGTATATCTAACCATTGTTAATAACTGACCTGGTCATATTTCAAACCTTTCATCTTTATTGTCATGGCAAAATGGCATAACTCCATAAGTCTTAATATGCATTTGATAAATGTAAATTCAAAACATGTCTGTTGTTATTTATTAATGGAGATGAAGACCAGGTCTGAAGACCAGGTCAAAATAAGTCTATTCTTTATTAAGCTAATTTTTAATAGTGCTCCAGCAAAAAAAATAAACCCATGGTGGTCACTGATTAGGAGGCTAGAGGACAGCAGAAGTCAACACGACAAAGTCAAACACACAGGAAAAAAAAGCTTGTGCAAAGTCAAAGCACATATCCATGTTTAATTCCCAGCCAGTCTCCGTGGATATAGCATAGGTTAATACATGCTGAATTTGATTTTGTGTTGCTGTGGACCAGCGGTCAGATTATTGTTATTATTATAAGAGGGTTTTTTTTGTTTTGTTTTCCCCACTTCAGCTATAAAAGTTGCATTTCAAGCTGTAATACAAATGGTATTGTTGCATGTGTCCAGTAATTAGTTTTTCTCTCTGTTTCTCCGTATCTGTCAGTGGTCTGGGATATATAGTGGGATCTGCTGTGGATAACACAGCGAAAGACTGGCACTGGGCCCTGCGGGTAGGTCTGCTAAACCCTTAACATTTCATTACTGCATCACTGGGTCTGTACCATTAAGCGTACAATTTCTGGTGCGATTTCTTTGTTGCTTTATTGACTCCATAAACCCAGGACTTATTTTTCTATTATTTATTTTTTACAATATACACAATATATATATATTACAATATACAATAGAGTACAATATAGTGCAAGTGTGTATCGTTTACCATGGTTAATAAATGTAGTGCACCTTTAAAACTTGAGATACACATTAGGATGGTAAGACCATGTTTACTTTGTTCAGTCCTTGGTGAACAGAAAATGTACCTGGACCCCTTTTTTGACAGTGCATAGAGTTTTGAATGACAGTATCTGTCTCTCATTCTGTCTCTGGCAGGTAACTCCTGCTCTTGGGCTTATAGCAGTTTTGCTGTTGGTGGGTGTGGTTAAAGAGCCCAAGCGTGGTGCCATTGAAGCCCGACCTGAACACACACTTCAGAGGACCAGCTGGCTGACCGATATGAAGGCCCTCTGCAAAAAGTGAGAAGTGTTCACCAGGACATGTGAATGATGTTGAAAGCTGTATTCCATTAAATCTGTATTAGTAGAGTGTTTCATATCATGGTTCTTAGATATGATTAAGTCTAAGACTAGACACTAATTTGTTAATTTACTACTTTTTTATTTTATTTTAAATGTTAGAAATTTCAGACTCATTGCGCTCACTGGCTTTGTGTTTGACAGAGTATAGCTGTAACTCTTTCTAGTATTGTGTTTCCTTTATGGGTTAAAAATCAGCTTAAATGTAGCGTGTTTTTTGTTTGTTTTTTTTTTTGCTTATATGTTAATTGGTCTCTTTCTCTCTTTCTCTCTCTGTCTCTCTTTCTCTCTCTCCACAGTCATAGTTTTGTCCTGTCAACGTTTGGCTTCACAGCGGTGGCCTTCGTCACTGGTTCTCTAGCTCTGTGGGCGCCAGCTTTCCTTTTCAGAGCTGCAGTCTTCACAGGAGAAAAACAGCCCTGTGTTGTCGGACCCTGTGACACATCTGACAGGTAACACGGACATACACATATTACACACATACATACACATATACACATACATACACACTTACACACCCAGAACATCTAAAAGTATTTTGTGACCTTGTAAATTTTTATTTGAGTCTACTGGCTCCACCATTTTGTGTTCAGGTCATACATTTTGCAAAAATTTTGAATAAATTGTATGTTTGAATAATTAACAAAAACACATGGCCATATGGTATGGCCAAACTGTCAAAAATATGTATTTTGGTCCAAATGGTAATAAAAAGCTTTGCTATTACGCAATCATAAAACTACAAAAGTGCATTTCCTGAAGGAAACGCGGGATGGTTGCGCAGCTTGCTTGGTGAGGAACGAGGGATGAGTAAACGAGTGCAGGTCGGTATGACTGTGGGTTAGTGCTTGGGGACCTCCCCTTAGTGAGCATGCGAAGTCTGGTGGCTCTCGGGTGAAGGAAACAGCTGCGCTTAGGTGGGTCAAAAAATGACTGGGACTCTATGGGAGGAACGAGGGATGAATCAACGACAGATAGAGGAGTGCGGGTCAGTATGGCTGTGGATTAGTGCTTGGGGTCCTGCCCTTAGTGTGTATGTGAAGTTTCGTGCCTCTAGGCTGAACGAAACGGCCGGCTTTGGAGGGGTCCAATAATGACTGGGACTCTATTGGAGAAACGAGGGGTGTGAAACAATAAGGAGAAACTAACGAGTGCTGCGCCCCAAGCCAGTGTATCCGATTTGGTGTCTCTAGGTCGGGCGGAAGTGTTTTTCGATCCTATTCAAAAATTTCGGGAAAAAATTCCTTCCTATCCGTGCATCTGGACTGGACCATCTAGACCATCTGGAGTTGGAACGGACTCGATATCTCGAAAGCTGCAGGATGAGTTAGTCGGCGATGAATCGGGAGAAAAAGAAAAATCTAATAACAGTATAGTTGCGCATATAAACCAAATAAATACAAAAATAAACAAGTGTATAAATAAGCAGGTTATGCAGACAGTTCTGTTCTGATGTGCACTTAACGCCCCTCATCAAATAAATCCTGCTATGCTAATATGCAGGAAGTAGAGCATTATAACAGTAAAAGCAAGGCTCTTACCACACTTGCTCATGGCTCTTGATAACTGTGCAGTAGGATTTTTCACATGATGCCGCAAACATCACAAGGGTGGGGAAGTGACCTGAGAAGGAGCTTGTTAACTGACTAAGCAAGAAAAAGGTTTATGAGACCAGCTGCTGGACTCCTTTGACAGCTCTGACAGGAAACATTTACACACACATCAGGCTGTATATAAAGCAAATTTTAGGCAATAAGCTTACCAACAGATGGGAAAAGAAGATAGCAGGAGAGCAAAGGAAAAGATGAATGAAATGGTAAAGTGAAATAAAAGAATCCACCTAAAACCAGACGCTCAGCCACAGGAATTGTCTTATTGGTTGCTTAAAGTCTATAATGGGGCTGCAGTAAGTTTGAAACTGTGGTGTGGGCTACAGTCTGTATGTTTATTCTAACCCCCTCTGTTTCTGTGTTCTCTAGCCTGTATTTCGGGATCATCACATGTGTGACGGGTGTGTTGGGGGTGGCAATGGGCGTAGGGGTCAGTCAGATGCTGAGAAAGAAGACCCCACGAGCTGATCCGCTGGTGTGTGCTGCTGGACTTCTGCTCGCTGCCCCATTCCTCTATTTGTCCATCGTCTTCGCCCAGAAGAGTACTGTAGCTACATATGTGAGTGTGCTTCATCTTACCACAGTATTCGCATGCCCATACAGTACTGTGCAACTGTTCCCAGCACCTGAATTTTTTTTATATAAATAGCTTTTAAACTGCATAAACATATTTGAATCTGAAGTTTGACTGACCATGACACAATTCCTGTTGAATTAAACGGTTTCTACTGTGTTTCTACACATTCTTCTGTCTATCTTTCTCTCCTTCTCTTTCTCTCTTCTTTTTTCTTACTTGCACTCAGTTATTCACACTTTCATTGAAGTAAATATTGCTTATTCTTTGTCGGCTCTTAATCCTGTATTATGGTAAAGGACCTGTCTAGACACACGTAGGAGTCTCTGTTTAAGTGCACACCCATGCACCAGATTAAATGCTGAATGACAATGGCTGCACCTTTGCCTCGTTTAGATGTGACTGTGGTTTAAAATGAACTCATGGCATTTGATGTGTGTGTGTTGTTTGTATTAGTTCTTCATCTTTTTTGGTGAAATGTTCCTCTCCATGAACTGGGCAATCGTGGCTGACATCCTGCTGGTGAGCTTCAACCACTCTCTCTTATACTTACAGATATGCTTTTTGTTTGTCTGTCTAACTTATGTCTCTCTCTCTCTCTTACTCTCTCTCTCTTACACTCTCTCTCTCTCTCTCTCTCTCTCTCTCTCTCTCTCTCTCTCTCTCTCTCTCTCTCTCTCTCTCTCTCTCTCTCTCTCTCAGTACGTTGTGGTCCCCACACGGCGGTCCACTGCAGAAGCTTTCCAGATTGTTCTCTCACACCTGCTGGGAGATGCCGGGAGTCCTTACCTCATAGGAGTGGTATGTGATAGGCACACACACAATGGGTCCCACACAATTACACTGACATGACAAAAGCCATGGAAACATCACCAGTCTGCACAGTGCCTTAATGACAACTGGGGTCTATGGCTTGTTGGGTCTGCACCACACACAAACCATATCAGCCTGAAACCATAGGTCCTTTAAGGTCCTTTAAGGTCCAGTTAAGAGAGGAACTCTAGTGGATCTTCTGCTCCCATATCCAATAGATGTTAAAGAAGGCTGCACTGTTCTGTGGGATATGTGTGTGGGGCGCCCATGGGCAGCCACTGCGCTGGCCACTATGCTGGCCACTGCGGGTGGTAATGCTTTCTGTGACGTATTCCCTGTACACGTGTGACACTGTGGTTTGAGGAAAGTTAAATGCCTGCCCAACTTGAGAAATGGAATGTCTATCCATCTGGCACTCAATACCATGCCGCCTTCCAGCTCTCCTTGCCATGAGCACACTGGCCGGTGTTCAGCCTCACTCACAAGATAACACCTCATAACTTATACAGGTGTGGGCGTTCCCAAGCTGTCCCTAAGCCGCTTCATGATCACTGAAAAATCCCATGAGTATATCAAGAACAGAGTATATTCAGTTTTATTTCCACAGAAAAAAAACTGTACTCTGAATGGTACAGATCACATTGCAAGTGGCGACCATCAGGGCCCCAGTTCTGTGTGCTATTATGGAGACAGTAGAGGACAATTGATGTTTAGATAGGATGTTGCCAAATTTTGTTCAAACTTTTGGTATAATAAGCAACATTTTTTGAACCAGAGACCAAAAATCCTTAGATCATACATTTGATCAGCCCAGATATAGTTTTACAGTCTTGTAAAAATGTCTATAGTTAACGCATACATATTGTAGAGTGTTATTGAGCATTTTCTATTTTAGTTATTAACTAAAATAATGTTTATATGTGTGTGTTTATGTGTATATTATTAATTTTAGGCATCAACATTGATTATGAGAAACTCAAAGCACAGAAAACATAATAAATCTCTCCTTTTCTCTCTCTCTCTCTCTCTCTCTCTCTCTCTCTCTCTCTCTTTCTCTCTCTCTCTGTCTCTCTCTCTCTGTCTCTTCTCTCTCTGTCTCTGTCTCTCTCTCAGTTGTCTGACTCACTAAAGCAGGCAGACTCCTATATGTGGCAGTTCCGCTCTCTGCAGCTCTCTCTCCTGCTCTGTTCTTTTGTGGCTGTTGGGGGTGGAGCCTTTTTCCTGGCCACTGCCCTCTTCATTGAAAAAGATCGGAAAAATGCTGAGAACTATGTTCCATCAGGTGAGCAAACTCGCAGCTTTGTGGGAACTGGCATTTTGACATTTTGCTGTCATTCAGTTATCCATATTTTAAAACAAATAGCCTACAAATATGAAGAACAAGGAAAAGCCAGTGAAGGTTTAACATTGTGTTTATTGTATGCAACACTAGTTAGTTGGACTGTGTTGTTGTGCCTTATCAAAGTGTGTGTGTGTGTCTGCTAAGTTGTACACTACAGTTGGTTATGTTTTTTTGTCAGGATTCTAAAAAATGTTTTCTAGCAGTTGAAAAAAAAAAAAGACACGCTCATTGTTGATGCATAGACAGATCAGTTGATGGGCCGTATCAGGTATCATCCGGAGGCCATATTACAGGAACAGTCCGCCTCTGAAACCCTTTTTTTATTCACCAGGACTGTTTTGTTAAACTGGACTCAAGTTAGGATAGCAGCTATTGTAGAATAACAGGTCTTTGTCATATTAACTGCAGATTTAAAAAAAAAAAAAATCAGTTTACCACATGTACTTGTGTAACTTGTCTGACAGACAAAGCAATCGAATATCAGGTACTTTAGTTTTCCTAAATGAAGAAGTAAAACTTAGAGAATTCATTGTACATGACCCATAAAATGTCCCTTTCAATCACACTAGTTGTAGCTACACGGGTGTAGACAACCTTTTGAGGTTGTCCTCTTCTAAATGAAGAGAAGATATCCCTTCACCTAAGATTTTATCTCTTTTTATCTGTGTGTGTTTCTGTGTTTTTTTGTTTTTTTTTTGTCTGTGTGAGTCTCTGTCTCTGTGTGCCTGTCTCTGTCTCTGTGTGCCTGTCTCTGTCTCTGTGTGCCTGTCTCTGTGTGCGCCGGTGCCTGTCTCTGTGCGCCTGTCTCTGTGCGCCTGTCTCTGTGCGCCTGTCTCTGTGCGCCTGTCTCTGTGCGCCTGTCTCTGTGCGCCTGTCTCTGTGCGCCTGTCTCTGTGTGCCTGTGTGTCTGTCTCTGTGTGCCTGTGTGTCTGTCTCTGTGTCCCTGTGTGTCTGTCTCTGTGTCCCTGTGTGTCTGTCTCTGTGTCCCTGTGTGTCTGTCTCTGTGTCCCTGTGTGTCTGTCCCTGTGTGTCTGTCTCTGTGTGTCTGTCTCTGTGTGTCTGTCTCTGTGTGTCTGTCTCTGTGTGTCTGTCTCTGTGTGTCTGTCTCTGTGTGTCTGTCACTGTGTGTGTCTCTGTGTCTGTCTCTGTGTCTGTCTCTCTGTCTCTGTCTCTGTGTGTCTGTCTCTGTGTGTCTGTCTCTGTGTGCCTGTGTGTCTGTCTCTGTGTGCCTGTGTGTCTGTCTCTGTGTGCCTGTGTGTCTGTCTCTGTGTGCCTGTGTGTCTGTCTCTGTGTGCCTGTGTGTCTGTCTCTGTGTGCCTGTGTGTCTGTCTCTGTGTGCCTGTGTTTCTGTCTCTGTGTGCCTGTGTTTCTGTCTCTGTGTGCCTGTGTTTCTGTCTCTGTGTGCCTATGTTTCTGTCTCTGTGTGCCTGTGTTTCTGTCTCTGTGTGCCTGTGTGTCTGTCTCTGTGTGCCTGTGTGTCTGTCTCTGTGTGCCTGTGTGTCTGTCTCTGTGTGCCTGTGTGTCTGTCTCTGTGTGCCTGTGTGTCTGTCTCTGTGTGCCTGTGTGTCTGTCTCTGTGTGCCTGTGTGTCTGTCTCTGTGTGCCTGTGTGTCTGTCTCTGTGTCCCTGTGTGTCTGTCTCTGTGTCCCTGTGTGTCTGTCCCTGTGTGTCTGTCTCTGTGTGTCTGTCCCTGTGTGTCTGTCTCTGTGTGTCTGTCTCTGTGTGTCTGTCTCTGTGTGTCTGTCTCTGTGTGTCTGTCTCTGTGTGTCTGTCTCTGTGTGTCTGTCTCTGTGTGTCTGTCTCTGTGTGTCTGTGTGTCTGTCTCTGTGTGTCTGTCTCTGTGTGTCTGTCTCTGTGTGTCTGTCTCTGTGTGTCTGTCTCTGTGTGTCTGTCTCTGTGTGCCTGTGTGTCTGTCTCTGTGTGCCTGTGTGTCTGTCTCTGTGTGCCTGTGTGTCTGTCTCTGTGTGCCTGTGTGTCTGTCTCTGTGTGCCTGTGTTTCTGTCTCTGTGTGCCTGTGTTTCTGTCTCTGTGTGCCTGTGTTTCTGTCTCTGTGTGCCTGTGTTTCTGTCTCTGTGTGCCTGTGTTTCTGTCTCTGTGTGCCTATGTTTCTGTCTCTGTGTGCCTGTGTTTCTGTCTCTGTGTGCCTGTGTTTCTGTCTCTGTGTGCCTGTGTGTCTGTCTCTGTGTGCCTGTGTGTCTGTCTCTGTGTGCCTGTGTGTCTGTCTCTGTGTGCCTGTGTGTCTGTCTCTGTGTGCCTGTGTGTCTGTCTCTGTGTGTGCCTGTGTGTCTGTCTCTGTGTGTGCCTGTGTGTCTGTCTCTGTGTGTGCCTGTGTGTCTGTCTCTGTGTGTGCCTGTGTGTCTGTCTCTGTGTGTGCCTGTGTGTCTGTCTCTGTGTGTGCCTGTGTGTCTGTCTCTGTGTGTGCCGGTGCCTGTCTCTGTGTGTGCCGGTGCCTGTCTCTGTGTGTGCCGGTGCCTGTCTCTGTGTGTGCCGGTGTCTGTCTCTGTGTGTGCCGGTGTCTGTCTCTGTGTGTGCCTGTGTGTCTGTCTCTGTGTGTGCCGGTGTCTGTCTCTGTGTGTGCCGGTGTCTGTGTGTAATGTTGTAAAAGCCTCCATTGTGCAGCCTTACTGTTTTATATACTTAACTGGAAGCATTGCTCGTAAAAGTATAAAAAAATCTTTTCTGTCTTTTGTAGATGACGCACCGATCATTGTCCCAAAGCGAGGACGATCCACCAAGGTCCCGGTGTCGAGTGTTTTAATTTGAAGAGATGGCAGGGACATGGGAAATCTAGGGAATTCCAGCCTCGTTGGCCGAAGTAGATGGACGTAGTTCAGCTGAAGGCCTGGCCTGGACTAGCACAGGAAGAATAGAACCACTGATTGGACTGTCTCCTCTTTGGGGATTTTTATGATTATTTATTTTGCTTGTAATGTTTATTATTAACACCTTTACCAGTTCGGGAGCATCACTTAACTAACAAGAAGTGTGAAATGGCACTTCTGAGGGACTCGCGGTTTTAAAGACCTCGTGTACTGACTGTCATTCAGCATTTCGCTGAGAGGACCCCTGTGTTTCCTGCTAAGGGAAAGCTGCCTGCTGAGGACTAAAGTGGACTAACAGGAGGTTTTGTGTCATTGGAGAAGTACACACTGTTTTAAACTCATTGCCAGAACAAGATTTTAAGTTTTAAGTTTTATAAATTATTATTATTTGAAAGGCTGGGGTTAGTTTTATGTATTTACAGGCTGATGTTCAAACAAGACTGGTCAAATTTAGCAGATATTAACTGACACCCCTGCAACATAGCATGTGAACCACGGCATAGTGAAGTGGCTACGCTTTTAGCTCTTCTGTGGTCAGCTCTCTAATATGGTCAGCTCTCACTTTCAGGTCTTTGACACCAGTCATGTGGTTAACCCTCTCTGCAATTCAAGTTCATATGTGCAGTATTTAAACATATCAGCCGTACTAACCCAACCCCGTTCTTGTTGATTTTATAGTTTTACTCCTCTTAAGGGCCTGTAACGTTGAAAGGCACACAGAAAGCAAACACTACCCCCAAAACCATACTTCCGAGGTGAGACTGGCTTTTCTTATGCCTTTCTTAATAGTAAAGTAAACACTGATTCTGAATAAGACGCGTTCAGTAGAGCTGGCTAGTTCAGTGAACAGACTGTTTTGCAGGTGTTCAGCTCATGATTGTCTGAAGAAAGTCATTCCTGTGTGATTTTTTTTGTGAGGACGGTTATGGAGTACTCTACCAAATGTTGTTGCTTATTTTTAAAAGCTGTAATTTGGGGAATCATTTTTACCTTTTGAAAAAGCCAAGGCTTATTCGTCTTTTTTATTAAATTAGCTTAAGATCATGTGTGTATGTGTGTGTTTCAATTGATTCACCTCCTGGTTTACTTCGGCTTCCTAAAGCTTCCACCTGAGCAGCTCGTGTTTTATATCTACTGGTATCTCCAGTTCTGAATAGTATTAAAACTGGTAATGGTATTACACTACCTCCATTTATTGACAATCTCTGTATATCTATGGCTCTTAATCATCGCAGCTACTAATACTTTTTCCCCCTCTGTCCTTAACTGTCACAGTTATTTCCCATGCTTATCTCTTGCGCGCTCTCTCGCTCTCTCTCTCTGTTGCTCGTTCTCTGATGAGTGATGTTGTCTTCAGTTGCTGTGGTTTCCTGTTTGTAGGTGGGAGAGACAGGTTCGGTAAATTTCTCACTACACTGCAAATTGGTCTCGCAACATGCAAAAATGAAAACAGCTCGACCGCTCCAGGCAGTAGTAGTGTACGATTGGCTGGCAGTTTGTGCAACTGCTTTTGTGCGAGTGTGAAAATGTGTGTGAGTGCGCACAGCTAAATGCCATGTGTGTGGGAGGCGAGATGACTGAACAGCCGTCTGAGATTGCTGTTAACCCGTAACCCTACTCAAGGTGCGCCCGATGGATGGCCATCAATAGCACATTTTAAAAACTGCTTATGAAGAGAATGAGACAAGTTATTGCTGATGTAGTAGTTTTGGCCTAATTTATGTTCACGCTCTTCCAGAAACTCTGAACAAGTGCAAACTGCACCGTGCATCCTGCAAGCATGTTTAAGACAGAGCAATGACAGAAAGAGAAATAAAGTGCATGGACGGTACGACGAAAATGTAATATCCCCATAGATGTTTGTGATTTATGGAGTATTCTGCTGATTTAGTTCAAACTACAGTTCCCAAAAAACATTTTTTAATGTTATTGTATTATGATCTATATGAATTTATATCATTAATTAAGACCAAAAACTAAATACGGTATGTACAAAATCCTAATTTATAGAGAGCTCTGTTGGGAGATGTCTGGCATAAATCCTAACCCCTAACTAGTAATGTTGTCATGTCAAAAACGGGCTAGGAAAGTCTCTTTCCTCAACAGCCATTCTGTTATTTCCAGCCACACCAGACCAGACTCTCCGGTCTTTTTGAGTGGGGAACGACCAAAATACTCTAAACTGGATGTCGGGTAACTGTTTTAAAAACAACATAACTAATAAAATATTTTTTTAAAAAAAGCATTTTGAAGCATTTTGGCTGCTGCACTTCGTATCACAATATCATCCACTGATTCCCAGTCATGGCATAACCACCCAGCTCTTTTTCTTTACGGGTGGGACTCTGTGTAAACAGAAACGGTTACAACCATGCGCATGAAAATCATCCTTATTCAGACTTCAACCATGTTAGCGTCTTAAATCCAGAGCTTTGGTTCATTGGTGTCCCTCATGGCACGTGGTAAGCAGTTGGATCCCTTGTACCGAAGTCTGAAAATCAGCATATAATGAGTTGTCACTGCTGAAAACAGACTTTTCTTTTTTGTAATTAATTTTTTGTATTTTAATTTTTAAAATGATGGTTTTACGAGTACAACTGTTCAAAGCTTTATTTGCTATTCGTTTGCTAACATCTTTGAGTTCTGCTCAAAATCAGAATGATTTCACCAAAGGTTTGACAAATCTTTGTTTAGCACATGGACAAAGAATTTGTCTTGGTGAGAGCTCACATGTATGATACGTAACTAGAGCACAGATTGTTTTACACTGGGGGAAAAGTACTATGATAGTCAATCAACTGAACAAAGAAGAAGAAAGCCTGGAAAGGTGCTAAACAGATATATGAATATCTGTACTTAGATGTATGTGAATATTTTGTCTGAGCAGACATATAGACTTATTTACGGAATCTGTACAGCTGTGCTAATAAGGATTATGTTACACAGGAGTTACTGAAGTACAGTGGGATTTAGTTCAAGTAATTTTTTGGTCCAATCATATACAGTATCCCAATATTTAGTAGTTTTATATGGTTAATGGTTATGGTTATAAGTTGAAGAAAATGCTCCAGAACAAAAGCAGCAGTGGTAAAATATGAAATAAGATTAATCAAATACAGTAGTGTCATAATGGACTGACCTGCTCCCTGTTACTGTGGCATTACTGCACATATACAGGAAAATCCTGCCTCTCTTAGTTATTACTATGTAGGCTATGTTGCTGTGTAGACTTGCATCGACCCTTTAGTACAGGCTATCTCAGCATCTGTAGCACTAAAATGAAGGGGAAATTAAGGATTAAGGGAATCGATTAACAACACACTCTTAAAGCAGCAGGTTTCCTGTCTAATAAGCAGGAGGTTTCCACAGTGAAGCTACCCTTCAGGTGAGCTGCTGCTAGACCTAGAGCTAGTTAGAACATTGAGGATTAATTATCTATTGGCCTACGTTAATGAAACAATACAAAGATTGTATATAAGTACATTCATATACAGTGAGGAAAATAAGTATTTGAACACCCTGTTCTCCCACTTAGAAATCATAGAGGGGTCTGAAATTTTTATCCTAGGTGCATGTAAACTATGAGAGACATAATCTAAAAAAGAAATCCGGAAATCACAATGTAAGATTTTTTAATAATTTATATGTGTGTTACTGCTGCAAATAAGTATTTGAACACCTGCCAATCAGCAAAAATTCTGGCCCTCAAAGACCTGTTAGTCCGCCTCTAAAAACTCCACCTCCACTCCACTTATTATTCTATATTAGAAGCACCTGTCTGAGGTCGTTAGCTGCATAAAGACACCTGTCCACCCCACACAATCAGTAAGACTCCAACTACTAACATGGCTAAGACCAAAGAGCTGTCCAAAGACACCAGAGACAAAATTGTTGACCTCCACAAGGCTGGAAAGGGATACGGGGCAATTGCCAAGCAGCTTGGTGAAAAAAGATCAACTGTTGGAGCAATTATTAGAAAATGGAAGAAGCTAAACATGACTGTCAATCTCCCTCGGACTGAGGCTCCACGCTAGATCTCACCTCGTGGCGTATCAATGATCCTAAGAAAGGTGAGGAATCAGCCCAGAACTACACGGGAGGAGCTGGTCAATGACCTGAAGAGATCTGGCACCACTGTTTCCAAGGTTACTGTGGGTAATACACTAAGACCTCATAGTTTAAAGTCATGCATGGCACGGAAGGATGTGCTTAAATCAGCACACGTCCAGGCCCGTCTTAAGTTTGCCCATGACCATGTTGATGATCCAGAGGAGTTATGGGAGAAAGTTCTGTGGCCAGATGCTCTTAATTCCACTTGCCATGTTTGGAGGACGAAGAATGATGAGTACCATCCCAAAAACATCATCCCTACTGTGAAGCATGGGGGTGGAAGCATCATGCTTTGGGGGTGTTCTTCTGCACATGGGACAGGACGACTGCACTGTATTATGGAGAGGAAGACCGGGGCCATGTATTGCGAGATTTTGGGGAACAACCTCCTTCCCTCGGTTAGAGCACTGAAGATGGGTCGTGGCTGGGTCTTCCAACATGACAATGACCCAAAGCACACAGCCAGAATAACCAAAGAGTGGCTCCGTAAGAAGCATCTCAAGGTTCTGGAGTGGCCTAGCCAGTCTCCAGACCTAAACCCTATAGAAAATCTTTGGAGGGAGCTCAAACTCCATGTTTCCCAGCGACATCCCAGAAATTTTTTTTTAGATTATTTCACTCACAGTGGACATGCACCTAAGATGAAAATTTCAGACCCCTCCATGATTTCTAAGTGGGAGAACTTGCAAAGTCGCAGGGTGTTCAAATACTTATTTTCCTCACTGTATATCTCTACACAGAATCATTTTAATCATAGATGAGTCTTGTGCAGTGCTGTTTAATCTGACTGAATTATCATACTGTCAGCAGCCAAGATAAGACAAGCAGTCAGCTGACTGATGCTGCTTTCATTAGACATCATAGTACATGATTTTAAATGCAGTAATCCAGATGAAATACAGTTTACTTTAGAGCCAGCACAATTCTGCCTATTACCAGGTTTAAAACAGGGCTGTGAGCTTGGTCAGCCACATTTTCAGTTTTAGGAATAAAATCAGCATCTCTATCCAGATCCCTTTCGAATACTGTTTATAGTACATAACAAATCGTATTACAGCCGACAGCTGTTGAGTTTTAGAAAAATATTTTACCATCAATATAGACTGGCACCTTCTGGAGTAAACCAGAGAAAACTGGCATCTTCTGGAGAAAACCAGAGAAAAAATCTGATAGTAAACCAGAGAAAACTGGACTTCTGATACCAGAGAAACCTGGCACCTTCTGGAGTAAACTAGGAAAAACTGTACCTTCTGGTAACTGAGAAAACTGGTACCTTCTCTAGGAAAACTGGCACCTTCTGGTATAACCAGGAGAAAATTGGCACCTTCAGGAGTAAACTAGAGAAAACTGGCACCTTCTGGAGTAAACTAGAGAAAACTGGTACCTTCTGGAGCAAACCAAAGAAAACTGGTATCTACTGGAGTAAACCAGAGAAAACTGGCACCTTCTGGAGTAAACCAGAGAAAACAGGCACCTTCTGGCATAACCAGGAGAAAATTGGTACCTTCTGGTATAACCAGGAGAAAATTGGTACCTTCTGGTGTAAACCAGAGAAAACTGGTACCTTCTGGTGTAAACCAGGTAAGAAGTGAAGAGTAACATTCTGTTTTCTGAATAAATAATAAATGGGCTAGACTGTGGAAAATGCATACATCCCTCAGCAGTTTTTGTGTATAGTTTGAAAAAGACAATTAGGGAGAAGTAATCTTAGAATTTTAGAATGTACTTTTAAAATGAACTAGAACACAGTTAGCATAGCTCTGATGCCACAGTTTATTACTACATAAAATATTATGTTAAGCAGAAACTGGTCCGCAGTCAGTAGATGCATATCTTTCACAAGGGAACCTGATTATATAAACAAACTGTATAAAGAATCAGTCTAAAGAAATGGACACATATAATCCATTAAACTTTATTTAAGATGTCACAACACCTATAATGTGGAGATGTATTGTTAAGGTTATGTAATGTTTAGAGTTTATTCCATTTCTGTAAGGACATTTTTCACAACCTGCAGATTATAATTCCAGAAAAGCAGGAGCACACTAGACCTAGTGTAAAGCAATGTTTGTTGGGAATGAAAGGCTGCACCCGGTGCGGACCTGTGTAGACATGATTGGATGTTTCTGCTCTACAAATTTGGTCTAAATCTGTCACTTTACAAAACATCCAGTTGTTCAGTACTGTAGCATCCCGTTACCAGCGCAGTCAGCCATGAACACACAGGAGATGTGGCCATGTGAAGCAGTATGACAATGGAGCATCATGGGTAGCATCGCAGCAGCAGTAAGAGAGACCTAAAATGTAAATAGCAGGGACTGTTGGCTAAAAGCTGTATATATGTGCTTGGGTCTGAGACGTGGGGTGCAGTGTTAGTGCCTACCATCACTGTGGGAGGTGTGGCTACTGATGACCTTTTCGCAATCTGTTTGACAGTAAGCCATGCTGTCATGTTCAGTAAAGAGGTTTCATTTAAAGTGTCTTCAAATTCTACTCCAATGCTACCGTGTTCTAGCCGTTCTGATAATACCCATGATCTATTCAGAAACGGCGTACTGCCCACCTCTCTGTGGTACTTCAGGGAGTAATGGATTCAAGTAATTCAACTGAATTGGTTTTAACAGCGTTCTCACCATAATCATCTGTAATAATTAATAAAGTGTATTATCTGACTTGTAGGAGCCTGAAGTTCTTTCCAATGAAGTGACAAAATGAAATAAGGGTAAATATAAAGAACCACTGGAGCAGCACACTGCCATTTTCTTTTCTCTGTACTTTGACTCAGCCAGTTAATAGCACAGTAATAACAGTTACATGGTTTCTTATATAATAACTGAATAGCATACTTTACAATGTAAACAGGGTTAAGTAATGCCTGCCTCTGCAAAGCTAAGGAGATTTAAAGATGGGAGGTTTAAAGAAGCGGGAAGAGGTGCACTGTGCACATAGAAGAGCAGTAGCGGAGGCAGGTCAGATGTATGAGAGAGAAACCACAGAGAGAGAGAGAGAGAGAGAGAGAGAAGAGCTTAGAGACTGGAGGGGGAGACTGAAACACCACTCAGAACAAGCCTATGAAGAGTCACAGAGGGGATGTGTGAAAGCAAAGGAAGATAAAGGACAGCAGAGTTAGCCAGGGATGGCCTAGTTCACCAGGACACTTATCTGGTCAGACTGAAGCACTGGGTTGAGGGGTTCTGCTGGAGTTACCTTTGCCGATTATGAGCAGTTTGGATTACTTTGTGGTCTTTTGAAACTGATAGCGAGAATAGAGTGAGCGAGCGAGAGAGGCCTAGACTTAGAAGAGAGTAGACGAAAAGAGGGACTAGCTAAGTGGGTGAACCAGTATGGCAAAACCTAGGGTGTGAGTAAGGTTTGAATTTGGTCAGTGGTGTGTCGTGTTCGTGTAGACAGGTCCTCCAGTTTGGTCCTGGACCCTGACCCCGCAGTTGCTGCTGACCGTGCAGGTAAGTTGAACCGACTTCATATTTATTCCATGTGTCATTGAGCCTCATGTTCGGACTAAAGGTACTAAGGAACTGTCCAGAGCCATAGGGCAAAGTGCCACCAATTAGCATAATGAAAATGGCATTATGCTAATTGTCGGCTAACACTGATTGTCAAGAACATAAAGACGTATATTTAAGCAGCTCCTTTAAAAATGATGCTGGTTGCATCTTACTCAAAAGTCCATCCTGAAACCATTCTTTAGTTCAACCTCAAGGACGTCTCTTGTCCTTGTCATTCGTCACCATCTCGCCATTTTCTCAGGCTTATTTCCTCGAGCCTCCTTTGGGCTCCATCTTGTCTCCAGCTAGTTTTTTTTTGGTTGCTTGTATTGAAATGCATTGTTAGATGTCCTAATGTCCTTTGGCTTAACCAAGTGGTCAAAGGGTCTCGTAATGTAGACCACAGTTTGGTCTGTTAGGGAAACCTCATTCTCACACTTTCCTTCCTTCCTTTTTATCATTCAGCCCCTAAAGGAGAAGTGAAATCAAAGAAAGTGTAATTCTATACTCCTTTCTAAGCCATGCGTGATTGATTGCATTGAGCCCTGTGATGGTTGCGCCAATGATGTGGTTTTGCATGTTTTTCTGGTTGATTTGTAGGTTTTTGTCTTGGTTTAAGTCAATGACAAAGTGTGAAGTGTGCATGGTGTTACATGAGCATCTGCGCTTGGTGTAGGTGCAGGTTCAGGGTGCAGGCTTAGGTTCAGCTCGGTATTGAAAGTGTGTAGAGTAAGTGAAAAGGCGCTGGTTAAATGGAGGTGGCTGTGCCGTGGGCCTGGTTCTTGGGTTTTGGAGCTGAGAGAGGTTCTGCAGCTGGAGGTGTAAAGAGAGGCCTAGGCCCACTCAGTCTCTTATAATGTGCCTTTTTTTCTTGGCTTCTTCTCATCTAACTGCAAAATACAGGAAATCCGTTTCCTGGCAGTAAATGCAACCACACACACATACATACACGGCACCAGAGGGTGTGAATATATGTTGGGGTTTCTATGCAGCCTTGCTGATGCAGAGTGAGATTAATCAGATTGAGGATGTGAATTAAAGTCTTTTTCGTTTGAAAGACGGATGTTGATGTATTTATGTCATGGTTTTGTAAAATGACAAGCAGAACGTTTCTGTTTCAACCCTTCAGTACCAAATGTGTTTCTACACTTACATTTCTATACTATTTCCATACATTTCTTTACTATATACTGCAGATAACAGAACAGTCAATTACTAGATTACAAGAGTAAGAATAAGACCTTGTAGCTAATACAAATGTACTTTTGCATTCGGCTCCCAAAAAGTTCAGATAATCCCGTACAGTGGCATGCAAAATCTGGCAAAATCTTTTGTTTATTTATAAATAAAATTGTGTAGCTTATGACCAAAACAAAATACTTAGTTCAATACTAATTAGTGTTTACTCTTTAAATGTAATATACTGATAAATAAATAAATAAATAAATACATATATGAAACACATGCATATATGTATTCATTAATTTTTTGTTGTACTCTTTTCTAATTTCAGAACATAAACAGTAATTATGTAAACCTGTAAAAGTGTGTTTAGAGGATGTGTGTTTATTTACACTTCAGTGAAATCAAAAGCGGCAACTGCAAACAACTGTAAAGTAAAACAGCTTTAGACAACATATAAATTATGTACGCCTTGATGGTTTTCCACAAAGCAGTGCTAAACACTCAGAAAAATAGTTTTATCATCTTAAATAAAGTAAACTTAATGAAATAAATGAGGTTAAAGTGTGAAAATTAAACTAAATAAAACTTGTTCTATGCAATAAATATGTTTAGAGTTTATTTAAGGCTGACTTACATAAAGACTTCATAACACATGCACAGGGGCTGGAATAAAATATTTATAAATCAATGCTTAAATGTTTATAAACAGCTTATTCCAGTAATTACACGATGATGTTTTATGAAATAAGGTGCATTACGTGAATATAAGAGGTTAAAGTAAAACTGGAGTCATTTATATCGTGAATGCGTTATAAAGCATCATTTATACACATTTTTATGAGTTTACCTTTATGATAATATTCACCAAAGGTATTTCTGTTTTTCTGAAGGTATTTCTGTACGGGAACATGTATATGGTGTCCTTTCTATACACCATTTCAGCTCAGCAGCAGCTTCTTATATTAAGTGAACAGTTTATGACGAATGAACCAAATATATTCTAATATAATTACATTACAGTAACTTACAGTGACACCTAAGAGCGCTTTGCCGTCTTCTATAAAGTTGCCATTAGAGCGAAGTTATGTGGAACTGCAGAAATTTGTTGGTGATTGGTGGAACCAAAGTCTTTAATAGAACTGACATTTAGGCTCTCTTCTAAAAGTTTCTAGGGTGCGTACCATTTTTAGGGAATGCTGCTTCATAACCGTGTTACGAATGTGTGTCACTTTAGGTCTCCTCTGTCAGTACGATATTACAAACTTCATGACATGTCTGCTGATAATAGGCACATAAACATATTTAAGTATTGGTCTATGAATGTTATGTAGTGCTTATGCATGCGTTATGAAAACGCAGGCTTTCTGTGTGACCTATGTGAGGTCCTGACTCCCTACCAAAAGAACTACATTAAACTAAATGAATTCAGTTAAAAAGTTTAATCGTAATTCACATCTGTACATTCAACACAATCAAAAGCAATATGTACAATAAAGGACAAAGTAGACTGAGATTGGTAAGAGCGCTGGAAAACTAGTTACTCAGTCAGAAGTGTCCTCAGTCTCACTACATTCTACATTCGCATACAGCTGACGGTGTCAGAATGCAGCTAACTCCACATGCCTTTAGAAATTTGACTCCTGAAATTAAATTGCTACTTATTATAGAATAAAGCGTTTTTATTTAAATTGATAGACAAAGTGAGCTACATATTGTTAATTGTAACTCAGCGGTTGAACCCATGGTTACGCCTCTTATCCTCTTTTTGGACTAGGAGTTAATGTCTTATGTACATGTCGGTGTCTAACTGAACAAAACTGTTCCAAACTTCCCAGGCATGGATTCCTCTGTACTACTGAGTTTGGTGGGCGTAGCTGTTGTTCTGTCAATCATCTTCCTGATGGGTCTATGCCTAAACTGCAAAGGAAACAGCCAACCAAGTAAGATACCGCATGTCCTCTATGCAAACGCTTCCATCGCTTGATAACAGAACCTCTCTGTGCAATGAAGATATATATACATCAATCAAATGTATATTTGGGAGGAATGTTTTTATAATAAAACACTTACATTTTTTGCAGATATATCATATTTTATGCAAGTTCGGGCACTCCTGGTCCAATGACTCCAACTTCTGTGAAAATAACTGTAACGTTTAATAAAATTTGAGCTGGTTCCAATATGATACAAATAAAAGCAGCTTTATAGGTTTTCTGAAAACAGTAAGAAGCTGTAAAAAAAAAGGATTGCTCGACCAACAGAGTCAACGATATATGCCCTTACACCATCTAGAGTGATTAAAATGAACAGGCAGAGTGTAAGAATTTGCAAAACAGTAACCATATTGTGGAGATTTGATGGAAAATGTTGATACACATGCATCGTAACAGTAGAGTAAATCATCTATACTGTCAGTATAAAAACATAATATCCACAGTATTTATATAAAGTATATTATCCATTAATTAATAGCTACTGAATACTGCTGGAAGGGGTGCTCTGACTTAACTCAATCTCATTTAAACTTTTTAAAACTTCTTTAAACAATCAGGAGGTTCTGCATCATAGAGCAAACCAAACAGGTTCTATATAACAAACCAGTGGTTATACAGAGAACCATGAGAACTCAAAGAACCAGTGATACTTTGACTTATCATTGTTCTGTATAACCATAGCAGGACTCCTTTGAGGAATCCCTCTTTGTTTAAATGATTTGAATCTACATGGTACATGTTATTAATAAACAATGATTAATAAGTAGAAATCTATCTAAGAGTTATTAATAATTATATATAATAAATGAGTTACTGTTATTAACATGGTTGGTTCTTCTAAAGAACACAATCAAAAGCAATATGTACAATAAAGGACAAAGTAGACTGAGATTGGTAACAGTGCTGGAAAACTAGTTACTCAGTCAGAAGTGTTCTCAGTCTCACTACATTCTACATTCGCACACAGCTGACAGTGTCAGAATGCAGCTAACTCCACATGCCTTTAGAAATTTGACTCCTGAAATTAAACTGCTATTTCATTATCATTATAGAATAAAGCATTTTTATTTAAACTGATAGACAAAGTGAGCTACATATTGTTACTGTTATTAACATGGTTGGTTCTTCTAAAGAGTGGCAGTGTATATCATCGCTGTACAGGAAAAATGCAAACATGTATCCCCACTTTTTTCATTGGAACAGATCTGTCAGTCTTCACATTAAATTACATTGAAAGTAAAAATATTTTTACCGTTTATGTTTTACTATTTTGGAGATTTTTGTACAGCAGCAATCCATTAACTCATCTCTTAATTCCTGTTAAACATTGTCTTATGATGTTTTTCTCCTTTATCTCTCCTAGAATTCATATCACAACAGTATCCACAGACCAGCATCCCGTAAGGAATAACCTCTAAGCTTCTAATCTTACCTTTCTCTTTTTCTGGGGCTACTTCCCCACCTAACTACACCTTTACAGCACTACACAGAGTTATGCACTGCCTAACGTTGTCACTACTAGCACTGTTTGGTGATCAATCTAAACTAATGTATTGATTTAATATTCAATATGAAGTGTTTCCTACAGCTACCATATAGATAAGAGCACTCTGCTTATGACCAGCTGCCCTTTGTGTGTGTGTGTGGTTTTCCGTGGGTGTTGACTTTAAGCTTGTATCTCTTTCTGATCTGACAGGAGCCAAGGATTTACAGTACACCGATGTAAATACAATATTCACTCATTTAAAACCATGTGTTTCAGTTACATACGGTACTGTGCAGCAGACCAACCTTCATTTAATAAGTTCTCATCAAAACAGCCACTAAGGACAAGTTACTGACTATTCAAGAGATGTTTCTGAGGGCATAAACAGGAGTTTCCAAAACTAGATACAGAAGAAATAGGACTCCTAAGATCCGTCTGCCTATCAAAACTGTCACCATCAGATAAACAGGGTTTGGAGCTTTCATCTTTGAGAGAGAGGAGAAAATTAAGCTTCACTCTCACTTCACATCTGAAAACATCCCTAGATGTAGCAATATAAATGTTGCCTTCCCCGCTGGTCCCTGCTGATATCCTATTTTTATAGTGCACTGTGGGTCTGAAAGGATGTGTAGTCATTAGAAGAAATAGATTAAAAAAAAAACAATGGACTGCCCACCCTAGAATCCAGACCTCCCCATCACAGAATGTGTTTGGGATTACATTATGAAAATAATTTGCATTGTGAAAATGCAAGCAAATTGTAAGACATTTTGGAGAAGTGGGAACATCCCTCCATTCCCTGCAGGTTTGGAAGATTGGGAGCTGTTAAAAGCAAAGGGTAACTTTAGAAACTGGAAAACTAAATATTATATTAAGTTGTTGAAATATGCAACTATCTGATATACGTTCAGATTGTTTTCTGACACAAGAAAATTAGTAACTTGTATTTCATGGCTGTTTTGAAAATCACATTGGGAAGGACGGTTTCTGAATTATGCACAGTACTGTACACTACCGTTCAAACGCACTAAATACGGTTAAGGTTTGGGAACTGTGGGTGGTTATTAAATTATGATTTTTTATTTTATTTTTGTTAGAAAATATCCCTTTCATTATTTATTTACAGTTTTTGCTTTGAGATTTGATTGGTGCTTTTCAGATTCTGGGTGTCCACAGTCAATGTTAATCAGCTCCCTCAGTTATTAAGGAATCTACAGCACCAACATTCCTTCATTTTGTACAGCCCCCTAAAAATTAGAGGACACCCATAAAGCTGTGGAGAAGAATCATATTAGAATTAATAAATTAGTTTCACATTATTAAATAACGTGAATGTAAGATTTTGAACGGTAGTGTTGATATTTCAGTTTCTTAATTTTTACCACAGTATAAGCTGTTGAGATCTTGCTTGTCTTGTTAACTAAATGAATTATGAAAGAAACTGCTTTTCTGTTCTTTAGATCCCACTACCCTCCCTACGCACACGTCTTTACCAGTTATAACGTGAGTCAGCGCACGCACACACGCACACACGCACACACGTACACACGCACACATGCACACACACGCACACACACACACACCCACACCTATATACAGATGGCATTATTCCTGCTTACCTACCTATTTTTTTTATCTGATACTGATATCAATATTGGTACCTTGCTGGCTGATACTGATACACAACTGAATTAGTGTGACGATCATTTATTAATCTCAGTGTTAGTGAGCTCTGCTAGTCTACCAGAATAGATTTACATGTTTCAGTTTTCCCAAACCACAAAATTGTTTTCCTCTGTATTCAATCTCTGTCTTAATCACTTTGTTAGAGCTGCTGTTAGGCCCCGCCCCCAATAAGCCTAGTTTGCTCTGATTGGTCAACTGCCAGAGTGGCATCCTCATATTCTCCCTACACCACTGTGACTGTTTTTATGATGGTGACACTTCTGCCGTATCGGTTTAAAAGTTAGAACAAGCTGGTAGACCTGATCCATCTTTACAGGATAGGCTGAAGCAGGAGTTTTTACCATTTATGGCATTTAGCTGACACTCTTATCCAGAGTGACTTACAGGTAGGCCAGTGTAGTGTTAAGAGTCTTGCCCAAGGACTCTTATTGGTGTAGCTCAGCATAGTCACCCAGACTGGGATTTGAACCCCAGTCTCCCACATGTAGAGGTGGCACCCTGAGTAGTGGTGTTACCCGCTGAGCTACACCAACCAGACCATTTAGCTCTGTGTGTGATATGTGAGGATGTGCCAAGTGCACAGGTAGGCGGGAAATAAGGATTGATGACAAGATGATGTCACCTTGTAATAGCAAAAAGGCCCAGGATTTTTTATGTTGCAGACTGTCGCACAAAAAGCTCCTTAACACTCTAAAGGAAAGGGTTTTACTACGGGATCAGATCAGCTGTGCTCTCCGATAACTAATCCAGTGCTTCCCTTTGAAATCAGCCCGTTACCAATACTGAATGTCAGATTGGAGCCGTCTGGAATAACTTTAAGAACACTTTTGCTGTTTAAACTGTAGCTTGTTTTTCTTACATAATCTTTGTTCTCTGTTCAGTTCCCCGTTGGTGGATACCAGACGATCTCCTTCCCATTCCTTTGACTGTAAGTCTGCTGCAGCCAACTTGGAAATATTTAGTTTACTGAACACGTAACATAACTTATATTCAAAGTTTTCGTCAGATGATATTTTCATCAGCAATGTACCACTGGCATCATTAAAATAAACTGCATATGTCTTAGTTTTATAGCAGCCACCAAATCATTGCTGAAAAATAAGGATTAATGTCAAAAAATCCCAGGCAAATTACCTACAGTGCAAACTCAGTTACTGAGGGAGAAAAAAAATATGGACCTATCAATACATTCAAAATTCTGAATAATCCCAATATTAAGACATTGTGCAACATTAAAATTAGGTACATTATACTTTTATCACAGACCATTAAAATATTATACTAGAATATTAATTACATTGTCACATTACTATTAGTAATAATTAATTTAGTTTTTTCAGTATGCAAAGACACTGAATGAATGCATTTAGGAGACTGAAGGCAATAACTCTTTTTAAAAAAAGGTTATACTTTTTAATGTTCAATAAAAATGGAACAAGTCAGACCACAAAGAGAGCAGACCCTACATCCTCTACACCCTAATACCATGCCCTATTTACCTCAAAGTTGAGAGGAAAGACGACAAGCAAACTGCTCAGGAGCTCATACTGGCTTGTGGCTAACGCATTATAACAGTGCATAAGGAACACTAAAGAACGTTAAAGACGCTAAATCAACAAACTAATTAACTAATCAATTAACATGATAACATAAGACTGATTAAGGCTGAGTTTCAGCCCGTTCTTACTTTTATGCCTTACTGCTTTAGAAAGTCGTGAGTTTAAGGAGTTAACAGTCAGATGAAATTAAAATGCAAAGAAAGTGAAAGCATGTTTTATGTCTGCAATTCTTGGTTATACAGGATGTTTAAGCAGAATCTGCTGATCACTTCTTCATAATCTGATAGTCCTGGTGCTTTTTTCTTGTTCTAATTTACATTTTCTTCCAAGGTGAAAGTCAGACTGAATATGTCAACCAAGAAGGTGAGCCAAAATACACACACACACAGACACAGACACGCGCACACACACACACACACCCACACACACGCACGCACACACACACACAGACACGCACACACAGACACACACACACACATGTGCACACACAGACACACACAGACACACACAGAGACACACACGCACACACACACACACATACACACACATGCGAACACACACACATACACATACACACACACACACACACGCGCATACACATACACATACACACACACAGACACACACATACACACACGCACACACACACACACATACACACACACGCATGCACACACGCACACACACATACACACACGCACGCACACACAGACACACACACACGCATGCACACACGCACACACACATACGCACGCGCACACACACATACACATACACGCACGCGCACACATACATATACATACACATACACACACACACATACACACGCGTGCACACACACACGCACACACACACACAAACACACACACGCACGCACGCACACACACATACACACGCACACACACACACACACACAAATACATATATATAATATATTGCTTGTGTAGTTCTGCACTGGAGCTATATGTACTAATGGAGGCTAATACTGCCAGAGTTCTGCACTATGTAAGCTTGCAAACTGTAGCCTAACTTACATTACACACATGCATCAAACAGTATTATTATATAATCTCACAGAGACGTGCACATGTGGTTTCTGACATGGTGGGGGTTGAGGTGTTTCAGACAGACTTTTTGGTGGTATGTCAGGATGAGTTCATTGTGGTATTCTGCATGCATATCTGATTTTAATTACATAAATGTGATGTGTATTCAAATAGGTTTTGTTGCACAATCCAAAGACAAAGACAAAAGACAAATTAATTTCTATAGCACTATCCATACACGGCAATCATTCAAAGTGCTTTACTAATGAAAAAATACAAATATAATTCAAAGCAAAAGGTACAACGATCTCCTAGAATAGAAATACATAAATAATAAATCAAATTAAACAGGTGCTGTTACAGGATAGAAGTGTCGTAGAGCTAAGAGTGTTTTAAACTGAGCTGAAAGCTGCTGAAACTTGTTCTCAGCTTGCGTTTAAACATATCTAATGTCTCTTCTAATGGCTCTTATAGATATGAGAGTTCTGCTCGGCTCATAGTGCTGCAGCATATCAGATAAGCATGCTGGTTCTACACCATTCGGTGATTTATAGATCGGGAATAGAACCTTAAATACTTTTCTGTAACATACTGGTATCCATTCTCAGGGTTTGGGAATAGGGGATTATTATCCCTAGCGGGAACTCTGGCGGATCCATTTTGAATCAGCTGAAGCTGTTTGATTGTCTTATCTGGGAGACCATTACAGTGATCAGTTCTGATAAAAGCCTAGGAGCAACCTAGAGTTTCTCCACGCGTGGTTTGGTCAGTAAGTCTCCAATGCGATATAATGCTGATGTAGTAATGTCACCATTGACACGACTGCTAAAACTGAGCTGTAGCTTTCACAGGACTACTAAAACTTGGTGGTGCCTTAATACACAGCTACTAGTTCTTTAGACTTTATGGCTCTCTAGTAGAGATACACAGCTACTCTATGCCTCTCATTGCTGTTGCCAAATGAAATGATCATCACTATTATAAATCGTTCCCTCTGAGTGCTGATTTTTGTGTAACTGGTTGAATCTAAAGATATGAATGTGTGTATGTGTGTGTGTGTATTTGTCTGTGAGAGTGTTAAAGGGGCTAATTGTATCTTGTATGTTTAGATAACTGTGAAGGACCTGAAATCGGCTATGAGGTTCCCCCTGACAAGAACCAGGACTATCCTGACTATCTGTAAGAACACGTAACTATATTTCTTTGAGCATTAGCTTTTTGGAACAGTTCACTCTAAGATGTTTTGTTCTGGGTCCACCTGAAGTTTAAATTTTCCACCTCCTACTGTGAACTCGGCCCTCTCAGGTGGGACGTCCTACTCAGGACGTTCAGTGTATGACATCAAATTGAAATGGCTGCTTGGAAATTTGAATACGACATCATACATCTTTACATACTAACGCACGTTACACTCACAGTCTCAGAAAGAGGGTCCAGAAGATATGTCATTAGTAGGTAATACACACTGTACTGCTGTCATTTGTGTGCAGTTACACGTTTCCACCAGAGAGGCTGAATATTACTACTTATTAATATTCACCTCCTAGTTATATGGCACAGGAAAAAGGGTTTGACTAAAACCAAAGCATAAGAGACTATTATTAATATAGACCAAGACGGCCTGCCGCATAAATCACGGATGTGCCCAGACGGTTTGTCTTAGGGGGCCAAGATGGCATGTTTATAGTAGGCTGAGGACCAAAAAAAAAAAAAACACAACATAGCATGGGAATGAAGTATGTAGGCGGGTTTCAAAAGGTTTTAACTATGTATTTAATAGTGCTACACTAAATTTGGTTCCTAAATTCCTCCACAATACAATTTAAAATGTAAGATGATCTAGGGGTGAGTGATATGGCCAAATATTATTTCAAGACATTTTTAACAGTGCATGGTGTGTATCACCTTATTCAGTTTTCTTTTGAAAATATTATGAAAATATTAAATTGTAATAATAGAAAACCTACAACTACAAATACAGTTACTATGCTTACTTTGTGATGCAGCATGTAGTCAGTAGTCAGTGCTCTTCAGGTACTGATGTGATCCAAGATAATGAGTGACATAATTTACCATAATAACAATAAAAGATAATCATATAGCCCATCTTTAAGATATACACAGTACACAAGTCGTGGGAAATGGCAATTTACTCTGTGGAATCCCTGCTGTCTTCATCTTAGATGTATTTCTGCTCTGCACTTGATAACTTTTTCTTTTTTATTATTATTATATATATATATATTTAATCTTTTTTATTTTTATTTATTTATTTTTCCTTCTTTATAATTTTTTTTCTTTGTTTTATTTTACTTATTGTATCTATTTGCACACTGTGAGCCTGTAATCTTTACTCTTATTTTGTATTTTGCACCACCACACAGAGGGGGTGGGGGGGAGGGGTTGGTATGGTCTGAATGTTTTTCTGCAGTCTGATTGTTGATATGTTATTGTGTCAGACAATATGGGAAAAATAATAAACAGTTGTTCACAAAAACAAAAAAAAGATATACACAGTACACAGTAACCTTCTGGTGGGACAAACCAAACATCCTCTTGGGTAACTATGGGCAGCCCTGTGTAGGGTTACAACAGATCAAAGACATCTGGACATTTTGGAAGAACTAAGCTTGCTTCCGTACTGTTCCTCTTCAGTGTGTAAAGATCACCTCTACCTGGCTAATGTACTTCCCTCTATCTCATGAGTTCCAACTCACCTTATCTGTGTGTTGCTGTTTTAGAGATGTGTTACCAGATGACACACACGTGTCACAACAAAGTATCGCCTCCTCTGCTAATTCAGGTAAGTTAAGGAGGTACACTGCACTGCACATTTGAGCTTTGTCCTTACTTTCACTCACTCACTTTACACTATACTGGGTTTACATCACTGATCACCATTTGTTCGGAAATTTCCAGATGCAAAAAGCTCCTCCCTTTGCATTTCCTGTTGCATTGTGGGACAATAGTGTCCATCATTACCCCACTGAGAAATCGTCTGGCTCTGAGTGTGCGTTGAGGGTTTTTGAGTATACTCAGCGTAGCTCTACTATTTACTACATACTCAAAAACTAGTCAGTATAAAATGCACGATAGGGACGCACCCTTATCCCCTCCTGTATGCTAGAAAACCTGACTGGAGTAGAACATCATCCGGGTTCAGTGCACTACAGATTTACAAGCTGGTCACATACTATATACTTCCTGAAGGCAGATTTAGTATGCCAGTAGTATGTAGCATGCCTTTTCAGTTACAGCCCATATCTGTGCATGAGGTATACGCATACAGAACGATAATGGTGATGAATACACCAAACCAAAACCTAGCAAACAGCTAGAGGACATAACTGAGGACAGAGGATAATATTAAGAATATCTCAGAAAGAGCCTGGTGTATTATTGCTATTGTTATTTAATACAATTTAATACAGGTTGAAATAACAAGTCAATTTATTTGAGGTTTTGTGATTAAAATATATCAGGGGTAAAATATAAACAATTTGCCTGAATATTTCTGGTAACATTTCCAAAGAAATTAATGAAAATTAATAAAATTAAATACATTTGCTGACCCAGAACGAGATTATATCCAGGCACTGTGCCCACAGAATCACTTGGATTAAAGATTAAAGATCTCCAGTTTACTGTTTATTGTTGTTGATTTCCACTTTCATATTCTAGGACAAAATTACGAAAATGTTCATAATGATGAAGACAACGATCCGGATTCAGGTAGGATACTCACTCATAGTGTACCTCGCTACTGCCTGCTTTTCTCTAACTCTGTAAAATGCAGCACAAACACAGTCTAATCTGGTCACTCTGACTTGTTCACAGACAGTCAAGAGTACATCAATGTAGCCCCAGAGAAAATGGGACTCCACTTCCATACACCGAGTAAGTTTGTGGCTTTCTTATGTCTTTATTATATTTAATCCTGTGAATATGTTAACCTGATCTTTGCTTTGAAGGGTTAATCATTTTGCTTGCACTTGTAGATGGGGGTCAGGGTGGGAGGGTGTTGGGGTTTTCAGGATTTTTAGTTAAAAAATTTTTTTACTGTTTTCCATGTTTAGTAATAATTGGGTCCTTTGAGAGTCGCAGCAGTGAGGGCCAGGACAGCTTGGACTACGTAAACGCTGAAGGTAGGACATTTCTTCTAATATTCATGATGGACAGACTAAAATGGCTTAGAAAAAAATATTGTTAAATGAACCTCCATTGTAAGTTTTGTTTTATCCTCCTGCAAAGTTCCATTTTGGAGGTGGACTGCATAATTCCATAAGTTCTATTTTATAATGTAAAATCTTCACTTTTATTTTTATTATTTCTAAAAATAATTAAACCTTAAAGGAGTAATTGTGTCTTCTGACAGGTACTGTATTAGGCAGGTATATATATATATATATATTAATATTACATTTGCACGCACATACACAAGTACCTGTGGTTATGCAACAGCTTTGGGTGGATCGGATTAGTTGATATCTGCTTTATCTTTAGCATTTTCCCAAAATTTTGCTGACCACCTAAGAAACACACAGTTACTAAGAATCCACAAGTCTGTTCAGTGAGCCACATGTGCTACTTTTTGTGGTGGAAGAAATTTCCAGTATTAAATGATGCTCACGCCTCCTTCACTGCACTGTTTACTTCACCTGACAACACTGTTGTTCTGTGATAGGATGACCGGCTCTTGTCTTGTTTCAGCTGCTTAAATACCATCATTTAGAAAACACAGAAATTCTCACACTTAGACATTATAATCCATAATACTATACAATAATAAGTCCATAATAATAAATACTTATAGGAATCATAGGAATACATCATTAGTAGGAAGCCCTATTTAATTACCTAACCGTTTCTGGTGGGAGGCTTTACACATGCAAGAAACCTTTATTAGAGTAATCATAACGTATGTTCTATTCAAATTAGCTGTTGCCATTTTCAAATGCTTGTTACATCTCTGTTACAAATGGATATACAGCATTTTGGAATGCAATTCAGATTATAAATACTTCATCTCTCTCTTTCTCTCTCCTTCCAGCTGTTGGGATGAACCACATGTGCTGATCTAAAACAGCCAGCAAAAGTCGAGATGAAAGTCGAGTTGCCGTCCCAGAGATCATACAGGCAGGCGTTTTCATAATGTATTCGATAGCAACTTTGAAGAGTTGCCGTTTTGTGTTTACTGAACGTTTTTACCATCATATATTCCGGACTGAGTAACCATCACGTCCTAGAAGGGAAAACAGACTCTTCATTACATTTCATACTTCCTGAGTCCTGTTGACAGGATTCGCTGACAATACCTGAGAATATGTCTTTTTACGTGGTTTATTTTCTTTATTTTTAACCTACATCCTGTACAATTTCTGGCTTTTTATTCTATTAATATCAGCGGTTGTACGTGTAATAGTGCTTTTCTGCTCTGCGGCTGTTTGTAAGATTTTCTTTGTACGATACTGAAATAAATGACGCGTCCCCAAACCTTAACCGTCTCTCAATTCAGATCTTATACAGTGTCCTCTTACACACAGTGACACCACCATCATACTGCATAGTCAGGTGAAACTCTGTTCTGATTAATGGTATGTAGTATTATGTATGTATGGTATTAACGTAGTGGCTGAATTGGTACTTGAGATTGTATCCAGTTGCTCTGCATGATCATAATACACATATACACATAATACATAATCCACCGACAGAGGACATTATAAAAGACATCAGGGGCTAAAGGTTAAAGGCCCGTCATTTGGCCATCACTGAACATTTTCTACTTTTCTATTTCTGCATAATTCAACCTGTGGAGATAAAGATATACTTCTTCTACACAATTTTAGCCGTTCTATTTGTCATTCCAAGCATGCAACGTTGACAATTTTTTATTTAGCAGCAAACCGGGGAGCGAAAAAAAAACGGGGAGGTTGAGTTGCCGCCCCACAACAACCTGCAAGCTACTGTCTGATATAAAGATACCCCATTTCACATTACAGCTTTCTGTGAGGTGGATTTGAAAGGCATTGAAATCCGCAGACATCTGGGCCCAATTTACAAAAACGTTAAGATAAGGGAAATTCTTTTAAAGGTTTTAGAAATAAAATAAAAAGGTCTTAAAAGCAATTATTAGGGTAAAATAGCTGCCCTTATTCTTTAATCAACAAGTCTTAAGAAACCTTTTTTGTTTTCTAACGTATTTGTCATATAGCCCAAACAACCATGCTATATTTTATAGCTCACTGTAAATGACTCAAGGGATATTTTAAATACAAGTTAACCAAGGCGTGGAATAAAAGGTAAAACAGAAAAGTCATCACAGTCACACAGTTATATATTATGAAAGTCATATAATAAGACTTAAACATGTATATTTCTTCTCTTATATAATTCAGGGGAAAAAAAATTATGCTCCTAAAGCTTCCTTCAAATTCTAATTTCTTTGATAGGTTTAAGAGAATAGGTAAAACATTTTAAGAGGTTTCAGAAGTATATTGAGTTATAATTTTTTTCTATAACGTTAGGAAAAAGCCCACAACCAAGAAAAAATTCTGTCTTAAGGCACTTTTGTGAAACTGGCTCCTGGTTCCCATCACCACCACTTTAACCATTCAGATTTTTCCTAGAAGAAAGCATTTTACATTAAACCAGTGCGAATGACTTGCTGGTGGGAATCCCCTTTGTTATAATGGACATGCTGTTCAGTGCTGCGGATTCTTATTGAAGACTTAATGAACTGTCCTTTAACTGCAGGAATGAACCAAACACCACCCGAGACTTACCCATGTCTCCCACATCAGAGACCAACACGTTTTGCATGTTTGGTTCAGGAACGGTTTAGCTCACATCAAATCAGGTGCTCTTCGACAAACTTCCTGCACGAATTACCCAGCAAGCTCAAACGTAAGTTCATGTCAAATGCCCGAAACAACCTACATGTAAGCAAACAAGACTGACAGACGCCGCCTCGGAGAGTTTGAAGTTTTATTTGTTTTTTGTACATTTTAATTTTTTTTTCTTTTTTTATTTATTTTTATTACTTACTTAATTAAGGGGTTGAGGAGGAAGGGAGAAATCTATCTTTATAAAATGTCTCTCACTCAGCTCGAGCTGTTTCATTCTGTCACACTCATTCATTCACTCACTCACTCACTCGCTCTCATTCCCTCTGTTTTAGACACACTCTGTGCCGCCGTCCATTCAACTTAAACAAAAAGAAAAATCTCAGTCCTTCCGACAGATTAGAATAAAACAAACAAACAAACAAAAATCTCTGTTTCTGGAGAGGATGCATGTGTTTCTGTGTATACACGCCTGTCCAGGACCAACAAGATGAAATGTCAATCCTCAGATCAGGCCAGTCTGCAGCTCTCTCAGTCGGTCATCTCACTCAGTTTCCGGGAGGATGGAAGGGCAGCTGCTGGGGAGGGTGGGGCTGCACCTGTACAGCTGGAGAGTAGACAGAAACAAATTCAGTTATTATTTTTATTCTCCACTTGCAGCACACTCTCAACACTTTCCCCTCATTCACGTTAAGGGTTCTGACATGGCGATACCTTCCAAGAGGGGGTTAAAGGACCTATGAAGGTGGCCATTCAACAGCATCAGTTTGTAATGCTTAAAATGTTATGTGGAATAACATGGAATTCTAATAACGTTAAATAAACAATGCGCTTATAGGCTATTATAAGCTACTATTAAGGCTATTAAAAAAAAGCCCTTAGTATTATTTCTACTGTGTAAATGATTATTTCAGGCAAAAAAAGTAATAAGCTGTCCTATAGCAGTGGCTTTAAACCAGAGTGCAGTGGCCCCCCAGTGGGCTATGGTGGTACTCCTAGGAACAAAGTTTGCCGTTTTTATTTCACTACACAAACATTTAATGAAACTTAATAATTAATATTTTAATACGGCAAATGTTGAGGTGATCATACTTGGCTAACTTGCTAGTTTTCTTGCTTATATTATCATCAAAATCATCATCATCATCATCATCATCCCAAGTGAGTGTTTAACATTTCTCTTTCTGATCTTAGAAAATTCAATCATACAACTAGATATATTTTTAGTGTTTATGGTGAACTGTGGTTACCCAGAGATTCCAATTTAATAAACATTAATTACTTTGTATACCATCAGGCTGGATAATTCTTTGTGTACTGGCTCAGTTTGCACTAAAGTAACCAAATCACACTAATATCTGCTATTTAAAAAAAAAAAAATCTGATAGTTTTTAATATACATCTGCTTTAACATGCCTGATTTATCTTAAACTGTTAATCCTAATAGAATCAATTTGTCAGATATTTTGTCCAGCAGGTCTTCCGTGCTCCCATATACAAGAACTGTGATCTACGGTAGAGGAAAGTCTTAGAAGTCCTGTGTTACGCTATTTATCACTTTGGTTTATTAACCATATATTAATTATAGAAATCGTTGTAGGAAAAAACTGCAGTATAACATGACGCTGATTTCTCACCCTGGGGGTGCCCAATGTACGTGTAGTGCTGGTGGGCTCCCTGCTGTGGCGGTGGGGGCCCATGTGAAGGGTGCTGGGGTCCAGGCCCAGAACCTGGGCCCTGCTGAGGGGGAGCATGAAGTAGCATCATTGGTGGAGGGCCATGTCCTCCAGAGTGGTGAGGACCTGACAGAGCCCCTTGAACGTGAGCCTAAGTGAGGGGTGCAGACAGGATTAATAAGAAAGAAAGAAAGAAAGAAAAAGAAAAAAAAGAGATGATTAGCAGAAGAGAGAAAGAAACTGCAGATCAATCAAAGGCTTGATGTATAACTCTAGACAAAAATTCTGATAAACTGTCGAGTGGGTTTTGAATTACTACCACATTACCTGACTGAGTGGGCCTTTAAGTGTGAAATGAGCTATGAGAAGCCCAACTACTGTATGTGCCTGCTTCCCATTTCCTCCTCTGTCCTCTTCTACTCTACAGTACAATTATTTGATCATGTTTTACCTACCAAGTCCAACATGCTAAATACTAATAGAGTATCAATCCATTCGAACATGCCCACTTGCACCTCATATATTATGTGTGTGTGTGTGTATATATATATATATATATATATATATATATATATATATATATATATATATATATATATTTATTTTTATTATTTTTTTTCCCCCAAATGTCTCATACTATGAATATTTGTGTGTCATTTAATGATTGAATATTGCACATATGAGTGTTTGCATGCACTGCATGTGACAGTGGAGTACCTGTGTTAGCTGACTGAGGGAGGAGTATGGGTGGGGCAGTGTCTGATGGCCAGGCAGGCTGTAGCCCTGAAGAGGGTAGGAGGCCTGAGGCGAACTGTGGCCTGGAGGCATATTAGGGGGTGTGGGTGCTGGCAGTTGACCTGAATGGTACAGCGCCTGAGGCTGTGGACCCGACTGACCAGACTAGAATAAGGGAAGGAAAGAGCAAGACATGTTAACATAACCTGAAAAACTGTACAACAATAATAATATCAATAATGATAGTAATAATTTATGCTAACAATTTGCCAATACAGAGAGAACCTTTCATTATAAATCCTTAGGTTTTTGTGTGGGATGAATAATATAATTAAGACTGTTGCAGACTAACAAATGAATGGTGATTTCAGTATTCAAATACTGGCAACTTAAACTGTTCACAGAGTAGTCAGAGGATGTCTGGCTCAGAATCAATTCTACAAAAAGTTGAGAAGTAAAATGGTGAGTTATTTTGACTGATGGATGGCCAAACCTGTCCTGGGCTGGGGGCAGGGTGCTGCGGAGGTGGCTGATTTCCAGTAGGGGTGCTGGAGGGTTGTGGAGGATGCATGGAGCCTGAGGGATGAGAGAATGATTGGGGAGCTGTGGAGAGGAAAAAGATAAAAAATAAATAAAAAGTCAGCAATTTCACAAATACATATACTATGAAATGTATATGCAATGCATACATATAAAATGTCAGAACTTCAGCCTTTCTAATATACAGCAGACATAGACAGTACGATTACTTGAATGGGATAATTACTCGTTCTACTGCAAGTAGACTTTTAAACTTTTAAATAGAGAGAGCAGAAAAGGTGACTAGCCCTAGGGTTTGTATGTATACATACCATACATGCCCTGCTGGGCTCCTGGAGGTCCCTCTGTCTGACCAGGATACTGAGGGCCAGGAGGGCCTAGAGTCTGGGGATGACCTCCAGAACTCAACATCCTTGCACCACCCTGCAGCATTGAGTATACAGGCTAGCAGACAGAAACAGAAGTGTCAGAGCTGTGATAGGACAAGAACCGGACACATTCTCCATATAACATTATGTATTCTGAATAACAAGACCATCAGAACACAACCAGTGTAACAGCAAGCAATCAAACTTTCAGTTAAGCTATAGGACAAACTGTAGAATTTCCAAGTACCTGGCCAGGGTAGTGGGTCATTGCAGGGATGACCTGGCTGTACTGCAAGTAAGACTGGGGATAAGGGGAGGCTACTAGAGGGGGACCTGCTGCAGATGCGGCAGCCTGAAGCATAGGGGGCGCTGACGTGCTGTGATCCGGACGAGGGGTCACAATCGAGCCTGAGAAAGCAAGGAAATCCAACATGTGTGTCATGTGTGTGACAAAGAGAGTCATCCAACATGTGTGTCTACAGATGTTAATCTTTAATATAATAAATCGGGAACCATGTGTTTAGTATCAATCTCAAAATGAGCCTCTTCATTACAGACGCTGTGTGAAAGCTGAATATAGACAACCTGGAAAGAACCTGCTCTGAAATTCAGTCTGTAACTAAACAAAAACAAAAAAAACAAAACTAAGGAAGACACTTCACTAAGCATAACTGTCCTGTCTCAAGTATTTAAAATGCATTGTGGCTTGTGACATCTGCGCTACCAGACATTCTAATACAGAAGAGTTTTAAAATGAGGCACTACAACCATATAATAAATGTTGAGGTGATCAAGTTATGATAAATAATAAAATAAGTTATGCATAGAACTGGCTGCTAAGCACTGAGTGGTGAATTTAGTGCCTCAAACAAACATTGGTATAATTATGCACAGTGGGTGTGGAAGTGTTTACCTTTAGCTCTGGGGTATTTGCCCTGGCTGACAGTAGACACAGCATACTGGTACATTTGAGGAGCCTGGCAGAGACAGATTTAAACAGCATTTATAGCAAGCCATAATTTACACATACCAAACACTCTCTCTCACACACACACACACACACACACACACACACACACACGATTATAAAATGTGTATATATACCTGTACAGAGTGACCCTGTAACGGTATAGGTGACACATAGCTCAGATACTGGGGGCTGTAGATAGCGCCCTGTCCTGCAGGAGGCTGGAGCACCACAGAAGGGCTCTGAGGAGTGGGCCGAGGGGGCGTGGGAGTCGGCGATGGCTTCACCTGTGCACCAAATACAACATGTTGGTTGAGTACAAAACACAACCTTCAGAAAGTGTCAGTGTGGGTTAAAAACATGTAGCGGTCTACATACAAAGGGTAAGATCTAGCAAGCGCACTTACCATAGTTAGAGGGGCCTTGTTGGGATTGAACTCTTTGGCATTGGGATTTAAAGTTGACTTCTTTACTTGACTGTGGAAGAAGAGAGAAAAAACATTCAGAAGTTCAGAAAGCAGACAAAACACTGTAAATCAAATAGAACAAAAGAACAAAAACAAAAAAGTCAAGATTGTTTAAACTTATTTTGTGAACTATAGCCAGAGTTGTGTGGGTACAGGTTTTCATTCCAACAAAGCATTAGCTTGCAGATGTTAGAGGGCTAAATCCAACTGATTAAATATGTGGAATCAGAAGTCTTTGGAAAGAAAACCTGCTGCCACACCAACTCCGGACACCACTGCACATGAGCATCCTGTAGTTACGGAAGGGCATGTCAGTTGATTTTGATATTCAAGAGTCTACTTATCAAGGAATTACAAAAGGGTCTTTGGCCAAAATTACATGGCTAAATCAGTTTACTTTTCATGTTTAAGCAAAGGCAGGACTACATTTCAAAACATAGACTCATCATCAAAAGAACAGTCGCACAAATAGTTGCACCTAGAGGAACCACCCGTAGGAATGCAACTTGATAGGTTGGTTTGACAGTCACGATTCTGACATTCAGTGAGAAGTGATACCTCAATGAGTCAACCTCTTAGTGGCACCACATTTGGCAGACAGGTGCACATGCCAGGGCTACATGCATGCAAACCAATGTGGTTACAATGACTGTCCCTTTCACCCCATCAACATCACCAAAGACTGCAATGCAGTCATGCCAGAAAGTCATGGAGAAGCGGGTCCCGCTTTTGTTTTGGTGGGGTCGACCAACGAATCTGTGTGTGGTCAGCACCATAATAAAAACACTACCACAAAATCTGCAGGACCTGTGTGACAAGACTTCCTACGGGGTGCAACAATTCTTGTGATGATGAGTGAAGTTAAAATTTAAAAACAGCCTACGCAAATCAGTACGATAACAGACAGGAGCTGTCTCAGATGAACCACTAAGTTACTAGAGCAATGTACAGTGCAACACATTTGGGAAAGACTCCATTTTCACAGTTTCTGGATCTACCCTTAGCAATGTATCTTTAGCAAAGCGGTCTTACTAAAGGACGCGTTTTGGAGCATAAAATTGCATTTTAATAAACTGATAGTCTCAATTTTTCTGCATTTAAACACCAAACATTCACAAGCCTGATGCAGGAAATGATTCTAAATTAACGCCTAGCCAATATACCAGACAGCTTTGTGTTTGCTTTGGCCTGTAACCTAGCTGCTATTTGTTTGTTTTCTATTGTTTAGCTTGCATATCTGTATAGTTTTGTTGATGTATTTTGCCTCCTCGAGTTGATGAGAGTGTCAAAGAAAACTTGTGTAACCAACCACCTAGAGCACTGCTGAGTAAAACATTCCCTCATAATTGCACATCTTGCTGCTACTTACTCCGTCACACCCTCCACTCTCTCTGATCCCTCCGACCTGCCATCCTCTCTGCCCGGTGTCCTTGCAGGTTGGGGTGGTACTGCTGTTTGGCCATCTACAACAGAAGATTGCGGAGCAGTGCCAGGAGTGGCAGTGGGTGTAGCAGAAGGGCCTGTGACCTGTGCAGAGCTCGATGTACTAGCCTCTGCACTGGTTTCTCTTCCCGTCTCATCTGATGGAAGATCCTTAGCAGGAGTTGTCGGTGAAGTTGTTTTGGGTTCGCTGGAGGGGGGAGCGGGATCTGTTTGTGTGCTGTGAGCAGGATTAGGCTGAGCAGGGTCACTGGGTGTGGCTGCAGTGCTAGGGCTGGAGGGAGAGGAGCTAGGCTGAAGCTGAGAAAAAAGACAGGAGAAAGAATTTTAACAACCCTTTAACAACAACTAATACAGGCTTGTCACTTTTATTTATATTAGTAATTGAGTAATCTGATTATTTTGGATTAATCGAGTCATCAAGTCAAACAATAAAATTAAATTTACTAAAAATAATAAACAAGCTTTTGAAAGACCTCAAACTGTTTTCCTGTAACAAAGATTAACAAGACAAGCCTTTGAATATTAAATTTTGTAAAAAAAAAAAAAAAAAAGAAAAAAAAAAGGGAAATGAAAAAGGGGTTTTGAATAAAATCGACAAAAAAAATTTTTCTATCGAACCTTTTGTGACATATGAAGAAAGGTTTTATTTTACTGAATCAAACCTGTTTTAATCGAATACTCATAACTCTAATTTCACCCAAACCAACCATTTCAATTTACATGCATTTCAGTGACATTTTACAATTACCTGGCATTTTTATAAGCCCCACTTAGACATTATTTCCAGCCCGCAAAACCTCACGCATGAGTCCAAATTAAAATAAGGGACACTCACCCTGAACTCTTTGCCAAACTTACGAAGCTCCTCTATCTGTGATCTCTGCTGAGCTGTGGACCAAAAAGAATAAGAGACGCACGTCTTTCAATAACTCCACAGCAACATTGTCAAAATTCAATCAGTAATCACACATGCACAAAATACCTTTGCTGCTCTTGCCTTCCTGAGGACTGGCAGGGCTCTCTGTCCTCTCCTTAGATAAGATCTCATTCACTGAGACAGGGGGGAAAATTTCAATTAAATAAAAATAGTTTTTTTTTTTTTTTAATAATTTTTTTTGCCACAAATTAAACCAGATTCATGGCAGAATAATTATCTGCATAATGACTGCAACTCACCATCTACAGGGAAGAGAGGGGTGGGGCCAGAGGGCTTTGGGGTCGCCATGGTAACTGAAGAGGTGTCCAGGCAAGCAGTAGGTGGGTCCTGTGTGGGTGCGTCAGGTTTGGGGGAATGAGAGACTAGACAATGAGAGAGCGAGAGAAGATTAGAAAGATGTCTATGTTGGTTACTTTGTATGTAGATGGACTGTAGTTGAATGTATATGTCTGTATATTCACGTGTCTTCACCTGTAGGTGAGGAGTGGGAGTTGGAAGAGCGTAAGCTTCTGCTTTGTGCAGGTCTCTGAGACTTGGGAGACGTTCTGGATGACACTATCATGCAAAAGAGAAATTTGACCATTGACACACCAGGACAACTTTACATGGTTACAATCCTGTCTGGAGCCTTTAAAGTACAAGACGACTTGTTGGTTACATCGTTTTTAGTTTCTCTATCAACTGTTCACAAGTTCTGTCTTTTTATGAGCCAGAGAAAACTGCGGGCCTAAACTACATTACGTTTCATCAGTACAGGGCAAAGATGAAACAACTTTAACACACTAAATCTGTGAAAATAAACAAATAGCCAGTTTAGTTTATATACATAATAAAAAATGCTCAGTAGAAAGTTGTGATAGGAGGTGGATCCAAATCTAGATCTACATAATTACTCAGTCACCGATTGAGTGAGGAGTATTGAGAAATCAGAAACAATACCAAGCATTTAAAATCTGTAAAATGCTGTATAGGCCACCCACTAATGTATACATGAATGACCTTAGAGATACATTACACAGCAGGTAAAAGGGGTCTAACTCAGATTTTCTCATCAAATTCATTAGGCTGTCCCCATCATCTTTTAAATCTGACCTGTATCCAACATTATTCTGAAGACATCACGCTTATAAACTGACCCACACCTGAAAAGAACAATGCTTTACATGGCACATTCCACCAGAGCTAAACCATCATGACCGCCAGTGACTGCTGGTCTGCTACCAGAGGTTTCTGTTTCATCTTGGCCAGCTTCACAGAAGCAATCATAAAGCTCCAATAGCTGACAGCTGGGTTAATCACCCAGAATGCACTCAAGCTTGCTGTAAACAGAGGCATGTTATTCAGTCATGACCACTTTGGTTTCTTCTAATTTAGCTTGCAGGCTTATGATTTTTCTGTGATACTGCAGTCTCGTTCTCTTACAGCCAAGTTCAGGCTTGCCTTTGGAAATTTCTTCGAACATGGAGCGGTTGCGATAATTGGCTCCTAATTATTTATTTTTAGGAAACATCATGCCAAATGTTTGAGGTCAACAGTGCAAAAGTTGGACCGATGTAAAAGTTGCATGAACTAGTTATCAGGCTAGAATAGCAGGTTGTAATACCAGGGGTCCCAAATTAAAATGAAAAATATCAGATTGAATGGGAATTTTGCTGTTTCACATATAAAGAATAAGATCCAATTTAGGGCACTTTTACCAGCTGTGTAAACGTTGTGTAAAATGTTTAACGTATAGCTATAAAACAAATATCCAAACAGCCCAAAGGTGAACAGCTCAAACACTGAATGAAACACCTACATCTGTTAACCTGTGCAAGTTTACTATATAAACTACAAACTGATCAGTATTACAACACTTGATTCCCCTGATTTCTAATAGTTGTACATCCACAAGCACATAAAACGCACCTCCATTTACAGGTCGCCCGGAGTCCGACAGGGATTGCGGGTGTGAGAGTGAGTGGGGGAGTGAATGTGGAGCAGGTGGGCTGGCATGACCAGGTTCTGAGGGTCGGGGCTGAGCAGGTGGACTACATTGTGATTGATGGGGAGAGTATCCTCCTCTGATGGACAGTGGACTGTTCCTGTCAGAAGGTGGGGGAGGCTGACCGCTGCCAGAAGGAAGGGGGGGCCTGGGGGAGGAGCTTGTGGGGACAGGTCTGTTTGTTCGATTAGGAAGCGTAGAGGCTCCACCCCTTTCTCGCTCGCCTCTGGATGCACCCATTTCTCTTTCTCTCGCCCTCTGGGGTAAGGGAACATACTTGGCCTCCCTGAGGGGAAATCAACAGCGAAACAGAAAATGCGATCAGCATAAGGCAAAATGCAGATCACTTTGAGGGTAACGATCCCCTCAACTAGCAACAATGATTTTGTTCAGCTGCTCACAACTCTGATCACAAACAGAGTTTGTGATTTATTATGCAAGACTAACCTGTTCCCAGAATTGGAGCTAGGGCTATCTCTGCCCCTCTCTCTCTCAACCCCATCCCGCAACACAGCACTGAATTTGTCCTCTTCGGTCCTTCCTTCATCATTCTCCAACGCCACCCGGTGGCGGTACTGTGAGCTGGCCTCAATTTCATTGGCCAAGCGTGCGGCTCTTGCTTCTCGCTGTCGGAAACCCTCTGAGCTACCCCGCTCCAGAGGAACCCTGAGAGAAAGCGCAGACGGGACTTAAGATAAGATGGATGTAACTAGACCCTAACAGTGTTGGGCACTTAATGACATGCATCAGAATTTGGTATTGCTGTTTCCACTGCTAAATGTACAGTCTAACCGAGAAACTGATATTGTCCTTCTTATTTACTTTTTTTTTTTTTTTTTTTTAACTTTCCTTCCTATTCCTCTACCACTTCATATAAAACACAGTCCTACACTCTTGCTGCCCTGAACACTGTGTACTAGTTTCATAATCAAAGGACCAAAATAAACTGCAAAAGAATTACCCTGGAAAAAGTCTGATTCAATAGACCTACATCAAAAGTAAAGTATAAAGAGACTCACGTGTACATGGAGAGGCTGGAGTCATAAGTGGACTTCACGCCGTATGTTTCTTCATTGAAGCGGAACATCTCACTGGCATCCCAACCATTAGACTGACAGAGAAAAAGATAAAGGGAGAGATGACAACATGGACTTCAATGTAGTAAACATTGCTAAAGTTGCAAAAAGTACCGTTTACTCTCTAGTCTATATATGGAAACCATACTGCCAAAACAGCCAGTCAGTGGTATTCCAGTATTGCACAAGTACTGCAGCCCTGATAACTTTTGAAATGAGGCACAATACAAGGCAGCCTATTACCACTGTTGCATTTACACACATTAGTCTGAAAAGCTTAATTCTACAAAAAAAAAAGAAAGAAAAGAAGTTGAAAATGTTAATGTAAAATGTTTTTGGTATATAAAACGCATTTACATCAGAAGTGTACCTGAAAGAAAACTCTCTAAACCTTCCTGAGTGCACAGCAGTACAACTCAGTCCAGTGACCAACCATAACACTTTGCGTGGGAGTCGCTCACAAAATGATCTGGCACAGGCTTCAATCGAGCATACAATGGAAGCAAGCTGCTGCTGCTGTGCAACAATTATCAACGATCATCAACTGTTTAGCGAGTTTCCCCGAAGCCTGAGAAAAATCGCTCTCAGAAAGGTCACAAGGTCAAAACAGACGTCATCAACGTGTCTCTCAGCTGTTTGCGCTGGAGGCTATGACAGTGGCAGGGTTTTCACTACCGTTATGAAAGGCTTCTCTGAGATAACTTGACCCATTAATGTCCATATCTAAAACTGAAACTTTCATTCAGTCCATTTGTTCTCTTAGCCTGCTTGAAATCTGTCAGACAAACTTACACTAGGTTTTCCCTAATCATGTAGAATATCGCTTTTAGGCATAAAAGGGTTAACTTGCATCAGTGTACTTAGTAGTCTAGTCTTCATCTCTATTTCATACAGAGGTGTGATCAGATTTTGTATTCGCAAATAACAGATTTGCATTTGTGACGGCCCGAAATTAACAGTCTTGGCTGAAACCAAAACCTACGTTCAGGACAAACTGTGACAAAAACCAAAACTGGTGAAAACCCAAAAGTACCAATTTTATATAGATATGCATCTCTGCCTGTTGGTACCACAATATGGATTATATTCACTGGTAAAGCCATTGTATAGTTAAGGGGGGGACGACGACAGCTGCATAAATAATAATTTAAAAAAAATTAATTTAAAATTTTATGCATCAGGTTGCATTTCATAGAAGTTCAGTACAGTAACACACTGTACAGAAAGTGACTAAATCCCCAAGACTTGGGCAGCTTTAATCACCATTTTTAATTCTCACAACCATTAAACTAATCTGAACCCATTTAATGACCCATCCATAATTAACTGAAATGTTTCTCTTTCAGACTAATCGGTGAAAGTTTTCAAGCAGTTGTTTTAAACCACAACATTTTGGTGGCTGAGATTTTGGCACCTCCTTACTTTGTATTCTTTATATTTGTCTGTGCATTTGGAATTAAACTCACTGTGTCTGCTTCTAGATCAAAGTTTTCTCCATTGCTGTCTCCTCCTCCATCCCATCTCTGGAGCACCTTCTCTCTGTGGTCACCGTTAACTCTGTTTGAGGTGATTGCTGTGTCTGTGAAGGTATCTACGGACCAAAAAAAACCCCACAAGATCAGGCAAACGCGTAGCCTCAAAGCAGCTCAATATTTTATAGCTGTTACTTGTGTTCCTGTGGAAGCCTTTGACTGATAAACACTCACCTCGCGTAGCAAAGTTAAGGTCCACATCTCTGCATGTCATGGTGATCAGGTCACTAGGGCTAAAGATCATGGTGTCTGTGATCTCCTCTCGCCTGGGATGCGCAGACAGACCGCCTCCACAGTCATCACCCTCCTCAGTCTTGACTTTATGTACAGCGTCCACCGCTAGCTCACACTATGAACGCACAAACACACAGCACAAAATAAACACCCCACAGAATTTTTTTTATCTGATTAACCACAGCTGATACTGTTAATTGTTACTGTTACGTAAATAATTCCTAGATTAAGAGTAAACTCAATTTTCAACAGAGTATGTTTACAGTTACACTTATGTATTTGGCAGATACTGTTAATCACAGCTACTCATTTAACCATGTTTGGGCCCAGACACAGCAAGTCAATAAGGAAGAACTAGTCCCATTTAAGGCTGCCTGATAATTGTCTTCCATAAGCTCAGCATCAGCTCCAGATGGAGCAAGTTTCTAAAGCAGAAGCTAGCAGTAGTTTGTAAAATGTAATGTATAAACTACTAGTAGGGCTGTGATGGTTTGGATTTATTTCTTACCACAGCAAAAAACGTATCCCTGCTGTGGCAAAATATTCAAATCTTCGCTTTAATGCCTAAAGGCTGAGTTATATTTTCATAAAAGATAGTCATTAAAAACTGCAATCAAACATGTTCCTGTTTACAGTCAGCGCTTTGGCTGTTTCAGCATTCTTTGTGAAATTATATCTCCCTACATAAGCCTGTAGAGCCAAACCGTGAATGAAGTGCTGGAAGAACAAAATATGGAGCTGTATGGTCAGCGCATGAGGTTAGAGGGGCCACGATAGCCCATTTCCAGCTAACGCACACTCCTGCTGCTTATAACATATCAAATTCAAAACTCTCTTATCTCAAAACTTATTACATTGAGGCATAGGACTCCATTGTTCAAGTGCTGTGTGAACGTGCCCCTGCCCTCGACCAAGACGGAACATAAATTTAAGAAGGGAAATGAATTGGATGTTACAACGACAAACACACTTTCACAAATTCGGGAGACTGCCTCTTCCAAATTCACTGTCTGCAACTTTCTTGTCTGGCCTGAAATCCATGGCTTCTTTGCACTATACTTCTGTGTTGTGTGTGTTCAATTATACGTCATCTGCAGATAGCACAAGTACTCAAATCTAGAAATAATTAATTATTAACAGACACACAAATAATTCCGTTGTATGTTTAATGGAGTGTTAAACGGCCCCCACGCAAAACTGAGGTGACCAGCAACTGTATTTTTTTTTGGCAGGTTTATATTAATAAATAAATAAATAAAATAATAATAATAATAATTTAAAAAAATCTATATATATATTTACATTAAATAGTAAAATAAAAAGTGTATGACAAGCCCATGAAATAAGTCTGGCATGCTTTACTTTATATTAGTGTTACATCAGAGCAACTTCAGAGATCGTGTGTCCATGTTGATGTGTGACAATACAAGATATTCAAATGCTGCTCGTTTACAGACATTCAAATATCAAAAGCAGTAAAAAAATGTGCATCAGGACTGACGGGGGGTGGGGGGGTCCACACACAAGCTAGTCTGTGTGGTCCCTCTTCATATCGTTCTTTTTTCTTTCATTTCTCTCCTCACACACTCCCTATTTCTCTCTTCACAACGCTCTCTTACAGAAGAGTGCTGACGCCAATTCAACATGCTCAATCAGCCAAAACAGCACAAACAGCAGCCAACAGTCCAAGACGCACCACATAAACTACAGGCTACTGTTGGACATCACTGGCCTGACAGTGCCTGATGCCAAACAGCTGGCTTGGTGTGTTAGAGCCTTACAACAGTAGTACAAGAAATCTTGGCCAAGGATCCTTACTGGAGTACCATTGTGATGGGGAAGCTGTGGCAGGAAAGGCTACATGCTACATGTCTAGTGCACATAAAGACTTTACTTACTCTTGAGCTTAAAGTCTTAAAGATCCCCTCATATACACTGCCGTTCTTCACCCTCACATCACACCTGGAGCCCTGGAGAGAAAAAAAACAACGAGAGAAAATTAGGGAGAGGGGATGAAAAATGGAGAGAAAATTAAAAGCATCATTAAAGAAACAGGAAGAAAGCGATGACGAACTTTTAAAACAGACAGTGGCTTAGTGATGGGGCACAGAATAATAAGTGTACTGTTCTTCTCTGCTGAGATTCCCACACCTTAGTAAATATCAGCCTTAAGGCGAATTCATAGTCCAGGCTGCACCACACAAATTTAAACTGGGCCTCTTAAGCCCATGTTGCATTAGTTAACTTTAGCCAACTAACATAACCAGCCACAATATTTCCATAAGCAGTGTTTGACAGTTGGGTGGTGCTTTTTCCTGGCCTATTTTGTCAAATTAGCCAATCTACTTCATTTAGCCTAAATTGGCATTGTTTTGCTGCAGTTTAGGCTAGATACAAACTAAACAAAGCCACACACCTGAATTATGGGAACTTTAACACTCAGTCTCTTAAGCATCTGTTTACACTGTACAACACTTTTTCAACAACATGTTTTCTAACGCACTTAACATTGAGAACACAGCACATAGACACTCACCACCACTGCTGTGAGAAAATGGAGCATCCTGGAATTATTGTAGACCCCCTCAAATACCTAAGAGGAAAACAAACAAAATTTAAAAAAAAGTGTGAAACATAAGTACCATAGTTAACCTGCAAAATCTTGTATTGTGTAAATCTAATAGCAATATGGCAGAATGAGGTGACATTGATAACTATATTTTAATAAATTGCATCACAACACATTTTTCTGGGCATACATTGCATATGGTCTGCACTTAAAAGACTGTTTGCATGTTTTATTGCACTGAGATCATAACTAGTCCAATTTTAGTGGACCTACTGCAGCACAGTATGCAAAATGTTGAGAAGCTTCGTATTCATAGTTCTTTTAAATATTAACTTGCCAAAATACAAAATGTGATGAAATTCATAAATAGCCATTGTTTCCTCTTAATACTACAATAGTTATTGTTGATGGATTCCAAGTCATCAACCCTAATATAACATAATATAAAAGTTTATATAGTGACATAATATTTTTGCCACATTGCCCAGTTCTGGTAGAAAACACCAAAAAACAGGTACAAAAAGGGGCAACAAAGAGACATGGAGAGCAAGCACATCAGTAACAAAAAAACAAAAACAAAAAACAAAAAGAACACAAGAAAACACAGGTATAACACAGATTAAGGAATATTAACAGTTCATACGTACAGGGGGAGACTGTGAGGGAGGCTTCACAGAGTTTCTGTTCCTGAAAATAATACAAAAATCAAACGATCAGTGTAAAAGAACTGCCACTGCCCTTGCCCTGCAGGAAAATCCATATACATATACCCATTTTGTAAGTCCATAAATGGACGAAGTAGCCAGGTAGAAGATAGAAACGCTTAATGCTGGAGCAAATTTTTGGCCAGGGTGGACCACATGCCCTTGACAAGTATTGGACATCATGACAGTTCTGGTAAAGTGAGGACATGTGGCTGATCCTTACTTCAGCACGTTTTATTTGTAAATTCTAATAAAAGCAGAAAAATATCCTCTTGGATACTGAGGATAAATTATGGTTCTGTTTAGGTACAGTATTATGCAGCTACAGCAATACAAACATCAACAGAACCCTATGGATGTCTTCACAAACATAGTAAAACAAGCGTGTGTGTGCGTGTGTATATATGCGGCACCTAACCTGACAGAGCACACTCCCTCTCTTTACAGAACACCTATGCTGTCTGACAGCTTAAACCTCGGCAAGGTCCTGTGGCTCCTAGACGGAAACTCGGACCTTTAACTACAAAACAAAGCTGAGTAAACAACGACCAGTCGCCGCACTGCCACACTGGAGCATTGTACGCTCTCACAAGCAGACCACTCGCGATAGCCACCGAGCAGTGTACAAGAATGAGCTGAGTTTTGACAATATGTGGAGGCGTTTCGCCTGCTTACTATATAGGTAAGACAGATCAACATGGTGCCAGGAAAGCTCGATTCAGCTGGTTAACGTTACGTTAGTAAAGCCGATGCGTCAAGCTAACGCGCTAGCTTTAGCCAAGATGCGCAAATGACATCGTAACAATACGAGACAAACAAGCCGACGCATACAGTCTCAAACGTGAGCTTTCGAGTACCTACTGATCAACGTGAAATTTAAAAAACAAAAACAGACTGAATACTTTTTTGTCACGTGCATTCCGGGTCTTCTGCGGTGAGAAAATCGCTCGGGTTGAGAACCGATACTCTATTCTGTATCATATGGGTTAGAAAAACAACAACAAAACATTACTGATCCTTCGCTGCTGCCCTTAGCGTGCGCGCCCATTTGTCAGTTTCGGCGTCAATCAACAGTTCTCACGAACCCATTCGTGCAGATCTTTTGTAAAGGCGGGCGTTCGAGTTTTTTTCCGCACCGCCGTTACTTTATTGGCCGAGTTAACCGTCGATCAAACCCGCTCACCTGCTATTGGCCTTCGCCTCCGCAAACTCAATAACACGCGAACCAATTGGTTCCTTCCGACCTTCTTACGCGATTTACGTGAAACATACACGCCCACTTTAACCGGTAGGCCTCATGATGAAATGTCAATCCCCGGACTATTTTTGTAAAGAGTGACCGGGTTCAGGTTACCTTCCAGCGGTCGATCTGGTAGTGCTATTCCCGGGAACTGAGGATGACATGTTGGCCGGTCCAGACGTACCGTTAGAGGTCCTGCGGCCACTTGGTCCAGACTGTTGCTGAAAAGCATCTCAGTTAATTATAAGAACAGTGGTCTACGGCACAGAGCAATTACGTTTTAAGAGGTTCGTAGGGTACCTGGAACTTCAACTTGTTAGCAAGCTAGCTAGATTAGCTAATTCGTTAACATGTATACACGGTTACTAAAGCAATCACTGTGAAAATGGCCTTTATACAAACAGAATATGTTGTACTGGTTATGTTGTTGACCAAAAATATCGAATACTCACATTCTGTCGGCGGAAAGACATAACTTGGCTGGATGCTAACTATGCTAATCGCCTAGCTGAATTTCCCCAGCGTTACTGCTCAGCGGCGAGGGGGTTTCTCCACTGTAAACTAGCAAACACAGCTAGCTCAACCTTGGAATAAGTGTCCGAAATATCCGGCAATCCTTGGTCGTTTTCTGTCCGAGAGCCTTGAAACTTCTTCCGTCTTTATTCCGAAAACATGTCATGAGCACTCTCGAGCGAGTGTCTAACAGTATTTCTTATTTTAAAAAAGCCGGTACCACGTCTTAGGATTTGCCTTAAACATAATGGCAAGCCGGTTTCAACAACCTCTCTTTTGATTGGTCCGCCTGCTGCTGGAGCTGGGTTAATGACGCATTGACGTTTCGCAACCAAGAGTCCTCCGCACATTGCAATACTGCGAAACTGAACGTCATTATATTTCACCAGGTTTTTATGACGTATTTATGTTGAATTTGTTCATGTCGTTTTTATTATCCGTGTTGGAGAATAAGAGTGCGGCTTTGAGCTATGGATAAAGAGATCCGGATACAGCACAGCACTGACAGCCTTGCTGCTGAATCTTCTCCACTGTAACATAGTTATTTGATTCGGTTGTTTTTACCGAGAATTCTTGTAATTTTAATGCTCCAAAATAACATTAAAGGACTCGTCTCTTCCACATTTAGGTTCTCTGTTTGTGTAGCAATTCATTCATTTCTATATGACATTTTTTCAACGTCCCTATCTAGAATTAAAAGTCTGTTTTTATTATTGTGCTTTAAATATTGCTAGGAAAATTATGAAACAACCTGTGCTCCAAATGGCTGTCCTCACTTAAAAGCAGTCTGGGCTCAAACAGCCTTTGTAATGAATTCAACTTTCTGGGGATCTAAGGTCCTAAATAAGGGAATAACACAGGCACCATTATGAGACATAACTTTAAAGGACCAATACGCAAAATGTTTAGTGTAAACCTTCCAACATTAACTAAAATTACTGACACAATGTGAATAAATACAGAATGATCCTCTGTATTGTGATGCAGATATTTGTACCAATGTGTATTTGTGTGCTAACCAGCTAGCTCTAGTCCTGTCCTGTCAAGGCAATAGTGAGTCACTGCAGTGTGGAGTCTGCCTTTAGTCCCCACATATGCAGATGATATAGAAGCACTGTCCGCTCTGGTCTAGAAAACATGTTTAAACACAATAACAAAAAGTAGCATTTGTGTTGCTTTCCACCTCTGCAGATGCTCTTGGTAAGTAAGTGGATGAAGTTTGAAACCGAAAGCATAATGTTCCTTCACACTGGTAAGTAAACAGAGGGAGGTATAAAGCAGGAGGAGAGATCGTTCGCAGAATGAAACTGGCAGATTGTGTCATCTTACATATTGCTCCTTTAACATCCATGATGTAATTAACTTCTGAAAACAGTGAACGTTATGGTCAGTGTTATAGATTAACCACCTGCATCTCTATGTTATCTGATCTAAAGCAAATACTGCTATGATCTGATTTAAAGGTGGAGAAGTGGGGCATAGGCTGAACTTGGGGAGTTAAGAACATCAAACTGACTTCCTAAGTAGGAATTTCCAGCTAAGGAAGCATTTCTCAGACCCTATTTATACCTGGTCACTCTTGCATCTTGAGTTTCAGAATTATGTACGATAAGCTCAAGCTACACGCGACTGCAAGTGTAACACAAAGACATGTAAAACATATTGATGTTGTCCAATGAAAAACATGTATCTCCATTTTTGTCCATTTTTACCTTTATGCCTCATTTTAGCAGCTGCTGTTTGCACTGTGTGAAAATCTCATGATGAATGGACCAACAGAAATAGCCCACAACTGCTTGGAAAGACGTCTGGTTCCATTGAGTTTTATTAAAACTGAATGAGGTTTTTGCCTTTTCCTGTAAAGTTGACATTTTGGAGATACGTGTTTTTCTTTGGACAACGGCAATATACAATCCGATCGCACCGTCCCCTTCAGGCCACATGTTTTGAAAGACATTACTCAACCAAAATCCCTCCCAGTGTAACCGTAACTCCTCCTCATAACTCCATCACTGGGCATGTGATTCATGTCTGCAGTGAAGGTAATCATGGAGGACGAACTTGGTTAGAAGGCAGATGGATATATATATCACAGTTTTTGTGACCTCACAAAAAATGCCTAGTTTCCATACATGCGCTGTATGGATATATTTCATATGTGTAACTTTAAAAATGTTTTTTGTACTTCTGAGTGGATTAATGTGAAATTAATACATGCATTGTAAGGCAAAGTAGGCACCTCAAGAAAACATATCGACCATTTCATTATTTTACCACTATTGTAAAACTAAGATGCGTATGTTCAGATAGCAAATACAATCATCACTGTGGTCCCGGTTCTTATAACTGCCAAATTGAGTCAGTAAGTCTCTGTAATAAGTTGTCCCACATTAAACCACTCTTAATGACTTTGAAAGGAATGGCAAAGATTGAATTATGCAGAATTTCTGAAAACTTCATAGAATTCTACTTTAAGCATGAGCATGGAGCAACTATGGTCCAAACAACTTTTAGCTTTATCTGGAGAAAAGTGAAAAATCTAATAGATAAAATCCTTATAAAGCCAGTATGATGCGTCATTTGCTGACTTTTTCTGCAAGTTCTTCTTTTTTGGACCACACCTATATTCATTTTACAGATAACATGTCATACACTGTCATAACCCACATGAGCAAGTCAGTTTGACACTACTTAAGACCGGTTTGCTTAACTATTTCTTTCGATTGTTTGGTGCAGGGGGAACGGAGGATCAACACAGAGAAATACTGTTGAAAAAAAGTGATTTAGCTAACTAGCGGACAAACACTACTTCATCAAACCATCTCTTTTGATGGCTGTGCTGCCGTTCCAGTAATATCTTATTTACAATTGTCTATATTATAACATTATAATACCTTTTCAGAAACATCTGTACGACAGTACCCTTTAATTTACCGCCTCGTCAGACACTGGACAATTCAAATGCTGTTCAAGTCAACCTACAACCAGACCTTTTTTTAGTACCATGTTACTTCCCATTCCTGGTCACAGCATGCATGATTCATCATATCATTTACACGCATGCTTTAGTTTTCTCATAATCACTGATCAAAGCGTAGTGACTTTTCTTCACATCTAAAATGTCTTCTGAGTTTTTGTTATATAAGTGCAATCAGGGAAAAATGATACTGACCAATAATCATAACGTGTTTAACCTCCTCCTCCCACAACCCCAAACTATATGCGACAGTCTGGTTCAGAGGCCCTCCTTAGGAGCATATGTCGTCCAGGAATTTGACACAGTATGGAAGAATGAACAATGAACTCCAAGTTCTGATTTATGTTGACTTTAACTGTAAATTCTTTAAAGAAATGGTTCACAAAATCAAATGTACCCATGTCCCCATGCACTACACATGGACAGTCAGGCTAAAACCCTTCTTTTGTTCTGAACTTGAGATACAAAGTTAATGTGGGAACAAATCTTTCTGGGTTTTCACCCAAAGTGTTTTACTGTTCATAAGGCTACATGACAGCAACATAGACTTGTCATGACAACTGACATAACCCCTACATAAATGTTTACGAAAGCATATTCCAGTAAGAAAATACATTTTCCATTTTTTTTATCAAATCAGCCTATGTAATCTATTTAACAGATTATGCCTAATGGAATAATCATTTATGAATCTTTATTTAGGGTTATGCAAGTTGTCATGTAGCTGTGTGAACAGTACTATACAGCAATGTTACCAACATTTCAAAGACTTAAAAAGCTTGCTGACAATTCAATACAACTTTGTCATTATACCAATACCGTTAAATTGAATTGTCAGCAAGCTTTTTCAGTCTTTGAAATGTTGGTGACACGTTGCTGTATAGTACTATACATAGGCATAGGCAACAAAAAGGAAAATTGACTAATACTTTCCGAATTTTTTTGTGAGATTTTCTTATTTAGCATTTAGCAGAATATTGTTTATTCATACCTGAAATGCTGAAAAAAACAAGTCATAGGAAAAAAGTGGTACTGCCACTGGGGTTAAACCCTATAAAGGAGGCCTACAGTACCTTTACTTACAGAGCTATAATGTTAGAGATTAATGTACTGTAATCTACTGCAGTAATACGTTTTATAAACTGTAGTGACTTTATAAACCAATCTTCGAACCTGCTTTTATATTTTCATACATAACATGTAATATTATATTACACTGCTTTCTCTTCCAAAAGGAAAATGCTGAACCAGTTCCGCACTACAGAGAATCTTTATCTCTTGCACAATGTTTATGTTTTTGGCAAGGGAAATGATATCCATTCATCACAAAGTACTTTTATGGTTAAAGGTTTAAGGGAAACAAAAGCACAAAAATGTCCCATTTGCTTTCTAGTGTTCGCTGTTTGTGTGGACGGTCAATGGAAACTGCTACTAACAGTAGCAGTGAAAGCTTTACAGTGCCACAGCAAAACTAGGATACCAAACATGTCTTAGTCAGTCCACTACGTTTCGGGTAAGTAGAAGACTGAGTAAACCTTGGAGCTTTTTTAGGTGAACCATTCCTTCAAACCATGGAAGGCACCTGTCAACAACGTACAATAGACGTTTATTAGCTTCACTATAGCCACACACAGAGACAAGACTCCAAAACACATTGTTTCAGTATATTTATATTATATCATATTATCATCCTCACCATCATCACCACCATTATTATTTTTGTATTATCATCATTATTAATTATTATTATTAAATTTAATGTAGTACCTGAAACTAATTACACAAAGTGGACAACACTGTCCACCTCAACACACGGTCCCAGCACAGAGAGAGAGAAAGAGAGAGAGTGAGAGAGAAAAAGGCACAAATAGAAGTTGAAAAATCTGGGGGCAGAGGAAAAGAAAAAAAGGGATATAAACTGAACAAGGGGAGGGCAGAAAAAAAGGGCCACAATGGTGAGGTGAAGGAAATGTCTAGGAGGGTACATGGTAGGCACTAAACTGGGTGATGGACATGGCGACACAGACAGAGGCACAAAACCAAGACTGGCACAGAATGAAGGGAAATGTCATAACACAGAAAAGGCACAGGGAGATCAGGGTCATTTCATCCTCCTCTATTCTTTCTATTTTCATTTTTTCTCTTTTTCTTTAAACGTGAGGAAGTGCAGTGGGACAGGGTGAGGGAGATTACAAGCAATATAAAAAGGCACAAAGAAACGTCTGAGACTAAAAAAAAAACAAAAAAAAAAAAAAAGAATCTGGAGACCAAAAATAATGCATACACTGAGTATACGGCATACAACAAAGGCATTTATACAAACAGAAACAATAAAAAATAAAATTAATACTATTATTTAGAGAATTATTACTATTATAATTATTACCACGGTTACCATTCTTGTCAGCATAATCAATAAGAAACTATTTCTCTTGTAAATAAAGGACATTCTCTCTCCCTCTTCTGGACTCCACCACTGAAACAAACTCACAAATAAAATTTAAAACAGAGAGTGTGTGTGTGTGTGTGTTTGTGTGTGTAGAAAAGAGAGATGAGGGGGAAGGAGGGAGCACAAGACAACTGGGAGTACTATAGAAAAAAAGACATGGACACAGAACTAATAAAAACACAGATATTTCACATGAACGAAGTGCAGATGTTGGATATAGACAGAAAGAAAGAGAAAATTAGAAACATCGAGAGAGAGAGAGAGAGAGAGAGAGAGAGAGAAAGAAAGAGAAAGAGAGAGAGACTGTGTCCTGACATAAAGACAAGTTCAGTATTTTTGAACCAAATCACTCTTCAGATCAGTGGCATGCTGCTGTTGGTTCCAGCACTTGTTAGGACCAAGTTAATTAGTTCTCCTTATGTAATTGCAATGCATACAGAAACAGACATTCCAAAGCGGTGAAAACCCCAGCTGAGTGACACATGTCTTATGATAGCAAACAATTTTCGATTTCACCTTTTAGAAAAGAACAGAACAGACTTCCCAATATACTGTTTACTGGGCTATACTGGCCTTTGCAATATAGTTAGCGCAGAGAGCTGTAACATTCAAATGGGCTTACAAGTTACAATTTTGCAGTTATTATTATTATTATTATTATTATTATTATTATGATAATTACTGTATGTTAGAAACATTCTGCCCAATTTCAGATGTCCTGTGTTTTCATTAATCAAGGCGTAAAACATACTACAAGTAAATTCGGTCAAAATACTCATATTATCAGAGGTTCACCAATCTGTTTTTTAATATGCTCCAACATATAATCTTTACATATTATATAATAGGTAGAGCCAACAAATAATCAGTCCTTTATTACTGTTACTGATACCAAAACGCTAATAACCAATACTAATACTAGTTTTATTTATTTCAAAAAAAAAAAAAAAAAAAGCGAACTTTAAAATGAGCTAATTTTTTCGAAGCACTAAAAAGTACGGTATTCTGCTTGAACCACCCAAACGCTGTACTTCCGCACAAGACAAAATACATACCTAATAACGTGACACAATGTACAAGTCTTTGGTATTTTAAACTACATATGTTGCAGGACTAGATAAGATTTATTGTGTTCACTCCTAATATCAGCCAAACACCAATACCCATTAATACAAATATGCCATCACTGATAATCGGAATATGGGATTTAGCAGGAGATATTGAAATCTTATCAGTCTCGGGGAAAAAAAGAGTTTTTTTAAACATCATCAACATTTTATTAATTTTACTGCTTTTGTAAACTTACAGAAATACATCTTATATGTATCCATAGTGTCTTCCCGATTTCTATGTTTTAGAGACTATTGTTATAGACAAACAAGTGTCTATAAAATGGAAATTTGCAGCAGAAGCTAAAAACGTTAATATAAGGAGATTTTATTAAAAAGCCATTTTGGAGCATTACGATTGGGCAATTCAAATATAGACAGAAAAAACTTTTTTTAGGGCAGCAACCAAATGTGTATGTATTGGCACAGTATCAACATGGCACATATGTACACACGCGGACAAAATTGTTGGTACCCCTCGGTTAATGAAAGAAAAACCCACAATGGTAACAGAAATAACTTTACTCTGACAAAAGTAATAATAAATAAAAATTTTATGAAAATGAACAAATGAAAGTCAGACATTGCTTTTCAACCATGCTTCAACAGAATTATTTAAAAAATAAACTCCTGAAATGCCTGGACAGAAATGATGGTACCCTTGAAAAATGTGACCAAAGGGACATATTAAATCAAGGTGTGTTCACTAATTAGCATCACAGGTGTCTACAGTCTTGTAATCAGTCAGTGGGCCTATATATAGGGCTACAGGGAGTCACTGTGCTGTTTGGTGACAAGGTGTGTACCACACTCAACATGGACCAGAGGAAGCAAAGGAAAGAGAGACAAGCATGTTAAAGATAAAGGTTATAAGACCATCTCCAAGCAGCTTGATGTTCCTGTGACTACAGTTGCATACATTATTCAAAAATTTAAGATCCATGGGACTATAGCCAACCTCCCTGGACGTGAACGCAGGAGGAAAACTGATGACAAATCAAAGAGACGGATAATACGAATGATAACAACAGAGCCAAGAAAGGTGAACTTTAAGTTCAAGGAACATCAGTGTCAGATTGCACCATCCCTCGATGTTTGAGCCAAAGTGGACTTAATGGGAGACGACCAAGGAGGACACCATCGTTGAAAACAAAACATAAAGCCAGACTAGAATTTGCCAAACTACATGTTGACAAGCCACAAAGCTTCTGGGAGAATGTCATATGGACAGATGAGACAAAAATTAAACTTTTTGGCACATCAGCTCTATGTTCACAGATGGAAAAATGAAGCGTTTCAAGAAAAGAACACCGTCCCTCATGTAAAACATGGAGGAGGCTCTGTTATGTTCTGGGGCTGCTTTGCTGCATCTGGCACAGGGTGTCTTGAATCTGTGCAGAATACAATGAAATCTCAAGACTATCAAGGAATTCTAGAGAGAAATGTGCTGCCCAGTGTCAGAAAGCTTGGTCTCAGTCGCAGGTCATGGGTCTTGCAACAGGATAATGACCCAAAACACACCTCTAAAACACAGGAATGGCTAAGAGGAAACACTGGACTGTTCTGAAGTGGCCTTCTATGAGCCCCGACCTGAATCTTATTGAGCATCTTTGGAAGGAGCTGAACATGCCATCTGGAAAAGGTCTCTCACTGACAGATACAGGAATCGTTTGATTGCAGTGATTGCCTCAAAAGGTTGTGCAACAAAATATTAAGTTAAGGGTACCATCATTTCTGTCCAGGCGTTTCAGGAGTTCATTTTTTAAATAATTCTGTTGAAGCATGGTTGAAAAGCAATGTCTGACCTTCATTTGTTCATTTTCATAGAATTTTTATTTATTATTACTTTTGTTAGATTATATAATAGATTATATTTTGTTATAGTTATTTTTGTTACCATTGTGGGGTTTCCTTTCATTAGCCGAGGGACACCAATAATTTTGTCCAGGTGTGTACATATAAAGAACTAGATATAAGAATCAGTCATCAACTCCTATATTAGTGCCACAGCATTCTGTACTTGTTGTGCAGCTTTGGTGAATACAATGGCCATAGAATGGCTGTAGTTCCCACTTATACTGTAAAGATGACTGGTAAGTATGTCAGCACCTCACACAAATGCTGTATAGTGATTTGGTTCAGAAATACTGATCTTATCTTTCAATGTAGCGTACCCTCCAGCAGGGGGCAGCGGATGAGAGATTGGGGCTTATACACCTCAAAACACCTCGATCTTAGACCAGCTGGTCTGGAATCAGCTTCTTCCCTTTACCATGCAAATGGTTCCAAGTGTAAAAGGTCACCCTCATCAGAAGACCTAGTCTTGAGGAGTCTGATAACTGTATGGCCCCAGGACTGAGGTAATGACGTCCATGGAGATGTTTAACATCTGCTTCATCAAGCTTTATCAACTGACTTACAAAAGAGTTTGGGTTGTTTTGGCAAAGCAAATAGCTGTCCAATGTGAAGCCTAGCACTAGGTTTCCTAGACAGTCCTGGTAGTGAGTGAGACTGAAATGAACACGAAAATGACAAAAAAAAGAAAAAAGAAAAAAAACATATGACTGCGGCTGGGTGAGAAATCCGAATGATTTGTGTATGTGTGTGTGTGTATAAATGATAGCACCACGAGGTGGTAGAGTACCATCCAGTGTGATTGCACGAGGTGAAAGAACAGTACCGCTGCAGCTGCTGCTGCTTTCCTATACAACAGAACCATGAGAGGGACGTTTAATACTGAGACGACCCAAAAACAAAAATGAAAAAGAAAAAGTAGTGTAACATTGACCAGCATTTCTTCAGCCGAGCTCCAGTTAGTGTACCGTTACTTTAGTGTTTTATATGCCGCCCTTTCAGTGGTCAGAGTGTGCATGTGTTTCCTTTTGTGTGTGTTTGTATGAGTGTGTGCATCTCCCTCTGTCTCTCTCTCGCTCTTTGAAAGCTTTTTTTGTTTTTTTGTTTCTTTTTAATAGTGTTATTAACTCTGTTCCTCACCCGCCCATTTAAGTTCGTCTTCCTACGAAGTGAAAAATACTGATTGTGACTGGCTCTCCTGCTTCGCGCTCAGAAGAAGGAGTACTGGTTGTCGATGGCTCTTGCCCGGCCTCCCTCTCTCTCCTCGCCCTCCGCTCCTTCCAGCTGGCGGAGCGGCGTGTCCCTCTCGCGCTCCTCGCATTCATCCGTCCCGCTGCCCGCTGTACCCCCTCCTCCAGCTGCAGCCTCTAGGTCACTGCCCCGCTCCTGCGGGGGCGTGGGGGGTGGCGGGCGTCCGGGCGGGAGGGGAGGAGGAGGGGGCTGTGGAGGGCTACGGGGTCTGCTGCTCAAGTCTGAGAGAGAGATAGAGCGATATAGAAAGAGAAACACAGAAGAGAGAGAGGGAGAGTAGGGAAGAGAGGGAGGGAGAGACAGGGAGACGAAGGGAGGAGAGAGAAAGAGGAAGACAGATAGAAGGAAAGAAAGAGATGGAAGGAGAGAGATGAAGAGAAAAAAAGATGAAGATATTTAAGGAGTAACCAACAGAGAGAGAGGGAGAGGGAGAGAAGAGGAGAAAAAAAAGGAGAGAGAGGGCAAGAAAAATACAGAGGAAGGTAAAGAAAGAGAGGAAAAAAGAAAACCAGAAAGAACAAAGCAAAAACATCAAATAAAAATGGAATTGAGAATAGTGATCAGTATATAAAAGATGGGAAGTTCCGGGAATAGGAAGAAGGAAAGGGAGATAGAACAAGAGAAAAGAGAGAGAAAGAGGGAGAGAATGCATACATGAGAGATTCCTCTAAAAAAAATAAAAATAAATAAATAAATAAATAAAAACCAAAATAATAATAATAAAAAAAATACAAACATGTTTCCCAGTCATGGAATCAGGCGACACATAGCGCAGACTTTCTTACACTTTCTCCACAAAGTACATTAAGAGTGAACTTACAACCCGATGTCAAAACGTCAATCTATAATTCACTCATTTAAAAATCATACTAAGGACGTTGGTCTGAACTCTGCACTGCACTGTGGAGAAAGAGCTGGCTGTCTGTCATATGTGTGGCATTAAACTGGTTTAAAGGTGGAAGCCTGTATTGAGTAGAACTGCTGTCGTGTCATAAACACAAGCTAAAGTGAGCGATGTTCAATGTTATCTGGTGACAGGAGGTCTAGGATGGATCTATGCAACTGAAATCCAGCCGTGAATGGAACGTTAGGCAGACAGATGTGCTCTGAGGTGAACGGATGAGCTGCTGCTCCACTCCCTCCCATCTCACTATCACTCCACTGGTACAGTGTCCAGTCCCCTCTTGCTTTCCCTGCTTTTTCCTCTTTGCTGTTCTCTAAGCTCAATCTTTTCCTGTTTCTTTCCAGCACTGTAGTATCTTTGACTACTCCTGCGCACACAGTCTCTTGGTCACATCTGTAGCACACAGCTATAAACAATCATGGACCATTATACTAGCCTGTACTTAGAAAAGGACATTAGAAACGTTGACCTGAAACACACTTATATCAGAAGCCAATAAACAGGTGCTAAAACTTAAAACACCTGCCAAATATTTTCTGTTATTAGTGTGTTCCGGGTCAACGTTCCTTCTGTTCCTTAACAGTCAGCACAGGAAAGCATGCTGGAAATATGCACCATAGTAATCAAATATGTGCTACAGATGCAATAGACGGAGATCAAGCTAAAACGTATATTTAAGTTCTTCAGTTTTTCCACCAGTGAGTACAGCAGTGTGGTATGACACATTCACAAAGTCAGGATTATGCATTCTCCAAACTGAAATATACTGTAACCTTGTGAATTTGATTTTCCTTCTTCCTGGGATACCAGGCATAACGAACTTTGGGTGGAGCTAGATATATTGTCAACTGATTAAAAGCAATCATTGGAGAATGACACGTGGGCCCAAAAACTGACCATACCATCTCCTGAAAACCCCACCTACTTTCAGGGCTGTGTCGTATGCTGGCAAACGTACCCAGGTACTCAAATAGGGTACTACTAGTTCTCAGTTTGTAACCATACCATGCTGTACCACACTGCTTGGTGGAAAACACCTTAACTAGCTGCCACTCAGTCTCTTTTTACCGCCGCCTTCATTCTTTGTTAAGACATCCCGCTACTTCTTACCTTGGATCAATGCTGTAAAACTATTGCTTCATTTCATACCTTTTTTTTTCTCCTACATTGCCTCTCCTCTCTATCTCTCTCTATTAAATCTGGTCTCACTTACACACAGTCAGAGATGGGGGTTGATGGAGAGTCAGGGTGGCGCGTGGTGATGACATCACAGACTGTGGGCCGGCTGCCTGCCCTGTCCCGGCCTGCGAAGATGACCCAACGACAAACAACAACAGAGACAGCCAATCAGAGCTTTGGTTCTGCACTGGCAGGGGGAGGGGCCTGAGGCAAGAAGGTGGGGCAAAGGGGCAGAGCAAGGGCTTGTGCATGAGGTGAATGAACATCATGATTATAAGATAAGGGTGCGAGAAAGGAGACCAAAGAGGAAAAGCAGATAGAGAAGACAAGATAGAATGTGATAGCAGTATGCAGTCATTATGGCATGGGCATGGCTGAGAGGTGGACAGCAGGTAGTAAAATTAAGAATTAATTCACTAAACAGGTAGAGAAAACGAAGATATACATGTATAACTGAACTAATCTCAGAATTCATTTACTTAGTACAGGTGCTTTATGCAAATACATGACTATCTTGTCATATGCATTTGAGAGTGCGAGCAATCTGGAATCTGGATAAGTTCTTGTTCGCGGCAAAGCCTAAAAATCAAGGGTACTTTCACTGAAAATATCCATAATAAGTTTGGGTCATGCCTATTTTACTGCTTAACATTCAGTCAGTTTTGCATTTTCACTTTTGAAATAAAATCCTCCATTTCATCAAACCTATCCATCTCACGGTTATGCTACTATGGTATGTTTTCACACAGGTGAAGAAGAAAGGAAAGAAATCAGAGTAAGCGCATACATACACTGAGAAATTTGATTACCGAGTTAAAATCCACCATTGTTTTTTTTAAATACATTTTGAAGGCCTTAATCTGATGAAAGAAATCGGGGTATGGTGTTTATATGACCACATGAAAAATCAGATAACTACAGAAATCTGATTATGACTGAATTATATAGTGCATGTAATCAAACTAACTGACAAAATAACTGGAATTCACAGAGAGGGGCCGCTGAAAGTATAAACTTCTATAAAGTTCTAAAGTCATATCTAGCACTCACTTTCTTTTGAAAGAACATAAACTTTAATGTAAACAGTACTGGAAATGGACAGCAGAAAACTAGAAACGAAATCAATTTAAATTCATGTTTTTTAAAACTGATAGTATTAGCCAAACAACTGTTAATTTGTGGATTAACTATTGATTATTTTTTATCCTAAATGTGCCTCACAATCAAAACCGCATGGTATAAGAGTTATTGTACTGTAGGTCAGCTGGTAGTTTGTTCAAACATGTACATGTAAAACACGAAGAAATAGCGGTAAATTAGCTCCTTGGGTGGGCTGTATAGCTTTTGGATTTTCAATTGGTTTCATTCAATACAATATCCAACAATATTCTTACTGGGATAAGCAAACTATTTGTTTAAAATGCAGATATTTAAATACCAGAAATGCTTTAAAAGAGAGGAGATGTGGAAAAGGAAAGATGATGTGAGGCTAAAATAACTGAGATATGTGGAGGGAAAGAGATAAGACAGAATCAATGAAAGCTGCAGTTAAGATTTAGAGGGGGGAGGGGACACTAGGGAAGGAAGCAGTGAAGTCAGGCCGTGTGTATCACAAACATCTAAACACAAGGTCAGAAAAACCATCACAATCAAAGAAACAAAGCCATGCACAGCCAGCAAACTGCAAACCTTGCTCATGTAAATGGAGCCATATATGTATCTGCATGTGTGTGGTCAATGAGGACAGTCACACACTGTGCTGAAAAGCATGCCATGGCTGGTGACTGAAAGTGACGTCTATATAGACGATCAAAATTAGCCATATTACAGTGTCATGAAGCTCATGCAGTGACCTGCAGTACTTCTATACTGCAGTACTGCACTCATATGATCAACGAGGCATAGAAACAACGGAGAAGCAAATGTATTCCGGCAGTTAACGTTTTGCCAGTAACACAGAACGCCTGCCCCTTAACAAACCTTATTCTGCCTTCTACCTGTCACCACACCCAAGCCCCCAAGCCCTCCATCCCTTCACCATTGACCCCAGGGGTGGGTACCTGGCTGCCGGACCGCTGTGGCCCCTACAAAGCTGATGAGTGTGACGTCAGAGGCTCCCCCAGACTCCAGGGGGATGGGGTGCACTCGGAAGTGCTCCAGCATGTCAAAGATGGACTGGAACCAAAGATGCTGCACGCGACACTGGCCATCCTCATTTAGCGAGAGCCGTAAGTGCTTTGGAGACATAGAGAGTAAGAAAGATGAAGATATTTATACAACAAAATAAGAAGGCAGATAGGATTCGAGATAATTAATAAAGACAGGTAGCACTATCAGTGTTTACCTTTGAGCAGCTACAGTTACTGGCAGCAATAACAACACGATCCTGTAACTTTGCATTAATGATTTCTTGTTTATAGCTCTTAAAAACAAGCAAATTCTGCTGAACATGTGGATGCATTTTCAATGAATACAAAATTTTTTGTACATGTGATTTTTGCCAAATTTCTTTCTCTCTTTTTTTTGCAATACAAATGAAACTTTTTGGAAGAGAAGACTCAAACTTTCAATACAGAATGTAAAGTAAACATAAACATAATTAATTATACAACCGTAGAATAAATACGTCTACATTCCAATTGTATCAAAACATTATACTGTAATGTAAGATGAAGTAATATGTAAGGCTAAGCATGTCTCCCCAACAGCAGACTCACCTTAGCTTTGCCCTGGAAGTTAAAGGTGAGGACATACTCCCCACGCCGGGTCTCACTCTGCCGCACTAGGAAGACCCCATGGCTTGCCATTCCGCCAGCCAGTACCAGCTGGGCAGCCTTTAGCCGTGAGAGCGTGCCATGGAACCATTGACATTCACTCAGCGGGTGCTCCACTGGCTCTGCCACCGAGCCCTCTGAGAAAAGGAACGAGCCTGAGGAAGAAGAGCAGTTAAACTAAGATAACTGTGCCTTCTACGATATAGAAATGAGCTGGTAAGACTGTCAACATCAGAGGCTGGATAAGTGGTTAAAGTAATTGGTTTTCCAAAACTAGCCATGTCTTGCTTCTTTGTTTTTCGCTGGAGCTAAAAGGCTTACATAACATTCGAAACCAAACTACTTGACTGATTTAGACTACTTTTATGATACAGATAAAATTAGATTTTTGGTTAAACTTAAAGTTTGCCAGGTATACCCTGCTTCTGACCCTTATTCAATTATTTATTAACTCTGGATCTGTCAGTCAAAAGTTATAGCATGAGAATACCTGTGGCATCAGGGGTCTCTGCAAAGGGTGTGCCGAGACTAGCTCCGCCTCCACCCAGCAGTCGACTGTCGGATTCATCAAGAGGGGCACGGGGTGGCAACTCAGGAGGCAGAGGCTCCAGCAATGGAGAACCACCCACGCCACCATAACACACTACAGATCAAAAAAAAAATATTTGCACATAGTCAAACATACTCAAAGTATTTACAGACTCAGTCAGAAGTGTTCAGATTGGCAGGCTGCAAGACATGAAACCATGCCATAATGTATAACCTGTATATTTGGCATGCTGTTGACAAACTCAGCCTTTGTTCTGCTACTGCTGTTTGTGATAAGAGATTTTGTGATAAGAGATTTAGAGATTTCAAACTTTTACAATTCATCTATAAACTACCCATTAAACGCATGACACCGCCTTGGTCACACACAACACACTGACCTTGAGAAAGGCGGTCACTGAATTCTGGCGTGCCACTGAAGTCCGTCTGTGCACCACACACTCCCTCGATGTCCTCTTGCTCACTAGAGTCATGGGTCAGAGGTTATGGTTTACACAATGTAACCAGGTCCGAGTTACTTTAATTATCACTGATTAATACACAAGTTCATTCCTGGACAAGCCTTACAGACCTGGCTGCTGCTTTAACACATCACATGTCACAAATTATTTTATTTTACTTTAGGTGCCCCAAGTTTTTACTTAAAATTTTACTCACTCGTTTTCATAGGATTTTAAAATGAAAAATAATTATCATTACTTTAGTTCTTTTTGGAAATACCTTGTGTATGTTGTTCTTATTTCATTCTACATTGTTTAATTATTATTTTATCTCTACTCTGAAATCTTTGTTTTATCCGTTTCCTCTTTTTGTACTGCTTGTATGTGTTTACTTTTATGTTTCCTTTTTTTTTTAATCCTCCCTGAGGCTACACTATAAATGAGGATCACCCCTTATGTAAACCCAAGCTAAAATAAAGAATGAATGAATAAATGAATAAAAATAACTAATTTCTTTAAACTAGTGGCTTAAAAGGCTGACTGTTGCCAGATTGCTAGGTCATGAGCTCCATATTATTAGGTTTACTTTCCCCAATTAAAACTATAGATAACACTAAATAACTGCAGCTCTTGCTCTAAGAAAATGGCCCTTTTTCAATCTGCAATTTCATTTCATTTATCGTTTAACTCTAGATCCAAACAGTAAGTATTTTGACAAAAACTGGGCCTACATTTTAATAAGATTTTAGCCAACTGTCTGAATCTCTGTAAACCTGCAACAGACGCTTACGAAAGAAGAAATACATGAAGCCTGGCTCCATTGATCACGTTCTACTTTGCTAAATAATTTTGAGTTCTAATAACCCAAGCAGACAAGAACAACCGTTCAGTTTTCCTTAACTTAACTGAATGCATGTTACCTCAGACAGATTCCATTCCTGATGTCACTCAGCCAAGCTCTCATCTGAACTGCGTCTCTGGTCTCGATTACATACTGCACCTGCCCTTCCAGCTGATAGCAGGTCAAAGAAACAGATGAGGAACAAGCATGAACAAGACAGAGGGTTACATAGAAAGTCAAACAAAAAAAGAGAGAGAAATAAGAGACATTGAGTGAAATCAGGGTAGGAGCAGGTCATAGTACAACAGGCTGTGGGAGACTATAAGTCCTGGACAGAGGACACAAGCAGCGAGACAGAAACAGAGGTATAACAGTGAAGACATACCTGCAGAAGGAACGTGTTCTCCTTGTCTGGCACCTCAAGAGCTGTGGTACTCCTCACATCAACAATGGAGCAGCATGGGATAGTCAGTCTGGGCTTGGAGGACTGAAGAATAAAAGCATCTTGTTAGTTTACTTTAATTCCAGCCATATACATTACTTGGATTCGTAGCAACACTAAACAGGAACAAGCATTACATTCCAACCAACCAGGCACATCAAATAACGCTCGCTCAAGACATCTGACTGAAGCTTTATTCAGATTATACTCCAAAGTTTAAATAAGGAGTATGCAGTTTTCCATATTCCCCACTAACAGTTCAACTTAGTACAAAACTATACTGTGCCTGGGAAACGGTTTTGTAAGCAAGCAGCATGTTGATGACCATATGCAAGTATTCATGCAAGTTGGTTTTTAGACCCCAAGAGAAAGTAAAGAAGAATCCTCATCTGCAGAAATTCTGTGAAACCCAACTAATCAACTTTTTTTTTTAGTAGTGGGTACAGGAAACAGGGGTCTTACTGGCTACAACACAAATACAGCCATTTTATTTGCTACACACCAGAGAATGTGCAGGTGTTTTCTGAATTTCTTTATATCATTAAAAGCGATTTAAATGTAAGGGTTAAATGTCGGCTATTCCTTTTTGATTTTCAATCATACTGATCGTTATTCTTCTACGCACAGTTTCCCAGACACAGCAGCCTGCCCACCATAATTGGCAATGTATTTCTTACTATTATACCTTTTAGCTTCCTGTCAGAGAGATTTTTAAGGCACTAAATGCTTTGCACATCTGGCTCCCATCACCACTACTGAGGATTATTGCATTTCATCCCTGCTGATTATAGATGACATCTTACATTTTACCTTTGCAAGGTTCTATGTTTTATTTAATCTCTAAAAATCATCCTTAAATGTCAGCATGGCCATAATCTATCACAAATTTTGCAATCTTAGTTGAACTTGAAAGACAAGTGCGGCAAACCAAAGACACGAAGGAAGGTATTCTAAACTAAGTGATGGATGCTCATTAACATCCTCTTATTATCACCTACCTTGGGAGGGATGTAAAACTCCAGGAAGTATTCCTCTCCTCTCTCCCCTCCTTCCTTGTCTCTCTCTTTTAGAACCAGCCGACACTTGTGCCAGCGTGTGCCTCGTCCACCTATAGCAACCCCTGTGGCCAGAGGCTGCACTCCACCAGTCTGCCCTATGCCAGAGCCTGCGGCTGAGTTGTTGTCCGTACCATGGTGGAGCAATCCAAAGGAAAAGCCTGTAAAACCATGCGAGCCAGCAAACTCGTCTGAGGATGAGAAGACAGTCACTCCTCCTTCTCGGACAAGCCTGCCTGTCTTCCTGGGAGCTGCTGCGCTGCTAGGGGGCAGGGCAGAGGGCAAGAGGGCAGAGGAGGGTCCCATGGTGGCAGACAAAGTGGGTGGAGGAGATCGGGACAGCCGCAGCTTCTCCAGTCGGTGACTCCACTTCTCTTTTTCACCTTCTCCGTTACTCCTTCGCCGGTCACGGGCTTCGGAGAGTGAGAGGGAGGTGGCACTGCTGGATGAAGAAGGCGGCAGGGAGGATGAGGAAGAGTGAGGGAGGGACAGTGGGAGAGAAAGAGAGACAGGGAGAGAGGCCGGAATGGCCTGAGAGCCTGAGGTCCTCTTGCCGTCCTGCAGGCCTGTAGTGTAGCTGTAACTGGATGGCAGTGGCGATGAGTTTGAGGGTCCACAGTTTTGGGGGGAGTCACTGGAGGAGCTACGCCAGTGCAGAATGCCCCGTACACTCCCCCGAACACTGCGACCTACACTGCGTAGGGAGAAGCGCTTCTTCAGTTTGTTTTTGGAGTGACCTCCTGGTGTGCCATTGCCTTTAGAACCAGAGTTCAACTGCACACCGGAGGCGGAGCTTATTGGAGTCTGGCTGCCATCAGCTCTGTCAGTTAGAGCTCCGCTCTCCACCTCTCCATCCTTCCCTGCTTGCTCATCTGACTCTGCCTCCTCTCCAGTCACGGGTCCTGCCCAGCTGTCCTCCTCCTCTTCCATGTCTCCGTTGCCAGGCAAGTTGCCAGGGCACAGCTTAACCGTCAATCTGTCCTCCCTCCGCCCATTGTTGCCACCCATCGAGGATGAACAAGATGATGAAGAGGAAGGAGGAAGAATCTGTGTGTGAGCATAAGAGTCCTGAAAAGCCGCAGGGTTCTGGAACCTCTCCCCACCTCGGCTGTCCAGCACAGGCCGAGTCGACAGAGGCTTCGGTGGAGCCCGAATGTGAGCAGGTGGACAGGGGGCGGTGACCTCGGGTGGCAGAAGGGGCGGAGACGTTGCCTCTTCTTCCAAAGATGTAGCATCTGATTGGGCCACCCAGCTCCCTGTCCCCTCCCTCCCTGTACCACTTCCCTCCAGTTCGCTCTCAAAATGTCGAACGAAGCGGTCCGTGAAGCGGCGGCAGAAAGAGGTAGCAGAATCTGGGGAGTAATGCGGGTTCTCCTGCAAAAAGGCCCGGAAATGACGGGCAAAGTCACTAGCCGCTACCCGGGCATGAAGCTCACAGAACTCGGTCCAGCTAAGGCAGGGCGAGGGCGAGGGAGTGGGTGTGTCGGAGAGAGAAGACAGTGGCTGGCCAGCAGGAACCGGAGGGGGTAAAGGAGGAGGACGTGGAGAGAGGGGTAGTAAGGAGGGAGATGGAGGGGATGGGGAAGGAGACGGAGATGGGGGAAGAGGGGAGGAGCTTGCTGCAGCCCGTGGGCTGGGCGGAGTTAAGAGAGAGCCGTTCATAACTGACTAAATGGGTAACTGACTGATTTGAAGGCTAACCACTAAAGCCTTCTGATCAAGGATCAGGCGATTGTCAGAATCTGATGGGTTGAGGAGGAGGCACGCTCTGTTCATCAGGTAAAGTTTTACACACGTCGCAAATCTGGGAAAAACGACTGGCCAAGCAATGAGTAATAATGACGGACTTTCCCCATTTAGTAAGTGACTGAAGCAGCTCTAAAACAGTATCTGGACCCTCCAGGAAGCAGCACGTGCTAACTTGTATATAGGCATCTGCATGCTGAGGATGCTGGAGGGCTTGTGTTGAACGAGCAGTGGAGCGGAGATGATGTTTTATTTCCCTCTGGTGGTCTTGTTCTTTTTCAAGGCCCTACAAGCAACCAGAGGAACGGATCCATGGCCTGCAATGAAGCAAGAGAAAAGTTTGTAAATGTTGTCAGTTACCGTTACAGTATATTTTCCACACATGTTTGGGCAATATGATGATGCTTATTGTAACTTGGATGAGTTGCATGATAATGTAGTGAAATTAGAAATAGCGTAATTAGTGGTGTTTTAATTAATTAAGTGTAGTAAGTGAAAAGAAAACATACATGTTTTTGGCACCACTGGTCCTCATTTTGCCTTTTCCAAAATGTGATTCATATTGTATATTGAGAATCTTTTTCTTTAAGTCTTTAAGTATTGTGATTGTACACAGTTTATGATACATAATATAAAATATAACATATGATATTATGGCATGTCTTATTAGGTAATATTTTGAGATCATACAAAATACTGTGATACATACTGTGTACTTAAAAAAAAACAAACAAAAAAAAAACAGGTCTGCAAAAATACTTTGTCCATTTTTCACCCATTCCTATGTCAATACGTACATCACTTTGACTTGTGAGTGACTGGTAAGTTTTTAGGAGGCCTTTATACAGATTGCAGAGAAACAATGACTGGCATCACCATCACTACTCTAACTACTACAGCTTATAGTGATAATAATGATAATGTGAAAAACTGTGAGCTGAAATGTAAGCATGCATCTAAAAGACAACTTACTTGGACAGTGGGAATGGGAAACTGTCAATAAAGCATATTATCAGGATATTTTGTGTGGCAATATCATGTTGACTCACGAACGCCAAGTATTGATTTTCCTCTATAAATTACTAATACAAATTCAACTTTTGTATTTATAGTAATAAAGCCAATCTCTGTGTAAAACAGAAAACATTTCTTTAACTTGTGATGCTGGTGCAAAACGTTCCTTTGGGGACTTAATTTTAAAAAGGTCATATTAGTACTGTATACTTAGCAGTCCCAAAATCAAAAGTAATGTACTGACACTACAAACCTCACAAAAAAATGATTTCACTGCAGAAATGATTAGGAATGTGTATACACACTGTCCCCACCGTCATTATAAACAACTTAAGCTTTCTGTAAAGTTGTTTACAAACATAATGTTTTTTTTTATTTATTTGGGTTTGCTTCCTGATCCTGTCCCCCATCACTACACCTGTCTAATAAAGAAAAAACACTACTTGGTCCTTTTACATGACCTGTCCACAACCCAATTCCCACCTCCTCTCTGAACCATAACAAACCAAAAACGCACCACTGGCAGGGCATCGACAATGGAGCTCCTTTAGATGATCAAGGACCATATGGATCTAACACCGGAAAAAAATAAGCCCAACTCCAAATGGGGGAGAGTCTTAAAGTGAGACAGGTCTTTTTTTTTCTATACATAACCCGAGATGGCCAGTGAAAGGCCCAGCAGGCTGTAGGCCAAATAAGAGCAATCTCTTATTTACCGCCGCTGATATAATTAATCTGTTTGCTTCATGCAATATCTTTACTTTCATGTTTAGCTCATTCCTTTAATAACTCATTCTTCGTATTCTGATTAATGTGTTTTTAGGGAGGCCTTTAAACAGATAGCAAGAAACAATGACTGACATCACCATTACTACTCTAACGGCTACTGCCTTTGGTGATGGTAATGATAATGTGGAAAACTCAGCTGTAAATTCTAGGGAAGCACGCATCTGAAAGACAGCCTACTTTGTGGAAATGGGTTTGGTACGCATTCTTCATGTTTAGATTACTGTGTTACAGGAGCTCTGAAATTAATTAATTGGTTGCTTATGAGATGCAAAATAAATACTTATATACCAATTAATAAAGACGCCTCCCTCACACATGGTGCCCTTTTTTTGCTTATTTCAGGCTTGTTTTTATACACCTTGTTGCTTGTTTCTCTCATGACATCTGACAACGCAGACTGTCCCCTTACCATAAGACATAGTGAGGGCTTTAGGTCATTCTCTAGAAATGCATGTATGAGTCAAAAAAATAAAAACAGCAGTATCTATAAACGACAGATGATAGCAGGGCATGCCTCATCGTTATTCCCAGAACAAATCACCAGAGACAAAATGACATATAGCAGGTTTGTTTTGATCTAATACCAAAACTACAATAGATGATCTCGCCATATAAATACAGTATATACAAGTTGCATTATATACAGCTTTTCAAAAAGATCAGAACAGAGATATCAACAGACCATACGAAGCTACCGGAGATTAGCAGGTGATGGTGTGACCGTGGATCCTGAAAGCTCCAAAACAACACCAGTTCATGAAGCTACATGATCTAATAACTCACTTCTGCAGTCAGCAAGTTAGCGAGCTGGGTGAGCGAGTACAGTGTGTAAACGCGCTATATAACTACAAGCCTCCTCCACGTTTAGAGCAGCGTAATAATGAAATACTCACTACGTCAAGCAGATGAAAGCAAGCTTGTTGACACCGAAATAAGGTAGCCAGTTCGCATCGCAAGCTGCTACCAAAACATTAGAAACGGGCCGGTGGTCACTCACCATTTTCGGGTCCGTGTGTAACTCGAGACCGGTGCCTTTCTTGTTTTGTGGCTTTGCTAACGTTAGATGGAGAGCAAAACAACAGATCAGACTCAAACACAGGCCTGGCTACGATAACACAGCTGTCATGTAATCAGAGGCTAGACAGATATTAAGCTCTAGCAGTGTTGTGCCGTGCATGGTTGCATTACTGGAGCCCAAATTACAGCCAGCTAGCGCGACGACGAGCTAATAATGTCAATATGCTGAGCCAAGTAGCGTTAGCTAGCATAACACGCTAGCCAGGCAACTTTTGCTAATAAAAGCGTTAGCCAGCCAGCTCGCTCGCTAGCTGCATTTTGCTTCGTGCTGTGAGTGTATCTCAAACAAAAAACATTTCCCAAAACTTAACCTACCTTGTTCGAAACAGACGGCATTTGCAAACTCCGAGAAAAACAAGACTGCCTCGAAAAGTAGCTAATGGATCTTGCTAGCCTGCTAACTAAGCTACTATCCGCAAATTACCTTGTATCTTGTAAATAGCTAGCTAGCTAACTAGCCAGACAGCTACATTGCTAGCTGGATAGCCAATAAGCCTGTGTTGTTGCCTTCAATATCACTTCTCATCCCACTCTCTCTCCCGTATCTAACGCTTCACATCAGTTAAGGGTGAACGTGTTGATGAATGTTATGGTAGCAATTACATCTGTTTATGGCGGCTATATATTGCTCTGTTGTTGTTATAAGAATATGAATATTTCTCAGCCTCCTGTCCCAGTCTGTCTCTCGCGATATAGTGGGAGAGAGTGTAGGATGGGGGCCAGGGAAAGTGAAGAGCAGGAGAAGGGAATTTCAATGGGAGAATAATGCACTTGCGATGAAGATGCAGAAGAGGTCCCACACAGGTCGTAGCAGGTTTGTAGATCCCTCAGTAATCATATATGTGACCTATATGTTTGGTTAGTTTATGGATAAACTATCCCAAATCACATTTTGATATATATATATATAATTCAATATTTTAAAAATATTATTTTGCATATTAAGGATGTTTTTTTTACTTTCTTAAGTGGTTTTTAATTATTAGTGATCAAGTATGCCAGATGGTTTATTATTATTATTATTATACAACATTATTATTATAATTTCCTTATTTATTTGATATATGGTGCTCATACAGTCTTCCTTGAATTCCACACACATGCTCCAGACTCTCTCAGGCCAGATTCCCAAGTCATACTGACCCTCACTCCTCTATGTGTCTAATTCACAGCCATACAGACCCTCACTCCTCTATGTGTCTAATCCACAGCCATACAGACCCACACCTCTCTATGTGTCTAATCCACAGTCATACAGACCCACACTCCTCTATGTGTCTAATCCACAGCCATACTGACCATCTCTCCATTATGTGCTGTTTTTTCATCCCTCATTCTTACCATAGACCACTCAGTAACTTCCTGTATACCACAGCAACCTCTTGGTAATGTCTTAGCAGCCATAACAACCCCCTAGCAACCATCTAGCAACCATCTAGCAACATCTTAGCAAACTCTCAGAATACCACAGAAGCTAGCAACCATGCAAACTACAATGCTATTTGTATGGCAAACGCCCATGCAACCATTCCCTCATTCCCTAATAACATGAGATGCAGTCAGTCTGCATTTTCTTGCAGTGTTTATGCACTACAGTGCCTACTGTTTGTTTGGATAGTCAAGCTGTTGTGTCATACAACAACAACAACAACAAAAAAACTAAATCACTGATAAACATGTGATAAATGAATAATGGAATAATGGATAGATAAATGGTGTAAAACAAAATTTGCTTAACATCACATCAGCATTCTAAATATTTTTTGTTGATAAGGCCACATTTGTCACCAGCATGCTGTGAAGGTAACAGTCAGATTACAGCCTCTGTACTTTTGTCAGTTGGATTGAGAGCTATGCAACAGATGCCCATTAACAACCCCCTAAATAAGATAATAAACAGTAACCCTGGTGCATTGTATGTTGAAATGTACATACCATAGCATGCTGTATCTTCACAACCCCCATAACGTATATCCAGGAGTTACTGGATCCAGTGTTGCAACTGTCCAGTGCAACAACCAGTGTGCATGGACTTTTTACCCCTGAGGGCCCCAACCCCCAACCCCCCCACTCCCCATATGCTTCCTCTAATGGTAAAATGTGTGCACGCATATGTGTTTCTGTGTACCCATGGACATTTCACAAGGTAATGTCATTATCATCTTCTGTTTAGGTTCTTTACATCACAGAAGAAAGTAATTTAGTCACCTACATGTCAAGTAGGCCAAACAAACAATCGTTAGGCATTTAAGTGTCTATACAGAGCGCTTTCTACCTGCCAGTTAAAATATTCTCCTTTACCCACTGTTTGGTCATTAATTCAATCATATTGTTGTGAGGTTAAACACTGGTCAGCGTGCTCATGGCAAGGCAACGTAAAAATAACAAGGCCTGATAGTGGGATGCATAGATTAGATTCATGTTGGTCGAATGTGCTTGAAGATCCCATCATGTACATGCAGATATATGTAGTCACTGGGGGTTTAAACGGTCACCAAGCCATGAAACATAGTCAGGTAAAACCCACTGACCCAACACATGCCATGAGAAGCCAGCCCACACCAGTGTGGAACCACCACCAGCCTGCACAGTGCCTTATTGACAACTTGAGTCTATTGCCTCATGATCTGCGCCACACACGAGCCTTACCATCACCCCAAAACAACTGGTACCATGACTCATCGGACCACGCCATATGTTGCCCGTCCTCTAGGGTCCAGTTAGCGATCTCACAAGTCCGGATGAGGTGCTGTGTCGGGTGTTCTGGAGTTAACAGATGTACTCTGGTGCATCTTCTGCTCCCGTGTTCCATAGTAGGGAGAGGACGGTACACCGACCTGCGAGCGTGTGTTTAAGTTCTTTACAGACCTAAATGTTGCATGTTATGAGGGGTCTCCCTGTCTTGGAGTCCTCACCACTGGTGGCTGTGGCATCACCGTTTGGCATAACGGGATTGACTTCTTGATGACAGGGATTACTGAGTTTCAACCAATTAACAGAATTTGCTAATTCGGGTGTGAATATAAGTATGGTGGTTACACATAACCAAAAACATGGTGCTGTTATCCACGATAAATGCATTAGACCAGATCAGAACAAAATTCGGATATATTAGTTAGTATTTGCTGGAAATGAAAGGTCAGTTCAGATTTTAGCAGTGCCCCAGTGTGGGGTAACGGTAATGGTAGTGCACCACAAAGTGAGGAATACCAACTACATTCTGCGTGATAGTGTGTGCTGTGCCTCTCTTCTCCTTTTCCCTTCCCATCATGGTTTCGTTCTTAGTCCCCCTAGTAGCCCTTTAAGCCCCCCACTTCTCTGATGACGCATCCAAACGCGCTTGTCCAGTTTCCGCCGACCAGGATCTGTTTGTTGAATGTACCGTTCTGTACAGGTTCGGGATGGTACTCATCAAGGAATAGTGAGTACCCGTTAATATAACATCGTTCTTGTCATGTAAACTGTTTACCTTTGACAGAAAACCAGATGTCATTCGTGTGAGTTGAGACTCTCGTGGTAAATAAGACGTAATTAGCGCGAGGCAGTGATTGGGTTTCTCCGTTCTCTGCTAGCATTAGCTCGGCTCACTTACTTTAGCCTGCGAGCTAAACTTAGCAAGCTAGCGGTTCATATGGGGTTCAGCAGCGTGAGGCACAGATGAAACGGCACGGTAGAGGTGCAGTTTTGTCAGATTGCTTAGACGCTTTGTTTCCTCACTCATGTTGTACATGTTTGCCAAAATAAAAGAGAAAAACCTGGATTATGGCCACCAAACTGATCTGGTTCACGCCCGTGCCTGAGCTAAGGGCGCCGGAGCGTTAGCCTGCCAGTGATGTTCACCCCTTCTCCGTTATCTAAATCCTGTAGCCTTAATGTTCACCACTCACATAATCTTTCTTTTCGCTTCTCTTTTAGTCAAGTGGTGTTGCCATGTTCAGTAGAAGAGGTAAGTCACAACATCTAGAGCTGTAATATCTCATTTTATACCCGTCATTGCTTTTGTGACACAAGCTAGCATTAGTTAACCTAGCTAGCTCAGTTCTGTGGAGCTTAGCCGGGTAGCTACTGCAGCTCATTGTATCTTTGTTATGCGGAGCGCTTTAAGTAAACCTGTCATGTAGTCACCATGTTTTTTCGACGTACTCTGTTATAAGTGTTTATGTCCCATTGTGTTGTGTTAGCTGTTAGTTGCCATTAGTTACTTATGTAATCCCCCCAATCCCCCCGACCCCCCTACTCCAGTACCAGGTCGGCCAACTGTACTCGGTTGCCGAGGCCAGTAAGAACAACACGGGAGGAGGAGAGGGGATCGAAGTCCTCCGGAATGAACCGTACGAGAAAGAAGGGGAGAAGGGCCAGTACACTCACAAAATCTACCACATACACAGGTACACATGTGCGCTCACTGCCCTCTCCACTGATGTTGATTTTGTTGCAAGTGTGTTGTGTGTTGGGGATTTTCTGGGGACACTAATCTGCGATTGGTGTTTTTCATTAGTGCCAGCATGCTACCCAGTGAAAGATGTGATGCTAATGGTCATATACAGAAAGACATTTGCCTCTTTAAGAGACTAGGGTGGGTGGGTCTGAGCTGTATTTGTCTATAAGCTGAATAGTGTTTCATATGGTGGTAAAGAACCTGCCTAGTTGAGTACTTGCAGCCCAGCACTGTGCACATATTTGTGCTTTTGTCTCACTGATTTAATTTGTTAAGTAATTAACAACACCCTCGTTGGCTGGTTGGGTGTCTAGAGTAAGGCAGGACATAAGGGGCAGCCTGGACGATTAGGAACCCCTGGTTAAAGTATTTTAAAGCTGACACCAGACCTGTCAGCCAAGCTGTGCGCATTTTGCATAGCAGGTATGTGTTTTGCCATCAAAGTACACTGCTACGATTTGTCACGTCACACACAAAGCTGGTGACGCCTGTGAGTGCAGTAGTGCATGTGCAGCAATCATGTGCAGCCTTCCGAAAAACAAAAGAAGAAGTGATCGATCAGTGATGAAGCTAGACTTATTTCACAAGTATCAAGTATGATGAATACACAATGTCTGTCATTTTGAGACGTTGCTGATAGTCAGCAACGCACAAAAGTTTTTGTCCCACTGGTTGCCTCTTGTTGCTTTATCTGGCGGGTTCCACAAATGAGAACAATGCTTTGAACTCCAAAGGGACTTGATGGATTTGGGAAGTGAGTTAACGCAGTTCTGCCAAGCTTGGGAAAATATTTACTGTTAATAACGTTAGCCTTACATTACATAACTTGCAAGCCAGAGGCATAGTAATGTGATGCAAAGTTACATTGTCTGTGTTTCTCGGGTTCTTAAGATTGACATTTCATAGAGCTATATTTCTAATTGTTAATGCAGCAGTGGTACATGGGTATGTGAGCCGTTGCTGTGCTTGCATGTTTGCTGTAAACGGATGATGGCAAACCGGATATTCCGCTGCTTTCAGAGCCTTGAAAGTAAATTCTGCCTCTGGAAGTTCTTCTACAGGTGTGAGCGGACTGCTGTCAGGAGTTCAGCTGTTGCTATTGGCTCCAGCAGTGGCTTTAACCAGATGTTAAATCCCAGCCTAGTCCAGTATATACAACTAAAAAACTCTCTCCTTCCTTTTTCCACTTTAAATCCTTAACATATACATCTGAAGCCCTCCGTTGGTAGTTTACAGCTGTGTGATATGGAATGTGGATGTTTTTTTTCCCCCAAACCAAACATATGAACACAACAGCAGACCACTATTGTGGTACGCAAAATAAAGTAAGGCAAGGTAAATAGTGAGGAACAGTAAATAGTCTAAATACTATGTAGATGCGTATATTTGGGAACTGTAGGCCAATCCTGTTGTCTGGTATTTTTATGTACATGTATGCCGATGCAGAAACAGATGACAATATACAAACATTGTTGAAAGTAGGGGTTGGTATATTTTAGTGCAGTGGTCCACAGTCATCTATTAATACAATATGTCTAAATAAATCATTAAAATAACTGTTCAAGGCCAATAGAGTTGTTTTTTAGCAAATACCGGTATGACTGTGATATCAGCATTCATCTCTACATATAAAGGATTGTTGGTATTCATGTAGGATGTGTGTAGCAATAGCAATATTCTAAGTACCTTTACAACCTTTAAATTAAATCATGATATTCAGTTGATGTACAAATGAATACAAAAAATGTATAACACATTGGAGTTTGAATTTCTTTAACCACAGACCATGTTGGGGAAGTTTTTTTCAACCCCATTGGCTGACCTGTAAACATAAACGATTTAGGCTCTTCAGGGCAGTATTCCACAAAGCATGATTTCTCAGTTTAGCCAGATAACATAAGCCCAAAGTCGGGCCTGTTGAAAAGGGCTGAGGGGCATTCTTATTGGACGTGTTCTAAACTTCATGCTCATGTTATCTAACTGAGAAACCCTACTGTGTGGAATACCCCTCAGGGTGCTAACATGTGTTTAATATGCAGAGCTACATATTTTGAACAAAGTGTTCTTTCCCTTATAGCAAGGTGCCCAGTTTCATTCAAATGTTTGCCCCAGAGGGTGCCCTGGTCTTTCACGAGAAAGCCTGGAATGCCTACCCCTACTGCCGCACCAGTAAGTTTTACTTTGTGTGTTGTTTTTAAGCAGGAGGGATGATTGTATGTTGCACGTGCAAATATGTGGTGCAACAGAAAGCCCATGTTTGTCTTAGGTGTCTTATGTATTGATTAGTATTTTAACTACACTAGAGTACGATGAAGCCTGCATGTCCTGTTCCACTGCATCATGTTGATGTTTTAAAGAAAGACACACATGAATGTCTTGCTGTGGTTTGCCTGTGGTCATTTTTGTTCTGGACTAGATTTTTCCTTGTTTAGGAGAAAGGATGTTTAAAGTATGTACAGGAACAATTAATTTTAGCTCTGAACGTCACTGATTAAAATATGCTGTAAACATGCCAGTCATTTTGTCGTTAGAAACTAGTATTGATATTTCCTCTCTCTTTTTTCATCTCCTGCTTCTGCTTTGGATTAACATTGGGATGCTGCAGTTGTTACAGTAAGTGTGTGATTAATTTAGTATTGTCATTTATTATGTGTGAATTTAGTTACATTTCTTAATAAGAGATCAGGTCACTGATCATCATTATTCCAGCAGTCTATAGATTTATAGCTTTTAAAAAGTCATGAAATATCACAAGTGATTAGATTTGTTTGTAATTTATGGTCTGCTCCTTTCTTTCCCAGAATGAGTATATGAAAGATGACTTTTTCATTAAGATTGAGACTTGGCATAAACCTGACTTGGGAACAACCGATAATGTGAGTGAATGAATTTATCATTAAGTGTTGTTTAAAGCTTTATCAGCTTCGTCTTGGATATCTGTTTATTTATTTTTTAAATAAAAGTGAATTATATGGCATTTTGAGTAGGGTGAAATCATCGGATGTTTTTTTTTTTTTTAATTAGAAGCTTTTAATCATGCATTGCCGCATTTGCAGTATACAAGTTCTGATTCTTCTGTGTCTGTTTCTTTACCCTCCAGCCTCATGGGCTGCCCCCTGAGGTGTGGGAGGAAACTGAGGTAGTGCCCATCGATATTGCAGATCGTTCTCAGGTGGATGATGTGGTGAGTCAGACAAGGAATTTCAAGCTGGCTACTACTCTGCAGTACTGGCTTTCTCTGTGTGATAAATGTATGTAAGTAGTGTACTGCGATACCCCCTGAAATGCACATAACCAGTGTCCAAAGAATGAAGGACAGACTTTGATAATCAGCCTCATGTGTCGTACAATTACAGCGTTCAACAGTAAATACAAAGCCAATCCCAAAAAAAGTTATAATCACAAATCAGTCCTTTAGAATTTACTGTGACTGCATTTAAACAAAAAACAGTGAAGATATGTAATGTTTTAGCTTTATCAGTGTTATTGTTATTAGTAAACATAAACTCATTCTGAAACTGATGAGTGCGGTAAGTTACAAAAAGTTGGAATGTGGCAATTTAAGGCTGTTCACACAGCAAGTACAAAAGGCCCGGTTCCAACATTTTCGGTTGTGATTTGGCACACGTTCATATGTGATCTTAACATCTGATACATTTCCGATAGGCAGCTGTGTGAATGAGGCTGCAGGATCAAAATGGGAGTCCAAAAGCTTTTAAAATACCAAAGATGGGAATTAAACAAAGAAAGGGCTACAAGGGCTACAGTCGAATGACATGCTCTTTTTACAGCATGTTCGAACATGTTCTTGGTATTAAGCCCAGCAGTCAGCCATTAGAAGTTGTTATCGCTCCTGTAATGGCAAAGAAGATGAAACTGAAACCAGGAGTGGACGTGCCTCTGTCAGCAGTAATTGTTTACTTCTGGGCGTGCCATGTGAAGCATTCTTCTTACACTTGCGGGCTAGTTTAGTGAGAGTGTGAACTGTTTAGTCTTATAATATAGAACACATTTAAAAGATATTTCGAACAAGAAAATCGTTTTTTTGTTTTTTCCCCCTGCCGGGTGAACATAGCCTTGAAGAACCTTGTGTGAAGGTTAAACAGTTTAGTGATAGACCTCACCACATGGCTTCTACATTTATAAATGCAAGTGTCAACAACATCTAGCAGTGCTGCCGACTTCAGGCTCTTCTAAAATGGATTGATGCTCAATAAATGGGCTGACCAGTCAGCTTGGAAATAATGGCTATTGTGTTCTCTAGGCCTAAAAACACTATCCAGATTGTTGCCAGCAACATATGCTGCCATTTTAGATGTCGTCTGTTTCACAAATGTCCATGCATATTAGAACATTACTGTGTATGCCTCATTCTGTACTTGTTACAACAGTATGGGTGTATAAATAGAGTGTGTGGATCCCAGACATACCTGTCTGCAGTCCAGAACTTTTTTTCCATTGGAAATGTGTGTCTTGTTAAGCTCAAAATATGACAACAAAGACCCTGTTTGGATTCACAGCTGTATAACAGAAGAATGGCAAAGAGCCAGGTTGTATCCTCAGTCCCCAAATGATGATGAACTGATGTTTAAAGGAAAGGTAGTGTAATACAGTGGTAGACATGCTCCTCTCCCAACATGTTACACGTGTCAATTTTGGAATTGAAGTGCATTAAAATTAATGTTTCAGTAAAACATAAAATATTGGGGTTTTTTTTAACCTTTTTTTTTTCATTTGATACAAATCAAAAAGAAGTTAGTAATTACTTCCTTGGCATTTTGGTTGTACATAAACTTGTACATGCTTGTCTTACAGGACTATAAGCCAGATGAGGATCCTGCTATATTTCACTCAGAGAAAACTGGGAGGGGACCACTGGGCCCAGGATGGAAGGTACTTCTTGCTTAAACCCAATGCACCAATCAGTATGTAAACACATGCTAAAACTTTCTGTTTAACATTTTCCCCCTCTTCCTTTCTCGTTGTCTCTTGTGCAGAAGGAACTTCATAATAGTAACTGTCCCTACATGACTGCTTATAAACTGGTTACTGTACATTTCCGCTGGTGGGGTCTGCAGGGGCGTGTGGAGAACTTCATTCACAAGGTTTGCTCTTTGGACATGTCCCATCCTGCTTTAGCTTTTGTTTTTGTGCAAAACTGAAACCATGTTGGAGGAACGCAGTAGTATGTATCACACTCGAGTGTTCAATGTAATATTCAAGTCGCTGTTTTAGTGATTTTAGTTACTCGAGTGATGGAGAGGCCTGTAATGAAGTATCAAAGACCTTCATATACGTATAAGTCATTTTAATGGTAATTAAAACCTATAGTAGATAATTAGTTTATCAACATTCAGTGCTCAGTTCATTTTATGCAACACCAGTAATGTCAGTATTAATTATGCTATGCTAAACTTATAACTGCAAATATTTTATTTTGTTTGTTTGTTTGTTTGTTTGTTTTTGGTAACCAAACTGTGTTGCAATAAATCACACAATGTAATAACACCTCTCCTGCTTCTCTCCCTTTCTCTTTCCCTCCTCTCTCTGAGCAGCAGGAGAAGAGGCTCTTCACTAATTTCCACCGTCAGCTGTTCTGCTGGCTGGATCGCTGGGTGGACCTCACCATGGATGACATCCGCAGGATGGAGGAGGAGACGCAGCGGGAACTGAACCAGGTACCTGTTAACCTAGTAACACTGCAGGTTGGACTATAGACTATAATATACTATATAAGAATTGGTTCCCAAGTGCATTAATGCTTTAGTACAAATTAATTTATTTACATTTGAGTTTCTGGTGCATACCCTCAATGTATATCAGCTATCCAGGTTTTAGCTCCACTTCTATGTAGAACATTACTTTTGAAATCCTCTTCACAAACTGGACAAGACACAAATAGGTTTGATAGCAAATGCCTCTAATTTCTTATTTTATGAAAGTTATCATCATTACGTGTGCAGTAAGTGCAATAAAAATATGACACTTGTCCTCTTTCCAGATGCGCAATGAAGGATCTGTGCGAGGAATGAAAGCAGGAGAAGACTAAAACGGATATTGGTGAAGGTTGGAACGAAAATCCGGGGCTACTTTTTATTTTACCTCCTTCAGTCCTCACATGGCCAATCACAGTGTGCCACTTCACCAAGCCCTTCCGAACAGGAAACTGTCATCTCTTACCCAGGAAGTGTCCATTATCATCGGCGAGAGTGGGTGTGTGTGTGTGCGTGCATGCATGCGTGTGTGCACACGTATGTAAAGTGTGTGTGTGTGTGTGTGTGTGTGTGTGTGTGTATTTGTGGCGGTGTAGTTTGACTCTGAACCTCATCATTTGCTGCCAAACTCTTTGGGATTTTACTTAAAACGTGTTAAGTAATGTCAGCGTTTCTTTTTATAATTAAGTATTATAACTGTTTCATGTTTTTTTTTTTTTGGTTCATTTTGCAACCATCAGCTTTTTACTCAGTGTGCCAGTGGGGTCCTAAGGGCCAGCTAAGTTTTACAAAATACGGTTTTGGGGACGCATTTCACTTAACATGTATTTCGACCATGAATAAACGACTAAGTAATTTACTCAATGCATTTAAAATTGATTATGTTTAAGAATTTCTCAGTGGGGGAGCTAAACTACGAGAAAAGGGCGTGTGTAATAAAAACAACACAAGTAACCAAAAAAAAAAAAAAAGTTTGCTTGTTTTCCTCATATGAAACTCAAAAGCACGATGGACGGAACTTGTTTGGTTTCATTTTTTGGATTTCTCTCTGCACTGAAGGCTTGATGTGAGCGGTGTGAGCGTCCACGTTTCTGGGTGAGAGGAGCTGTGCGGATCAGACTGTTTTTAACTCGAGCGCAAGACCCTTAAAGCCTCTCCTACTTTCGACTGACATGTGGCAGGCCACGCCTCACCACTGGAGTGAGGCGGGTCAGAACTTTTGGAACCAAGTCCGATTTACGATAATGTAACGACAAAATAAAAACAAACATCATTGACTGTCAACAGATGTCCGAGTCTTCACCTTCTTTTGTGATTTTACTTTCCTGAGACTTTTCACATGAAAGCAGGAAGTTAGTTACGTTACTCTGTTCACAAGTCGGAAAATGCGCTTTGTTGGTTTAGTTTATAGTGGTTATGGTCAGTAAGTACAAGATATTGAGAAAATGGGAGACCTCCGAAACTGCTACCATAAGATGAATTACAGGGGGCGGGGACATGCCTGAAACCACGCTTCCTTCCAAATGCAGGGGTGAAAATATCCACCTTTGTTTCTTCTGTCCTTCCACTGTAAGAAGTGACGTGTAGTTCTTGGGAAGCCCTTCCTGAGAAAAAGGGCAATAGACAAAAAAGCTGGACGTTGGTGGTAGAACTCTGAAAAGTATTACAATGTATTAAAAAAAATTTGCAGAGTGTAAACCACAACTGACCAAAAGAACACAAAGGCAAGTTTCCTTTTTTGGGTCTGTAACCTCCATGATCTGAAACGCCCTAGAAAGCACAGTTCTCAATGTCTCAAAAATACCAAAAGAAAAGTTTTGGAGTGGCATTGGATTCCATTAAGATGCTGTGGCAAGAATTTAAAACAGGCAACTCATAGGTGTGCCAAAAATTCCTCCACAGTGATGTACAGGGGTTGGACAATGAAACTGAAACACCTGGTTTTAGACCACAATCATTTATTAGTATGGTGTAGGGAGAGTTGAGGTGCACATTTAATTCTGCCGTGATTTGGGCAGCCGTGGTTTTATGTTTTTTGGATACAATCCAGGTTAGCACCCCAGAACATCCCTTTCAGACAGCTTCCTCTTGCGTCCACAGTTAATCCTGTTGGATGTGGTTCGTCCTTCTTGGTGGTATGCTGACATTACCCTGGATACCGTGGCTCTTGATACATCACAAAGGCTTGCTGTCTTGGTCACAGATGCACCAGCAAGACGTGCACCAACAGTTTGTCCTCTTTTGAACTCTGGTATGTCACCCATAATGCTGTGTGCATTGCAGTATTTTGAGCAGAACTGTGCTCTTACCTGCTAACTGAACCTTCACACTCTGCTCTTACTGGTGCAATGTGCAATTAATGAAGATTGGCCACCAGGCTGGTCCAATTTAGCCATGAGACCTCCCACACTAAAATGACAGGTGTTTCAGTTTCATTGTTTAACACCTGTACAAGACTCATTCCAAGTTGGTGCAAACAATTGACTCCAGTTGTTACTGCCAAAAGGATATGGGCCCTTTAATGCGTTTAATGATAAGGCTTATTAATGTGTTTTCATCCTGTTTAGTCTGGGACAGAGGTGGCTGGTGTTAGAGACAGTCCTGCTCAGGTTCTCCCTCTAGTGTTTAAATAGTGCCTCTCACCCACATGCCTGGAACTCATAAACCCCACAGCACAAACCCAGTGACTGTCAGCACCTCAGGGTTCTGGCAGTGAGGGAGAGATATTTCAGGGATTTTGTCCCCGTTATATTCGTTTGATGAATGAAATACAGATTTAGCTCACTCTAGGCGGCACGTGCGCAGGATTAGTGCGGGATTACAGACAGATGTTTTTCATCTAGCCCATTTTTTCTGCTTACCTACAGGATCTGTTTAGTCTTGTGCACTAGTGACGAGACCGTGGGATGTGTGTTCTATCGGGTGCAGCACGTATGTCAGCAGATGGCGTGCACCATAACTCTTGATCAGATTTAAAGATCGTTTTGGTCTTCAACATTTTCATATGTCTTCACTGTTCAAAGAAAGACATGCATTTCCATTCTTATCCCTTGTTGATCCCACAGTGGGGAAATTTAGTCTGCACATTTAACCCATCCGTGAAGTGAAACACCCACATACACACTCACTAGTGAACACACACACTAGGGGGCAGTGAGCACACTTACCCGGAGCGGTGGGCAGCCCTATCCACGGCGACCCGGAAGCAGTTGGGGGTTAGGTGCCTTGCTCAAGGGCACCTCAGTCGTTACTGTCAGTTTAGGGAATCGAACCAGCGACCCTCCGGTCACAAGGCTGGTTCCCTAACCTCCAGCCCACGACTTACTTCTATGCATCGTTTGAAAACTGCAGCTGCCGTTTACACTGTGTAAATTTCAGGATGAATGGACCAACAGAAATGACCCAAAATTGTTTGTAAAGAACTGTGGTTCCACTAACAGTTCAACTAAATGAGGTTGCTTGAGTTCTGTAGTTTTTATCATAGGCACACTCCAACTGTGAGAGACAGAATCAAAGAATAAAGTCCAGAAAATCACATTGATAATAATTAATTTGCATTTTATTGCATAAAATAAGTGTTTGATACAATAGAAAAACAGAACTTAATATTTGGTATAGAAACTTTTGTTTGCAGTTACAGAGGTCAAACGTTTCCTGTAGTTCTTGACCAAGTCTGCACACACTGCAGCAGCACTGCTCCATACAGATCTTCTCCAGATCTATCAGCTCGCTCCAAAGATTTTCTATTGGGTTCAGGTCTGGAGACTGGCTAGACCACTCCAAACGGGTCTGGACATGTGCTGGCGTGAGCAGGGGGACCTTGCGTGCCCTGCAGGATTTTAAATCATGACGGTGTAGTGTGTTACTTATGGTCCTCTTTGACACTGTGGTCCCAGATCTCTGCAGGTCCTCCCATGTAGTCCTGGGCTGATTCCTAACCTTTCTCAGAATCATCCTTAACCCACGAGGTGAGATCTTGCATGGACAGTGTGTTTCTTCCATTTTCTAATAATTGCGCCAGAAGTCGTTGCCTTCTCACCAAGCTGCTTGCCTATTGTCCTGTAGCCCATCCCAGCCTTGTGCAGGTCTACACTTTTGTCCCTGGTGTCCTTAGACAGCTCTTTGGTCTTGGCCATGGTGGAGAGGTTGGAGTGTGATTGATTGAGTGTGTGGTCAGGTGTCCTTTATACAGGTAACGAGTTCAAACAGGTGCAATTAATACAGGTAATGAGTGCAGAATAGGCGGGCTTCCTAAAGAAACACTAACAGGTCTGTGAGAGCCAGAGTTCTTGCGGGTTGGTTATTAAATACTTACTTCATGCTATAAAATGCAAATTAATTATTTTAAAATCATACAATATGATTCTCTGGATTTTGTTGAAGTGTACCTACGATAAAAATGACAGACCTCTCCATTCTATGTAAGTGGGAAACCTCGCAAAATCGGCAGTTTATCAAATACTTATTTCCCCACTGTGTGAAACTTTCATTTACTGTTATGAGATTTAACCTCTCAGAGTAAAACTGTTTCTGGAGGATCCATACCTCCCAGAACCACCTTCAAGATCTCACTGCTGTGTCTTACAGGACAAACACTGTTACTGACTTAAGGCCACTAGTGAATTACACTGCCCACCAACAATAAAGGATCATTCCCATATAATCATATAATCATCATATCGTCATACGCAGACATTTAAGTGGACACAGACCCATCACTAATTGCATTGACTCGGAGATTACATTTTCTGCAAGACTATAGAAACTAAATAGTGGACAAAAAGAGGGGATTAACCCTCCATCTCTCACAATTCCTATTTTTAGGAATCCATCAAACACCAACAGTATATCCTGTGGGGTCGCAGGTCAGCCAAATCAAGACCAGTAACAGTTATATCATCAGAGCATTCATAGAACAGGAGACATCCTGCTTACATATAGTTACATTGGATTAAACACACTAAGAGCTACTCGGACAGAGAGACGGAGAGGTGGGATTAAAATGGATATGGAGAAAGTAACCCTCCAAGAGTGCCTATATAGTGGGATTAAAGGAGGGAATATAAAACAAGGCCTGGGTAGATTACATCACCAGCCTTTGCTGCGCTGACTCCAGGTTCGCTATCCAGTTCCATGGCAGTGTTAATGCTAATGCCCCCTGTGACCTGCAGTGTTTGTGGTTAATTAGCTTAATTTTACAGCACAAACGGAGAAATCAGCCCCTAATAGATACATATTTCAATAAAATATACGTATAATCTAAAACTGTGTTCCTTTTGCATTTAAAGCTGTCGCTAGGGCTCTTAGTTGTCTTACATATTGCTGTGTCTTCAGTTCTTTGGCTTGCCTGTCTCTCATGTCAATGCCATGAGCACATATGGCAATAACTAATAAGGAAAAACTCTCCAAGGACATCTGCCTACCAGTTGCTCCCTACTTCTCTGAATAATTAGCGGTCTTCTGTGAATTAGTCTAGTGGTTACAGTTCTTGTATATTTTCAGAGGGATCAAGCAGATGAGCGAAATGTGGATTTTTTTTTTTTTTTTTTAATTAAAGAGGGAAGCAACAGTTCTCACAATCACAAGTACACAAGGATCACTTCTGTATAGAATATGTGTACACATAACAGTACAGACATTCACATATCCGTTTAGCTCCTCTCCTGGCTCTTTGTTATACGTATTCTTCATTCCACTTGTTGTGTCTTATTGTACTTATTCCTTACCGTAATGTGTTTGGTGCATGTCATACATGTGTCCTCAAAAAATTCCTTGTATCTGCAATACAATATATATTTTTCAGATTCAAATTCTAACTCTGCCTCTGATACTAATAAAACAAGAATAGAATAGAATAGAATAGAATAGAATACTGTAGAATAGAACAGAATAGAATTCTAATTCTGATTCTAATTCTGATTCTAATTCTGATTCTAATTCTGATTCTGATTCTAATACGGATTCTGATTCTAAATCTGATTCTAATACGGATTTCTAATTCTAAGTCTGATTCTAATACGGATTCTGATTCTAATTCTGATTCTAAATCTGATTCTAATGCGGATTCTGATTCTAAGTTTGATTCTAATTCTGATTGTGATTCTAAATCTGATTCTAATACGGATTCTGATTCTAAATCTGATTCTAATACGAATTCTGATTCTAAATCTGATTCTAATACGGATTTCTAATTCTAAGTCTGATTCTAATACGTATTCTGATTTTACCTTAAGGACAGTGTCTGTTTTCCTCAGACATAAACCATATGTATCCATGAGTTTATCAGATATACAGTGCTGCATAAAAACTTAGTTAGGGGAAATTATTTGGATGTTGTTGTTACAGCATAATAATGAGTGTCCCGCAAACCTCTAAAAGCAACCCCCCATCTTTTAGACAGGAGAGACATGAGGGGTGGAAGTTTTTACGGTCATGTTTTCACCATTGTGTTTACTTTCTCCCCGATTTGAGGACTGGGATAACTATGCTCATAAGCACCAATAGAGAAACATCTCAAAGACAGCTGAGATGTGAACCCGATTCTTCCAGCACTAAATCAGCCATGCATTACTTTCCTGTGTGCTTTATTGTGTGTAGTCCTGCTATCGCTGATCCCCCTTCCATCTGCTTATTTCCGACCCACACAAATATGTTCTGTACATTCTCTCAGATGTCAAAACTAGTGTAATTGTGTTTGCATGACTTCTGTGCAGGAAACTAAGTAGGATCTCATGGTGTGATGTAACAGCAAGAAAGCGCGCGAGAGAGAGAGAAAGACCCCTACTACAGGCTTAATCGGTGCAGCAACAGATGTGACCAGCAGCCCCCTGCAACCGGCTGGCTCACATGGGTTACTATTATATATGTGGCTGCTGGTGTGGCTGAGGCTGAGCCGAAAAGCGAGTCTCACGAGAAAAGGGATATGCCTGATTACAGTGAGCTTCTGATCTCATTCTCGGAAGACAATTAAATGCTTTGTTTTCTGTGTTACATCCTCGATCCACTTAACTCTTCATCAGATATGTAATTCACAACTCCAAATCAGAAAAGCTGGGACGGTATGGACAATGCAAGTAAGACTGCAGACAGAATGAACGCAAAATATTTCAGGTCGTGTCTGGCCAACCTCAACTCATTTGTTAATACACATCAATTCCTGCCATCCAGGCTTGCAACAAATTCCAAAGAATATTGGAATGTGGGGAATTTAGGGCTGGTAATGAGGCAAAATAATTTAATGATGATGTGATTTAAAAGCCATGTCCCTTAGGAGCAACAATGGGCTGAGGATCACCTGTTTGCCAACTAATGCAAGATAATGACTGAAATGTGTAATAACCATGTTCCTCAAACAAAGATGGGAAGGGGTTTGGATATTTCACCATCTTTGGGGAGTAGCATAATTAAAAGCTTAAAGGCATCTGGAGAACTTCAGCGCGGATAGGGTTTAGGCTGAATATCTGTGCTCTCCGATCCCTCAGACCGCACTGCATCAAGATATAGCCACATGCCTTCAGCATTGGTTTCTCTTAGCGGGAGGCTAAGACAGCTGCGCTGTGCTAAAGAGTGCCGTGTGAGTTCCTTTCTCCCCACCGCGATAAGATACTACAACGAGTCTCCTTATAGCAGGAACACCACCGATCTCCTGCTGTCTGAACTGTGTTAAGCTCCATCATATTGGTACATGCCCAGTTTTTAAACTCTACTGCACTGCTCTAATCTGGACTGTTATTTTACCTGACCTGCCAATCATCACTTTATATATAATCCTTACTACCTCACATCCCCAAGTGCAATATTACTTATGCTGCTCCGTTAATGTCTGTACATGCTCTTCTATTTATTATGTTATAGGCAATGTCTTATACATGCACATTTAGGTATATAGACAAATCTCCTTAATGTATGTATATACTTCATAAAACACTCTTATATGCACATAGACTCTTCTGTTATTTTAATTTATGTCATTTTGTGATTAATAGCTCTTCTGTAACCTCTGCCCTTTTTATTGTAATAATGTATGTCTTACTTGTACAATATGTACAGAACTGTGACACTGCAATTTCCTTTCGGGATCAATAAAGTGTTATCTTATCTTATCTTATCTTATCTTATCTTATCTTATCTTATCTTATCTTATTACACCATGTTTTGTGATCAATATTTTTGTTAGCAAGCAAGCATGTGAAAGAACTATGTTGACAGACCCCAAGATTTGCCCATAGGCTTCTTCACAAAAGACTTTACACCGATTCCCTACCTACAGTTTAAATAAGCTTTATCTGCATGGCTGTATTAAGTATAGTGTTGTCAAAGCATGAAATCCAGTGCTGAATATACACTGTAGAACTAATATTAAACATAGAACCAATAAATATAAAAAAATATTCAAAGTAGTAAAAACAATAGGAAGGAAAACAAGCCAGTAAACAATTCAGTAAATAACATTCAGTAAATATATATACATATACACACGGTCTGTTACCATTTTATTATTGAAAATATGAACCTTATTTTATTGATTTACTGAATATTATTTACTGAACTGTTTACTGGCTCGTTTTTCTCCCTATTGTTGCTACTCTATATTTGTTATCCATACATATATATATATATATATATATATATATATATACAGGGGTCGGGCAATGAAACTGAAACACCTCTGGTTTTGGGGCTGTCGGCGGGCCAAGACAAAAAAAAAAAACGCCCCACGGGAACTTCACAGTCATTTATTAGTATGGTTTGTAGGGGCCAAGCCAATCCTTTTGCGGGCCAATAACAAAGCGTCAGTTCGTCTTGGCACTTGAATGACAATACCCAAAATGCGTCATTGCACAGTGGTCCAGAGGGGTGTTTCTTTGGAGTTTAAGCCATTCTTCTTGCAGGATAGTGGCCAGGTCCAGGGGGTACACTATGTGATGCTGGTGGAGGTTCGTCCTTCTTGGTGGTATGCTGACATTCACCCCCCTGGATACCGTGGCTCTTGATACATCCACAAAGACTTGCTGTCTTGGTCACAGATGCGCTAGCAAGACGTGCACCAACAATCTGTCCTCTTTTGAACTCTGGTATGTCACCCATAATGTTGTGTGCATTGCAATATTTTGAGCAAAACTGTGCTCTTACCTGCTAACTGAACCTTCACACTCTGCTCTTATATAAATATATATATATATATATATATATATATATATATATATACGTGTGTGTGTGTGTGTGTGTGTGTGTGTGTGTGTGTGTGTGTAACATATATACAGTAAAAGGTTTGGTAGCCGATCAGTGGGGTTAGTGGGGTCAGTGTGGAGCGTGTTACTCACTGTCCCTCATGCTGCGAGTCCTTTACTAAGGAAAACTGGGATTTTTTCAGATTCAGGTAGAATTTTGAAATTTGGAACAAGACACTGGGATTTTGTGATGAGATTTTTCTTGTGCCAATTTGAATTTCTTATAGTGTAGGAGGAGGAAGTGCAGCTCTGTCTTAACTTCACCAGGTATCAATAGTGGGACATTAATAATGACACTATTAATGGTCAGCGGTGCACATACATGAACAGGACATGCATGTTGCTGTAAAACTGGTTAATAATAATAAAACAAATAATCAAATTAAAGGAAGCAATTAGATGAGAGTTTTACACTCATACTCGTTAACTAATGTCACTAAGCTCTCATTGATTTCAACTGTTCTTATCAAGGTGAGACCAGGACGTAACTGTTTTTACTTTGGCCCTATTGATCCTGGCTGTTATACACTCAAGAAGAGCAATACCACAAAAATAGGCTTTGTGACACCTATATCTAGATCATTAACACCTCTGTGATGTATCATCACTGCTGTGCAGTACATAGAGATTGTAGAGCATAGTATTCTGCTTTAGGATGACATGGTTTGAAAGAACGTCCATTTATAAAGCAACAAGACAATTCATATCCCTATTCTGCACATCTTACAAAGGCATGACTGAGAAGGAAAAGCGCTTGGCTTGTGAACTGACCCAGATTGTATGGCGCAACATGTGACAATAAAGACCCTGCACTGCTACACACCTTGCACCTGCATACAGGTCGAACCTAATGTACACATCACTGATCTGGGGTCGTACTGAATTCGGATTTGGAGTTGTAGAACAGAATGCTCTGATTTGGCTTGTAGGCATCAACCATCAAGGGAGTTCGACCTGCACAGGTCTCAGAGTCTTGCAGGTCACTGAAGTCATACTACTCTCCCTGACCTCAGCCTCTTTCCCCACGTCTTCACTTCCGGTCTGAAACTGTGCGGGATTTATTGAGATTATGTGCTTATCCTAATTCTGAAAATGATGCAGGGGTGGACAGCTGTCAGCTTGCGATACAGGTTTAGCGAGCTACCACAGAAGCATGGGACGGTCCTGTGATTAGCTGCCCATCACTGCAATGCAGATTTTCATATTTTCGAGAGAGAAACTAAGGAAACGTTAGTTTAATCCTGAATTAAAGACCCACATTTCAATTCACTTACTCATACAACTCCAAAAATAAAAAAGAATATAATGGATTTAAATCTGCACATCGGCTCTACAAACATGAAACGTTAAGTCAACAAGCTAAATGAAGTTCTTACACGTAGTCGTTATGGTAACGTGGCACATTTCATTCCTGTTGTAAATGTAAAGCAACCTTTAAGCAACCCTTCAGTGTTGAGTTGTTGGGGTCAGTTTGTTGAACTCAGTGTTTTGTGATGTTACAAAAGCCAAGGCAAATAATGCATATAGTTGCTGTTGTATCTTAACTTTGTACCTCCCGTAAAAGGAACTTTACAGGAGAAGGAAGAAAGCCTTCTTGTTTCCAATGACAGTTACTGTTTCTGTTGATCCATCTGTCATTTAGCATTGGCATAACATATAAGAAATATAGATTCTACTCTCCAGTGCTGCACAGGAAGCAAAGAACACTGTGATCCCAGAATATATTCTATCAGAAGTTCCCACACAAAACAGTGGTATGATTATTTCTTAATGGTGTCTGGAAGTATGTGCCCTCATTATGTTTCTTACTGTTTCTTCAGCAGATCTGTCCATGTGGTATTTCATGTTTCAGGTTGGGTAGCAGATCAATAGAAACGCTCCAAAATTGCTTGAACAAATTATAAAAAATAAATGATACAAACCCATCCAAATGTTTAAATTAACCTCAGAGAAATTTTAATGTCAATATAAATACAGATATTTTTCTTCCAGTAAAAGGAAGGCAGGAGCAGGTTTGTGTTACGCGGGACAGGTTGCAACTGCAAGTCTTTAATAAACCAAAAATAAAACAAAACCAAAGAGACTAAACAACGGAACAGGGCTACAAAACAACAGACATGGAGAAACTTACATGGATACTCAATCAAACCACAAAGAGGCAAAGGACCGGCAGGGAGACAAAACACCCAACAATAACAAAGGGCACGACATGCGGTATAACACAACTAGGGCTGATGAGAGACACCTGGGAAGGGGCGGAGCTAGAAACAAGAGACCGGACTAGAGGGTGGAGACAGGAGGAGCACAGGACCAAAATAAACAGAAGCACATGGACATGACAGGACACGGCAGGGTGTGACAGTTTGCTATAGAGGGCCCAGTGAAAATACAAATTAGATATACTGTGTGTGGTACTGTTAAATCATATATTTCAAAAACGTATGTACAAATTTCAGTCATGTCCCTCAGTCATGGTAATACAGGGATCTTGCATGATGATGACACAGCTGCGTATAGACTGCCTGGTATTGAGAAGGTAATCAAGCGGCTATCTGCTTCACATAGTGGAGGTTGGAGGAGCTAATGAGTTTAATAAGTTTGTTGCTGCAGTTCAAAAGATAAAGCTATTTCAGGCACAACAGAGCGCTGCACAGGCTCAGCAGACTATAGATAATGCTAGTATAGATAGCCCCAGTGTCCTTCCTTAAAACAATAATTTAATAATCTAATCCTTACTCACTGTTCTGAGGAAACGTCATCTCAGTACTCATCTACCTCCATGTTAATCTTACAAAATTGATTACTATATATAAATAAATGAGCTTTCTTACTATGCTAAGAACGTGTCATTTCAAAGTAATCTCAAGATGGGCAGTATTAGATATAAAGACTAACGACTGCCGTGTATACAGATCTGTTCATCTGTAAAACATATATCCGGCGGGTCCCCGTTTCTGTCGTGTGCCCTGAGCCCATAATCACTAAGTCCACCTGTGAATTAGAAATTTTGTCCGAGGAATCTTCGCTGGTCTTGCCATTCTATGATAGAGATTTGCTTAATCCCAGATTACTCCCAAAGTGGTTTATTTATGTGTGTTTTCCTTTTGTTTATTCCATTCATAAATCACTCGGCTTTTCCTCGTTCTTCTGTTCCATTACTCCACACTAAGATGCTCATCAATCAAGTCTGTCTGTACTTGTGTGTGTGTGTGCGGTTGTGCTGATGCCTCATGGATCCGTGTAGTGCGAGCTGAGTGTGTTGGTGCAGCTGTGGATTTTTTAGGTTCCAGGGATGGAAGAGTTTCATTTCAGACATCATATGACGTTTACATTAAAACTGTCTTGACCGTGTCCCTAATTTATAATGCTTTATAAAGGCTTTATGAAGCATATAAGGTTCTATCATGCTCTAAAACACACTGGACACATATGAACACCTTAAAAAAGAAATGACTAAAATGTAATGGAGAACATTTACAGCATTTAGCTGACGCTATTATCCAGAGGGACCTACAACGTTAGTCATATTACAGGTGGGCCAATGTAGTGTTAGGAGTCATACCCAAGGACTCTTATTGGTGTAGCACTGCATAGTAACCCATACCGGGATTCGAACCCCGCAAGTTATGGTGTCTCACTGATGGGTAGTGGTGTTATCCGCTGTGGGGTTATCCACTGAACTACACCCACCAGTGTCTGTGGACCCTTGTAGTATTTATGCCTTCTAATTGACAGTTTCGTCCACTCAAGACTATTGTAGTTCGGCTACAGTGTTTTGTCTTGTTTTGATGGTCTTGTTTTGCCACTAAGTGTTCTGTGTGTGCCACAACAGATTTCCTCATAACATGCAATGAAACAACAGCAGCTATGCTGCACCCACGCATACAGGCTGTTTAGTAATTTGAACATTATATTCACTGATACCAATATTTTGTATAACCAGCTAACTTTAAAGGACCACTCTGTAAAATGACACAAAAGGTGAAATTCATTATCCAGACAACATGGGGCAACAAGGTACCCGGAAAATGTACAGTCCTTTTTCCCTTCTCTGCAATCCCTACCAGTCTAGAAGAAACAGTGAGAGTTCAACATCAATTTTTCATCAACATTTCATTGCCGGGAGATCTAGCGTTGCAAAATGATATTACATTATTCTCATTTTGCTTTTATTTATGTCACTTCTTTTGTTTTTCTATCTATCTATCTATCTATCTATCTATCTATCTATCTATCTATCTATCTATCTATCTACACCTCCAACATGGCTGACAAAGGGTTAGAATATGACTTTGGGGCAGCAGTGCTACTTCTTCATCTTCACATGTTGGAGTGAAGGCAGACTTTCCAGGTGTAAAGTGGCATTAGTGGCATGCAAAAGAATGTGCATTCTTTTAATTTAGTTCTTGAAAAAAGGTGAACTGAATGTAAACCATTTTAGTAATTAGTGTGAAAGTATTTACACATTTAAAACATAGAATGCAGCTGTCATTTTGCCATTAGGTTTCAAATTATTTTTTTTCAAAAGTGAATGTGCATAATTACAGTAATACAGTAATACAGTAATAACAATAGAGAAGTGTGATGGGTAGAAAACCAAGAAAAGGCAAGGCAAATTCCACTTGAGAATAATTTATTGTGTGTTATTTCTAATTACACCGTAATCCTGTCAAATTATGCCAAACATGTGAAGATATCCTATAATCTTGTGCATTAGGATACATCAGACTAGCTGTAATGTAGCCCTAGCATGATAAAGAAGCTGTTGCCATGAACGGAATGGTGATGTTAATTACAGAATGAAGTGACACTGACAGAACATTATTTCAGACTACAGTATATTAAATGACGCTTATTAAACTCAAACATATATGATAATGACTGTAATAAAAATCAAAAATTAAATCATTTTTTATGTTTCACTGTTTTGGTGTCTTCCATTGTTTGTGCTTTGGGTTATTTACAGTGTATAGGTGTTACCCTACTAATAAAAAAACACATTCAAAATTCATTCATTTCCATTTGTACTCCACTCGTTTTTCCATCACTGCACACATTTCTCAGGAAAGTACAAAAATAGCAAATGATCTATAAACATTTTGCTATGTGAGATGTGTTTTTTGACCTGTAAAGAAATTCAGATGGGCTAGAAATGATACATGCTCATATTATTTCTGAAAACTAGAGACAAATTCACAATGATACATTTTAATATATTTAAGCTCTATTTTTTTGTTTCTCTCTGTCAACATTCACAAGGTCAAACATGCTCGGAGTTGGAATCATCCAAGTACATAATTTACAAATCCATAAAAACTATAATCTGTATGACATGTGAATAACCCATATGTATTCATGCACATACACAGCAGCAAACAGGTTACACGCAGCCTCCAGTAGGAAATGAAAAACTTCATCCGTGACTTTATCTTTTCCAGAAAACCTTTGACCTTTTCAAGTCTACATTGGATCATAAACTGCATCATCTGCCTCTGAACAACATACATGCAGGCCATACTACTGGAATGTACTAATAATGTTATATAAGAAACGTGACATCATCAGCGAGATGTACAGCAGTGGATGAAATGAAGCAGGACTTCAGCTTACACAGAAACTAAACACACAGAACCAGTATAAAATTATAAAAGCTGTGACAGAAGTGTCAGTCATAAAGGAACTTAATAAATATAAAATAAAAGCAGTGCTGTGGATTTTGTGTTGTTATGTTTGTCCTTCATTCTTCTTTCCTGTCTGTACAAACCTCTTCCAAAACCTTTCTTCTTTCTCAATCCCGTGACATCATTTTGACGAATTCTGAGGAGAGAGAGACCGTTGTTAAAACCAGTGGTGGGCAGAAACTCAGTAAGTGTAATGTGTTACTGTACTTGAGCAGCTTTTCTGTGTATCTGTACTGAAGTGTTTCCATTCAGGAGGTCTTTTACTTTTAACTAAAATCTCTCACTTTATATTCCACTGCATTATGCAGCAGATCTGTTCTTCCTTTTGGCTTATGAGTGCATATAAACGTAACATGTTAGAAGGAAAGAAGTGTGAAGCGAGTTCACCAATCAGGGAACAGCGGTTACTGTGTTTTGAGCTTGTTTTGACCTGTTGGACAGAGGTTAGTTCTAGCTAGTAGAAACTGTTCCCCTTCAGTGTTCTGTGCATATGATCATTTGAATAGATAGATAGATAGATAGATAGATAGATAGATAGATAGATAGATAGATAGATAGATAGATAGATAGATAGATAGATAGATAGATAGATAGAGGAGCGTCTACTTTTTAGACGAGGAGATGGGATGCAAGTGCAAGTGTTTTAATGAAGAGTAAAAAAGACAACAAACCAAAGAAAAAACTGGCAAACTGAGAAATACTGAACAGGAATACAAAAACAACAGACAAGGTGACAAATAACCGACAGGGAGACAAAACCAACGCCAAGCAAGAACAAAGGGCATAACATGGAGTATAAAACAACAACAGCTATCAAGAGACACCTGGGAAGAGGCGGAGCCAGAAACAAGTGAGGGGCCTGACAAAAGGGCGGAGACAGGAAGATCAAAAACCAAAAACAAACAGAAGCACATGGACATGACAAGACAGAAACAGAAAGCCAGATAGGACAGACAAACATGAACAGGACAGGGCAGGATGTGACAATATGTACTTTATCCAACACTGGTATATTTGTCTCTTATTAAGATAACACCTGTTGAAGTTAGTGACTATAACAGAGCTTCACTAACTTTTCTGGTCTGCGCTATGAGTGTTTTTGTAATGGGCTTAATAAAAAGCATGTCTGTATTTCTACTTAGATAACAATCAGGCCACATTTGATTATACTCCGATGCTGAAATCCATGTAAAATCCAGGTCATCCCAAAAGGTTCCTTACTTTTTTCTTGCAACTCTATAAACTCTGAATACTTTTCGATCCATAGTAACTGTACAGTGTTACTAAAACTGAGTGTTACACTGGAAGATTTGTACTTGAGTATTATTGAAATGAGTCCAACAGATTTCTCCATTTTTCAAATCCAATATCAGTGATCTTCCATCAGAACGGCTTCATCTATGCATCTATGCAGTAATCATATAGATAAAGAAGCCGTCGAATTGAATACAACCAAAGCATGCAAACCAAAAAGAGCATCAGTAGCCCTGTCTCAGGTTTGAGTTGTGTGTAGTAGCAGAAGGAAATGGAAGCACATCACAAGACATTGAAACAGAGAGGCTGTGTATTAAAGTTTCACCCTCAAAGTCCACTGTTCCGTCTCCGTTGTTGTCCGCTTCTCTCACTACGGCCTCTATCTCCTTCCTGTTGGTGGTTTCACCAAGCAGCTTCTGCATGGCGTGTCTTAGCTCATCAATAGTAATGGCACCATCACCATCCATATCAAACTGTACATAGAGAAAGAAAGAGAGAACACAGAGAGAAACTCATCACTGAGAAATAGATTAAAAGTGCAAGGTCTTCTCTGTTAGCAGGATTAAGATAGATGGATAGATAGATAGATAGATAGATAGATAGATAGATAGATAGATAGATAGATAGATAGATAGATAGATAGATAGATAGATAGATAGATAGATAGATAGATAGATAGATAGATAAATAGTAGATTGGACTGCTGCAGGAAAATAGGTGGGTCACCATGTTTGCTAATGCGACATGCCATTTGTCTCAGCAAGGAATTGTGGAGGTTCTGAATAGTGTCCTATGATAATCCATCCCATGCAGCTTGACTATTCTCACACAGTTCCTGCAGATTTTGCTGTAGGGGTGGATGTGAAGTGACACCAGACCTTCTGGACGTGTGACATGTGACAACAAACTGTTTATCCTGGCACTGACCACAACGCTTCCACACACGGATTACAACCATCCGTGTTGGAGGGAAACCATCCGATTTGCTGGTTGACTCCAGCAAGACAAAAGTGGGATTTGTGGGACTGCCATTCTGAGTCATTCCATGACAGTCTGGCGTGATTGCAGACTTTGCTGTTGACGTGGTGATAAAGAGCAGTTGTGACGGTCTGTGTTCATATAGTCTTCTGCTGTGCAGCCGTCTGCCAATGGTGCTGACACTATCAGGATGACTCATGGAGGACATCACTGCTTACTGAATGTTCACAATCGTGGCTGTTGCTTCAGTCAGGTACAGCAATAAGGCCATCCATGTTTACTCACATGTACGTCCAGACATAGAAAACGAATCATTTGCATGTCACATGATGTCAAGCCTACCCACTGAGTTTCACTCCTGTTGCTTCATTCCTTCTGGTTGCAATTATTTCATTGAGGCACAACATGGTATATATAAAAAGATAGAAATATAGATAGAGAGATAGAAAGATAGACAGATGACCTCACCTCCTTGAATGCTTCCTTCAGCTCCTTAAGGCCTATCATTCCAGCCGTCTCCGCTAACAGCTTTGGAGCCATGAGGTCTACAAAGTCCTCAAAGTCTACTCGTCCTCCAACTTTGCACCAAAACAAAGAACAAACAGAGAAAACTGTATGAACTACATACATAAAGACGGTTGGTGTAGCTCAGCGGATAACACCACTGCCTGCCAGGGAGCCACCACCACATGTGGGAGACTGGGTTTCGAATCCTGGTCTGGGTGACTGTGCTGTGCTACACCAATAAGAGTCCTTGGGCCAGACTCCTAACACTACACTGGCCCACCTGTAATATGATTAACCTTGTAAGTCGCTCTGGATAAGAGCGTCAGCTAAAACGCCATAAATGTAAAATGGAAAGACGCCGTAAATACAGCACTCCAAAATAGTGTTTGGGCGTTGGTGCTACACTAACACCTCCTTTGTGTTAGAAAGTATCCTTTTTAGACCAAGTAGCATTTAATGTGAACCAGCCATTGAAAGAACAAATATACAAGCCACAGCACTATTTATTCTTTGTTCCTTACGCTTCATGTTGATGATCTGGCCAAGTTCAATCAGTTCCATCTCAGTAGGCATGTATCCCATAGTCCTCATCAGATTGCCCAGATCTTTACAGCTGATAAGTCCATCTTTATCCTTGTCAAACTCACTAAAGGCCTCCCGCAGCTCTGAAACACACACACACACACACACAGTTATATACACTGTCCAGTTTATAGACAGGTCACCTTCACTGAAATTAGGAAGGTCTGATTTGCACTTCTGTTTAGGAACAAACCTGCGAAGATTATTTTACATATTATACACATTGCTAATAAATTGTGTAGCAGCAGAGTTCTACCTAAATAAGGAGCTGCCAGATTTCTTCTCCACACTGTTGTTATGTGGGTTGGAAACGTCTTTGTTACTACTTACGCATTCTTAATTTTTTTCTCAGGGGTTGTTTAGTAAAGACAATGGTCCTCTACAGAACCGGGGAACTCTATATAACCATTTCATGCTTAAAGGAACTATTTGTAATATGACATTCATACTCCACACAATAAGGGCCAACATATCAGTAGAAACAATCCCTACTCCATCCTCATTTCTCCAGTCCAAAAAAACATTCAACATCAGACTTCATCCCTTTACACGCCCAGACTCCAGTCTCCAGTAATGGGAAGCAGTGCCAGTGTTAACTGTTGTTTTCTAAATGTCAGTGAGGCCAATCATTATCTGAGCAGAGAGTTTTAGAGCCATTTGTGCTTTTACACACACAGAGGGGAATTTGTCTTCCACATTCAACCCATCCATGAAGTGAAACACCCACTAGTGGGCGGTGAGCACACTTGCTCCAAGCAATAGGCAGCCCTATCCACAGCACCTGGGGAGCATTTTGGGGTTAGGTGGCTCGCTCAAGGGCACCGTAGCCATTACCGTCGGTTCAGGGAACCAAACCGCCAACCCTCCGGTCACAAGGCTGGTTCCCTAACCTCCAGCCCAGGACTGCCCCAAAAGATTCGCTGTGCATTGGTTGTGCTTCTGTTTACATCACTTCTTTTATAGTGTTGCCGAACATGGTTTCTTGACACAACGGGGTGATGGCGGTTGTTGTAATGGTATCATGCTGAGACTGTCAGTTATACCTCCCCTAACTGATCTAACCAGCACTTTCATAGTAATGACAAGAGGTGAGAACGCTGTGTCAGAGCAGTGCTCACACTCATTGAAAGGACACATATTTTACCTTTTGTCACTGTCCAACGGAAAACATGTGTCTCTATTTGTTTTATATTGATTTTTTGCTTTTATGCATCATTTTAAACAGCACCTGTCACACTGTTTGTAAATTGCACAATGAAAGGACCAATAGAATGGCATTCAGATTAATTCAAGGTTTGGCCCTCTTCTGGACAGTTGCCATTTTGACGATGTTGTTTTTAGACAGTGATGAGATGCTTTAGACAAAAGTTTGACAGGTAGTGCATGTGCATTTACCTGCACTTTAAACTGAGTGTGCTATATGTACAATATGCTGGGTAGAAAACAGGAGTGAAGCTAGAGATAATAATGAATGAGTACATTACCTTCTATCTCATCAGCTACCAGCTTCCGCTCCTGCAGAAACAATCCCAGCAAGTGTTCAGTTTATTATGTTGCTGTTTAGCACAAAACAAAGAACAACTCCACACACACAGTCAACAACCAGAAGTAACACCGGCGTGCCAGACCATCAAACTCAGTTAGAGTTAATTAAGCATGTGGACTCATCTTGAAATGATTCTCTGACTCTCTGCGTCTTGAGGACATTTGCGTTTACTGTTTTTTTCCTATTTGCCCTCCCAGTCCAATCATTGGCACAGATGACCGAGATTATTCACGATTACAGTAGATGGTAGTAGGGCAAAAATGTTTACAGGCTCCAGATGGATATTAAAGGAACACTCCAGTTTTTTCAACATAATCTCTATCGGCCGCATCTGCACCCTACAGCCGATTCCCACAGAGAATCATTCCAACACCGCTGCCTTTAAGCATGTTAATAATGGAGGTCAGCGGGCAGCTGCCTCGGATACGGCAGGCACAAGTTGTTGGACTATAACAGATCAGCTAAAAGGCAGCCAATATAACAGTACTGGGTGGCTAAATTCAGGCAGTCATTCGTTCTAGAAGCGACAATAGACAGTAATATCCTTCCAGAGGAACAAACAGACCACAAGTATACGCAACCATGATTTTGGTTTGAGAAAGGCTAATGATGTAGAGTGCTGTGAAAGCGTGTTTGTCCAAGATCTTTTGTTTTAAATGATTTATCGAGGCAGTGTTTTTATTTTTGCAGGTAAAGGCAACTGTCCTTAGCAGTTAAACAAATAGTAGCTCAATGCATATTACCCATATCACACACATGATGTTTCTGTGACCTGTGGGCATAATTCATAGATTTCCATTCATTTCCCAGAGACTCAAACCTTAACATTCCTCCAATTAGACTAATACTTCACCCTAATATACCCTTACCCTAACCTTAACTCTAACCATTTGATAGATAGATAGATAGATAGATAGATAGATAGATAGATAGATAGATAGATAGATAGATAGATAGATAGATAGATAGATAGATAGATAGATAGATACTTTATTGATCCCAGAGGGAAATTCAAGGCATCCAGTAGCAGATATACAAACTATACAGAAGCAACAACAGAAGCACAATAGAGCTGTACAGATAGAGACAGAGATACAATATAAAGTATGAAAGTATAAAAATAGAGTTCTTAGTGTCTGTGTAAAGTATAAAGTATAAATGGAGGTAGTGGTAAACAATTTGCTGAGCAAATTAAGAAGATACCCTAACCCTGACCTTAACCCTAACTCTTCATGCACTCAGACAGTTACAATCCTGACCCTAACTTCTTGGTAAACATACCCTAACCCTAATTCTAATATTACTCCTTAACATACTCTAACCTTAACCCTAACCTTAACCCTAACCTTAAAGCTTGTTTTTTTTTTTATTTGAGTACTGTAAGAGACTACCCACCTAATTTTTTCACTCACCTTCACACCTGTGAAAATGTGATGTGACAATGAAAGTGATTTGATTTGATTTGATTTCTTAACATCTAATGATTAAAGATCCCAAGGAATAAACATCCCCACTACATGTGTGCATATCCCACAACATGGCATAAACCTAGTGCACACAATGCATAAAATACACCCCCCCACCCCCAACACACACACACAATGGGAAAACAATCAAACAAGGGTAAAACCAGTGCTCAGGGTAGAAACAGGCCGAGGACGGCTTTAATGGAGACTTACGACGTGCTTGCCTCGGAGGAAAATGCAGGCCGGACCCAGAGGCAGATCCATCTCGTCCCGTCGCTGTGACAGTGAGTGTGTGAACATGTGCTGCTTTGCTTGCCCTTGCCTGCTCTTGCAGTTGTCAGTGGGATTGTAAAGGGACTGACTGCGCTGTCCTGTAAACTGAATACAACAATAAATAACTCAATACAACAGATTAAACTAATCCACTAGTTTGGCTTAAAGAATGCTCTGTGGTTTTTGGGTGTGTTGTCGTGGTTCCAGGTCACGGTCAACAAGAGCTGGTGTCACAATTTTGGGCACGACTGCGTTCTGAAAAGGAAATCTCTCTGCATAAATATCAGCAGGGCTGTTTCTGTTTTCACAATCCAAAGAAAGAGAGTACAAAATACATGGTGTACAAAATAATGGGATGCTTTTTGGTTTTCAAGAGAATCTTTCAGTTGAAGGTTCTTTAGAGAACCATCATAGTACATGTTAATGTGATGGAGTTGCTGGACGTTGTTGGAGTTGTTGAAACTGTTGGATATTGTTGGAGTATAAAATGTTAATGTAGATTTATGTCAAAGTACTTTTACAGTACATGAAGGTTCTTCACGCTTGCTCTGCCAACATTGTTCTTTGTGGAGCTAAATAGTTCTTCTGGAGCTTCAGAAGATGACTGACAACTGTTTAAATCATGATTTGTTTCATGATCAAAAATCGTTCTATAGAAATCTAAAATCAGATGCTGAAGAACTAGATGCTGTTAAGTGCTGAATATTGTATACTAGACTCAACTTCATACTTCCCTTTAAGAAAATATAGAAAACAACAGATTTTATATCAACTGATAACATTTTCATTAATAAAGGGTTAAATACAGCTCTCTTACCTTATTCTCCACCTCCTTCTCCTCCTCTCTGTGAAGGCTGTGTGAATTTGTGTGTCCCGTTGTCGCACCTTACTGCCCTCCACACACGCCTTCCAAGAGCTAAAGTTCAAATGTCCTCCTCTGTGAGGCAGAGGACAGCTACAACTGACTGACCAACTCAGACAGAGAGAGAGAGAGCGAGAGACTGAGAGAGAAAGAGAGAGAGAGAGAGAGAGAGAGAGAGAGAGAGAGAGAGAGAGAGAGAGAGAGAGAAAGCGAGAGAGAGAGATCAGATAGGACTTAAGATAAGACAGATGGGGCTGGGTTCTGTGAAAGTGGTGGGCTCTGATTGACATGCATCAGAATTTGGTCCAGTGTGAGATACACACACAAACACACACACACCTACACACACACACATATATATATACACATTGTGTGTGTTGTGTGTGTATCTTTGTCTGTATATAACTGTATATACATATATGTATATATTTCCGTTGGTTTTCTCTACCATGACAAAAGCAGGGTTCATCACTGAAGATGAGCCACCACTGCAGTCTTTGGCAGTGTTGATGTGGTGTTAAGGGCTGCCTGAGAGCATGTAGTCCTGCATTGTGCAGTCTTCTGCCAATGGCACTGCGACTAATAAAATGACAGGGCATGATGCAGGGCATCACTGCTTGTGGAATGTCTACAATCGTCAGTCAGGTACAGTGATAAGGTGGCTGAGCATGGAACGTGTATCATTTGCCTGTCTTATGATGTCAAACATAACTATCAAGTTTCAACTATAGGTTAAACAATAGGTACAACTATTCTCTTGATGATGAGTATATTTATTTTATATGTCTTTTATAATTATACTTTATATGATGGGGGTGCTCGAGGCTATCCCAGGGCAGAAGGCAGGAAAACTATTGTTGTAGGAAAGCTAGGTGCTGGAGGGTAACTGTAAATGCTCCTGTAGGAGAGGTTCAGGACAGCTAATAAACTCCTATTTTATATTTTTTATCTACAGAAAAGCTTTTGAAGAAAAACTTGATATTTAATAAAAGGTGCATAGATAGATAGATAGAGTTTTGGAGCTGGTTCAGTTAGCTCTTTATAGCACTTCAGCCATGGCCTGGTTTTATTTATTGTTACCAGCAGCCCACCTGATTTACTTATAACATGCAAAACAAAATTACATGGAAATGATTGATTAAGACGACCAGTACTGGCGATGACTATATATACTTTATATATTCATATAAGTTGATATGCATTGAGTCTGTGTTACGCAACTGCTGAAGCCCACTAGCTTCTCTCTAGGGTCTCTAGTGTTTGCGTAAGAGATCCCAGTAATCCCACATCTCTTAATTCCCAACAAATGCAAGAGCAGATGCACATTCACCATCATCACGCTCTGCACCACATTACTACTCAGAAGACCATGAGAGACAGAGAGAGAGAGAGAGACAAAAAAGAGCAGGACAATTGACTCTCCATGCTCCTCCCACAAATGTGTTCTTTCATACTGAGGCCATACTATGTTGGTCAAGCTTCATAGTCTGAGTGGGCTATACAGCAACATGGTTATGGTCATAAACATCACATGTCTTAGGTATTGTTACTGTTGCCATATTGCAGCCCTACTTCACAGGATATTGCCAAAACCTCTGTTCATCTCCCTTCGTTTATACATGCTTCAATTCAATTCAATTCAATTCAACTTTATTGTCATTATACCTATACAGGGTTGTACAGTATAACGAAACACGGTCAGGCTCCTTCTCCAGTGCAGTTGAAGAATGTGTGTATATATATATTTATAAATATAGTGTAGTGCAAAGACAAATAGACAAAAACAATGTGTGCAAACAGTACAGTACAGTACAGTATGTGTACAGGACATGTGCAAAGAGTAAGCGCAGTATCAGTAAGTATGTGGTTTAAACAGTATGGGTATTTAAAGTGTACAGTGCAGGTAGGAAAATAGCAGCTTAATGTTCTGTAACAGCCAAATGCTTTGTACACATGTTCAATATAGATAAGTAAATATAGATAAATAAGAACAAAAAAAACACAGCTTCATAACATTCTGTAACATTACTGTAAGTGTGTAATACTAGTCAGAATGGAAAGGACAACAAATCACTCACCATGTTAACATTAGCTCAGTTACCCAACCAAACTCATTCTCAGTCCCTCCTAGCAGTGTAACCTCCGCACACATACATGATAAACACAGTTTAAATTTAATATAACTTCTTATAGCTAAGACAGCATGGTGGTGCAGTGGGTGGGGCTATGACCTTGCTGCGAGAAGGGCCTGGATTTGATTCTGGGGTCCTTTCTGTGTGGAGCTTGCATGTTCTGCCTGAGTCTGCTTGGGTTTCCTCACACTGTCCAAAGACATGCAGTCAGGTCAATTGGAGATGCTAAAGTGCACCCTATATGTGAGTGTGTGAGTGTGTGTGTCTGCCCTGTAATGAACTGCTGCCTTCTGCTCAATGTGTGCTCGGGTAGGTTCCAGAACCCCTGGTGATTTGGATGGATAAGCATGGATGCCTTAAAAGATAAATGTTGGTAGGTAATGTAATTTGTTGACTGAGTTGCTACACAATAGTGCATTTGTGGGCGGAGCACAGAGAGGTGAATTCTTTGTTACTTCTGATGCATGTTGCGAGAGTCAATTCCACAAATTGTAGTTTCTATTTATTAGCTGAGTTCATATGGAGCTTGTATCCCAGTGTTTTCAAAGGCCACATATATGTTTTATAAATTCTCCTATATGTTAATCTCAGCAGCTTAATGCTAATCATGCATTAAATGTGCTGAGGTGTGCTCTCTGTAGAGGATCTGTTACGTATTTTCTCTTCGAAAATCAACAACACATCACTATTGACCTGGCGTGCCCAAATCCTAGCACCCGACTGTAACTAAGGAGTACATTCAAGAGAGTCTATAAAATAGAAAGCGGTGTGTGGAAAGATGAGCCTGCTCAGGCGTGGCTAAGTGAGATCACCTCTCATCATATCAGAATAGGAAAGAAGCTGAATAAAATGTCTGCTTGCATCAGCACAGAAAACCTAACGGCAGAGGTAAAAAACTGTCCAAGTGGAAACGCAGTGGCGCATTGCTACACCAGTGCTGTCGAATGCAGCACATTCTGGGACGTTTTGGGAAATCATACCTTTGTCATAATGATGGGTGATGATATTTGGTGACACTTTATTTGGATAGTGCCCTGTAGATGGTCTGTGGCTGCTTACTTTGCCACAAACCGTCTACTTTGACATGTGTCTGAACTAAAGTCACTTTTGATTTTTCTACAATTCTGTATAATTTAGTGGTTGAGATGAATACAATATCATGTAGAAATGGTTTATTGTTGAGAAGCTTATGGTGTATTACAGTGGTGACGATAGGAGCCAGAAGTCGTGATGTCTACAGTTCAAATGTCACCATTTTATTTATTATTTAAAAACAACCAGCAAACATCATCATCGAGTTTTAGTATGAAATTTTAAAATGAATAAGGAGTGTTTTTATTTAAAAATAGTTTCTACCTTAATCTTTACCTTTGAACAATACACACCCACCATGTCATGTTATGTTCATTTTAATCCAGGTTGAAGTTCACCTACGTTAGAGTTCTGTTTGTGGACTTCACCTTGGCCTTCAGCACCATAGTGCAAGATCAGTGGCAAGGCAGAATGTCTTAACTGAGTTTTTTCTTCAGTCTCTATCTCATTTATTGTGTCTTCAAGAAACCAGCTCTGATGATCCAGTTCCACACAGCGATGCATCCTCACATCCATCCTCCATCCTCATACTATCCATAACTATCTGGTTTGGTTGCTTCAGTGTGTCAAACTCCAGCACATGATCAGGACAGCAGAGCAGATCATTACACTTCAGTGGATCTACAACAGCAGAGTGATTAACAACACTGATAAAATTACAGCTGAACGTCACCTGGACGTCACCCCTTCCTGCCTCTCCCCACTGGTAGATGACTCAGGCTGAATGAGGTCAGCCCAGTCAGACCTCCCAGTGACTTTGTTTTGTGTTGGATGTGATGGTCACCATGAGGCTAGCAGTGACCTTCCCAGTGAATTCAGAGCTCAGAACATGTGTTTCTGCTGGTATTTAAAAACTAAGCCACTGTTCACAGCAGAGTCATGGACTCTCTGTGTCCTACTCTACGCTTATGCTACACTGGTGTCAGAAGTGGGAGTCAAACCACGACCTCCATTGGAGACTGAGGGGAAGAGCTTGGCAAGCAGGGCCAGCAAAGACAGCAACAGAGGCAGCGTAAAGGAACTTGTGAGCGGAGGCCAGGTGGCGGATGCCTGGATGTTGGCTGGCCGTGAAGACCTGCGGAGCAGTGTGGCGGCATTTACGAGCAAGCACTGGCGGTGGTTTTCCCCTGCTGCTGTGTTCAATAAACGAGCATTAGATTACAGCACTATGTTCCCCGTGTCTTATGCTCCAAGATTATGTTTATTCAAATGTTATTTTATTACATTATTAGGCAGAGCTGTTTCTAGTGTCATGGTTGGTTATATATAGATGGTTGTATTATTAGCTAATGTTGGCTAATAATGTATTTATCTTGATAGCAACTTGAGCTGTGTAAGGTATCAAGCCATCTGGTAAAACAGATGATCCCTTTTATAAAAACAGATCAGATAAATAATGCATTTGTTGGTTATGATCTAATAGGCTTTGTGTGCAGGCACTCAGAGCATATTAGTCTGCTGAGTGGCTGAGTGGATGGATGCCAGAGAGGGAAAAGAGGTAAATAGGACAGATAAAGGAGCAGTGTTGTCACTAAGGTTGTTTTATGAGAGTGTGTGTGCGTGTGTGTGTGTGTGAGAGAGAGAGAGAGATAGAGATACTCTACAGAAGCACAATGGCAGACTGAGACAGATTACCTGAACTAGATTACAGGGTCAGAGACGTGGGTTTGACCAATTCATGCACGCTTCGAGGATCTGCTCGTAACTGCATTAGGGAGGTCAAAACAGCGACTGTTTGAGCTGCTTTGGACTCTTTTAGCTCTGTTTACTCTTAGAGTATGCTGTCAGAGGAGGTCACATGGTTCATTATACTGTTTTAGCTCATGTTGAGCTACTCCAAAATGATTGTTGACTGACTGACATGAAGTAAGCATTAGGTAACATGAAGTTATACATTATTAATGGTTAACTAATCGAGCAACTACATGATTACATGTTAAGTGAACATGTAACGGCTGTCACTTTTTTCGTTTTGGCACTGATGAGGTGCCTCAGGTGGCACTGTGGTAAATCGGTTCTGGCCCTTGGTAGCCTAGCTTGGGATTGAAACTAGCTTCAGTGCTGCTATGGCAAGTGAGCAGTCAGCCAACACTGGATTAACGAGCCAACACGGGACCCACAGGGAGTGTGCAAAATTCCCCGATTGGTGTTCGGGGAGTCCGATGTTGGCCGGCTACTCCAGTCTTGGCTGGCTGCTCACATAGCAGCGCAGATGCTTTACTGGTGACAAACTGTTCAGTTTAGCAGTTGAACAGTTCTCCTTCTGGTAATGCTTTTTCATAGCTTGGAAATGTGGTCTTCCACACAGCATTAGGATAATGTCATAATAGCATAATGTCATAAGTTCATTACAGCCTCAAAAGTATCCAGACACCCTGCCAGACAAGCAAAGTCAGCTACTTTAAGATGCTTCTTGACACAGACACTGAACTGCGCATACCCAGCTTGTATTATTCCCATAAAAAAAACATTACCAGAAAAATAGGACTCAGATAAGGCCACCAAAATAAAGTCACCATGCATAATGTCAGCTTGCAGCTAGAGGGGCATGAAGACTTGGTCAGAGACTTGCTTACTGGTTTAAATGCAGCCCTGTGTACATGTGATATTTCAGTGAAAGATTGCCTTAACAATACAATGGCACTTGGACCAACCTCGCTTTGCTTTAACAAAAGTCTTTATTCAGAGAATACACCTTGAATCGATTATACATTTGCAAGGGAGATGGCTCAGATGCATTGCATTGGCTGTACAGTTGGGCTTCACAACACATGCATGCAGTCTGATCAAATACAGAGACTTGTCTTCTTTGCCGTGTGCTTCACACAATGTGTCCGAAAATAAAGCTCTCGAAAAATAAAACTTAATATCATAAAACAAGGTCTTCAGCGACAGACGCGTAATCTACAGAAGTGTAATCTACATACAGTATTGACGGAATAGCTCGAGTCACAGTATATATCAGAATAAGAGGTCACGATCAGGTGAAGAAATCAGGCACGAAATGATAGAACAGGAGATCGGAGTCATCAAGACAGGCACAAATCAAATTTCTAGATATGAAGTTATTCAAAACGTCTGCTTGTGTTCACAGTATTTGTGGGTGCATGTTAGCGCTAGCGCTCTGGGGCAATAGAAAACTGTGCTTGTGGAAGACTCGGAGTTGAAGAGAAAATCTGGGCAGTGGAATACAAAGCAAGAACATACAACAAAGGTATGGTCACATAAGTGAATGGTAAATCCATCTCATTTCCATCTGGTGTCTAGTAGACTAGAACCGCCACCCATTCAGCTGAATTCTGTCTGATAAGCTGGTAGACTTTCTCTTCCTGCAGCCGATCACTGCTCAGGAGCAAAGATGTAGTCCAGAGCCTGTCTCTCCGCTGCAGCCACGTTCGGGTGCCATAGATCCACACTGAAAATCACTCTTGGGCCATCTTCAGCGCCACCTAGTGGGGACAATAAGGAAAACGCCTAGCTATAAATCATTCTACATAAGGGCACAGACATCTTTGCCTGTCTGGAAATTTCATAAAGCTCTGTATGTCATAGTCAGAGGCTGTAATATGGATGTAATACTACGTCTATATGCTTTAAGGGTTTTAAATCACAGTTTAATTACTTTTAACCCTCAGTAGTCTTATCAGTGCCATTTTACATTGCACAGATTTTACTAACAATTTATTACCCAATAATGTACAGTTACGGATATATTTAGCTTTGTAATAATGCAAATCAATATTCAATCAAAAGATTTATATTCTGTGTTTGAGGTTTTTCCACGTATTTCAATCTCAAACAAAGACAAAAGCATGACTAAAAATTATTTTTCTGAAATCTGGCATTATTAATGTTGTACTTTTAATGCGATTAGGATTATATTACTGTATTGCACCTATTATTGATGTGCAGCCCCAGAATTATATTTAAATTAGATTTTCATTGTGTATTAGCCAGTTTAAGTCTGCACTTCAGGCATTTTTCCTTTGTTTTGAATTCAAACTATGGCAATGCAAAATTATTATAACTTTTCACATTTCAATTATAATATATTATCCTCTGTTCTACATTAAAACAGAATAATACTATTGACTGGCAGCTCAAAATCCACACATTCAACATAAGTGTGCCGCTTTTTACACAGGTGGTTCTGGGCAATGGTAACATGCAAGCTCTTGGGTGGGGGGCAGGGGTTTGTGAATGTCCATAGCAAAACAACACAAATGGGCGGAGCCAGGAAAGACCAGGAAAACAAAACAGACGCACATGGCAAACAAAAGCAGACACCGCTTTCAAATCGTGCCGACTTGTTTTAATGAGCTATGAGTGAGACACCGTTAAAGGGAATGTAAACAGAGGCCTTTCATAAAGTAAATGGTTGGGTAAATCTTGGGGTCTGAATCATGTCACCCTCTTCAAATAGTCTTTTCAGGTTTGAATACGTCACTGCACACCAAATAGGTAGGACAAATAATATTACCGAATACTATCATGAACCACTCCCTCATGACCACCCACCACACCCACCTACCACTGAGTGAAATGCTTAGCTATCTCAGAGACCTGGTAGGTTAGAAGGTTTCACGTTGACTTTGCTGATCAGAATAGGTGGCCTGATGTTTTTGAGACAGCCGAGCTCATTCCTACCGTTATGAGAGATGGTGTGCAAAAAGGAGTCATCCACTAGGAGGCAGTGTCCTTCAGACCAGCATTGCGGCTCGCCACCCACCACCAGCTCACACTGGGCAGGAGTTTGTAGGCCTGGGAGAGAGACAGGCTGTCAGAGCGCTGTTCACAAAACTGAGCAACTAAAATGAGAATATCGTTATATGATTTGCAGCACAAGCGTTACCTCCCGGCACCGTGAGATCTTGAAGGTCTTTACCAGCAAGTAGGAATTAACTGTGATGGAAACTGATGTTTTGGTTGTAATTGTAAGTGCTATTTAAGCGTTTGTACTCGTTACTTTGTTGATATTAAACATAATTTTACATTTTTTGGCCTAACATGTATTTTTAGAACCTATTCACAGCTTTGTAAAGCAAAATAAGCCCCAAAGAATTCACACTATTTTCATTTTCAACACATTAAACACATCACTGACTGAATTTACATAATAAAAATGACTATGCTTGCAATGTGGGCATTATGACCACGATTCCTATGACCACCACTGTAAAGGCGTTTCTCTACAGTGAACAACTAGACATCAAACTCGCAATGACTTCCACTGTTTGAGGTAGATATGTGATGACTGAGCCATGCAGTGTTGAGCTTGCACCACCCTAAATAGTGTTACTTTCCATCTACTTGATTCAGTGTCTATCTTGTTTCCACGTGATTAAAATACATTCATTAATAGTTGCACCCAGAAGGAAGTGTGGGACTGAGTAAGAAAATACCCTGGTTTTGAATGAATTTCATGAAATTAAAAAACACTTTAATTCTCTAAAATGAAGTTTTAGTTTTAGTGCCCCCTGGTGGCACGTGGTGAGCTGCAGCTACGCTATGTTTGGTCCTTCTGAGCCACCGTCCCTCAGCGGCAGTCTGCTGCTGTGCTCCACGTTTAATAAAGGGATGGAGGAATGGGCGAGAGTGTGCGTGTGCCAATTCCTGTTCCACTGGTGAGGGGTATTTACAAGGACGCTGAGACCACTTAGAACCCGTCACAACTGCAGTGCTAAACGTTACCAGGGACAATAAATGATGATACGCTTAGACTGATATGGGCAATATTTATTGAGCTACACATACAGAAGTAATGTCTCTCAGTATGGCGTTGGGTCGCCATGTTTGCTAATGCAACATAATAAAATAGTATTGATGCTGATCTAATGTATTTAATGTAGCTGTAACTTATGTACTCAAATATATATTCAAATTATATTTTCACTGTATTTAATAACACATAAGATGTGATTTTTCACTGAACTACTGCTTTAAAATTAGTTGGATTAGTGTTAATGAGCAGTGTGAAACTCACCCAAATGGCAGCGCAGGCGTGTGTTGGTGGGGCCGTAAGCTCCTCCCAGCGAGGCCCCGGGACCTAATACCCAGAAACCTGCAGCCCCGAGAGAGTTACTGCTGATGAAGGTTCTGAGGGAAAGGAGGGTGCGGTATGTACATGGACAAGCACGACAGTTACTCGCCACACACACCCCAGCATTATAGAGCGGAAACATAGCCTGACCCTGCAAAAAGAGCCAACACACAGATACATTCTTCACTTTATGCCACAAGAGAATCTCATATAGCCAAAGAGTTGATATTACAAGAGAAGAAAAACTCCTTAAAGGAGAAATATTAAGGTTTTCCTTTTTTCCCTGTCCCTTAGTGTGTTACGTAGCTTTTTGTGTATGTAAATGGTCTCAAAAATTATAAAACAAAAGAACATGCCAGAGAGGAAAAACTCTCCCTCAGAAACCACTTTGATCAGCTGCCTAATACGTCCAGCCCTTTTCTCTGTTACAAGGTGACATCATCTTGTAACACCATATTTATTGCCCGTCTATCAGCACACTTGCCATGCCTTCCCACAACACAAAGAGAGCTGAAAGTTACAACTTTGAATTTTTCTAGTAGACCTTAAAATTAAATTATGAACACCAAAAATTGGCATAATAGGATATTAAACTTTCATATAGGTTAATGTAACTATTTTATTTTTATTTGTATTTCTTGTTATTGCAAAATATTCAATATTATGACAAAGGGAAGAGAATATTTTTAAATACCACTGAGAATATACCAAACTAAAACAGCAGATATGACAGATAAAGAATATAGGGTTTATTTTTTATAGATTTTCAGTTATGAATACCTAGATATCTTTCCTGCAGGAGTGGGGAACTCTGTTCCTGGAAGGTCAGATTCTTGCAGAGTTGTGATTTTTCTGCTTCATCACATCTGATTCTACTCAGCAGCTAATTGCTTATAGTTGGTGTGTCAGAGCAGAGAAATCCGCAAACTGTGCTGGACTCCAGCCCTCAGTTCCCCACCTCTGCTGTACTGAGGGTCGGTGTAGCTTTTTATGAATTTAAGGCCTGGTACAGCAGAGTGATGTGCATTTAAGAGATCCCTAAGTGTGCTGCAGTGCAGATATTGATTCGAGAGAGAGAGAGAGAGAGAGAGAGAGAGAGAGAGAGAGAGAGAGAGAGAATGATACTCAATAAATATTCAAAAAACATAAAGCGGTGCTCAAACTGTTTCTGTAAGATCACACTTTCTTTTGCCAATATGAGGACTGGCTTTTTAAAAATCCATGTGCTTTCTTAATTGAGTCCACACCTCTAATAACTATCAAACAATGACAAAAACATTTTTTCAGTTTTTGTCTGCAGACTCAACAATAACATTTTCTCAAATATGCACCCTAAAATTAACATCTATTCTCAATGCATATTTTACATTTCTCAGCCGATTCAATGAGCTAGTGCCAAATAACTCATATCAAATGACTTTTCTACATTACGCCATTTTTGTGGTCTACTAGAATAGATTCACATGTTTCAGTTTTCCCAAATTACATTATTTTTCTTCCTCTGTATATCTGTATTAACTCTCTGTCTGAAATTCTCTGCTAAAGCTCCTGTGTCTTTAAGCCCCGCATCCCAACAACCCTGTGTGCTATGACTGGTTTACCACTCGAGCTGCTACAAGTTTTGTCCCCAAAACTGTGGCTCTTCTTCCCAGAGCGTCGGTCCTGCCATATCAGTTTGAGTCCGATCGTGAAAGTCAGGTAGTACAAGCTGGTAGCCATGACGCATTTTTTGCAAGTTAGACTGGAGCAGGGCATTTTAGAGTGGTATGTTTTGCCTTTTACCTGTGTGCGTGTTGTGCGAGGGTGTGCCAAGCATGCCTGTAGGCAGAATGTGTGTTACAAGATGACATCACCAAGTAACTGAAAAAAGCAACAGAACTCTAGCAAGGCATTTCAGGGAGCTGAGAAAAATGGTTTCTGTGGGAGCTGCTACGTCTCACATGAACCTTTATACCTTTGAGGACTGTTTACATGCACACAGAAAGGAAAACCAAAAGAAGCATTACAGGCCTATTTAACACATTCCACGCTGATACCAGTATAAGAGCAGATAAGAGCTGGATGTAGGATTTATGACCTTTGGTCCCTGGTACGTCCACCCCAACTTTGTGTCGATGCCCCTCTGATAGACTGCCTGGAATTCAGCAAGGATTATGGAATAGCTGGCCTCCAGGACTTCGATGTCATGACGGTGAGCGTCCCGGGGGAAGAAGGGGATGCTGGGAACATCGGGCAGGTGAAAGAGGTGTGGTTTCTGGATGGAGGAGCGGTCATTCATCCTGGCCTAAAGAGAAGAGGACATGGAGGCACGGAGGGATCAAAAAAATGCAAGCACAGAGAAAGTTAAAGTAGGGTGACTGAGAAAGGAGGACGCTTAGTCTGGGTAATCCCTGAAGAGCAGGCATTAATGGCTGAGCGTAAACTTTTACCTCCTCGGCTACATTCCTGAATACGTGAAAAGCGCTGAAGACCTGTATGACCCACGACATGTATCTCATTTCCTACAATACCTCCCCCTTGACACCTTTAAACCACTCCTTATACATTTTCCTGGCCTGCCCAGGTGTATGTGTGTCAGACCTGGTTGCGTAGACCTTTGTGAATGCGGCCCATGCCAGCCCAGCTGTAGCGCTTGGCATACTCTTGCAGCGCTGTATACAGTTTCCTGCTTCCTGCAGCTGCCTGGGTGGGAAAAGGGGCGTGGCTTAACACTGGAGTGAGGTAGCTCTCTGCTCCCTCTTCCTCGCCTGTCTCCATGGCGATGGCTGGGGCAGCTTTGGGGGCGGAGTTTTCCGTGTCTGTGGTGGAGCGGGACAGGACGGAGAGAGTGGAGCCGGACTTCAGTGCTCCTACATGACTCCGGCAAGATGGTGGGTCAGATCCCACGCGGTAGCAGTACCAGAGAAATAGCAGCAGCAAGGTCCACAGAAGACCACTCAGGGGAGGCCCACCCAGTTCCACACAGGGGGGCAGAGGGAGCAGATCCAGTGACCAGGGCATCCTGGTGAGATCCTGAGATGCTGGAAGGAAAGAGGAAAATGGAAAGCGGTTGGAGTCTACTCTTACTAGGTCATTTATTAACCTGCTGAGATCTTGGTGTGCAAAAATGTGATGTCCTCATATGAGGCCAAAGGGTCAACGTTTAAAAAAGTATCATGCTGCAGAGAAGCAGAAATGTGATGTCCTCACATGAGGACGCTGGGGTCTCAGGAGCTGAACACATGTTGATGTGCTATAGGCGTACAGTAAAAGACTATGGAACAAGGCTATGGATCTTTTCCCATCCAGAATTGGTGGACAGCCCCCCGGCAACTCTGCTGTACCTGGAGTTCCTTCAACAGTATGTACTAGCTCATCACTACAATGTCAGTGTCACTGCTGAGAATAGTCCACTACACAAATAATGTCTGCTCAGTTGTGGTTCTGTAGTCCCAACAGGGTTTAGGGAGGCTGATAAATTGTGCAGCAACAGATGTGCTATAGTTAGAACTCTAGACCTACATGGTGCACCTATGTGATACGTGTTTTAGGAAAAGAAGCAAGGGGTTTTCAATGGTTATAAAAAGGTTCTAACATTATAAACAAACCGTTTTGGTAATATATAGCTGTGGTTCTTAAACTGCAGTGGCCCCGCCCCCTCAGACAGTCCACGTTTTTGCCCCAGTCAAATGTACAAACCTTTGGAGAAGTAAAAGGATTAAATGGGTTTTCTATTAGAGGTCAGCTGCTCTTCTCAAATACCCTTGAGCAAGCTGCAACTAGTAAACCCGTAACTGTCTAAACGTCACAGCAGTTCTGTTTGATTATGATTTGGTTGTGATAATATTTGGAAGCATGTTGTGAAATCATCTACAGCTTTCACCAAGATCTGGCACAGTTAGTTTCCACACAGGTCCTGTGTCTCTCAGAGTGTCCTCTCTGTTCCCTGTTATCACCGGTATGTGGCCTTGACTAGATTTATAACTGGGTGAACCAGTTTGGAACACACTGTACAGCATTAGCACCTTAAGGCTTGTGTGTTCCTCTGATTACAGCAGAAGGGACAGAGAGAGAGAGAGAGAGAGAGAGAGAGAGAGAGAGAGAGAGAGAGAGAGAGAGAGAGAGAGAGAGTAAGAAAGAGAGAGAGAGAGAGAGAGAGAGAGAGAGAGAGAGAGAGAGAGAGAGAGAAAGAGAGAAAGAAAGAGAGAGAGAGAGAGAGAGAGAGAGAGAGAGAGAGAGAGAGAGAGAGAAAGGATAAGAGAGAGAGAGAGAAAGAGAGAAAAAATAAGAGAGAGAAAGAAATAGAAAAGAGAGAGAGAAATTAGAGAGACAAAGAGAGAGAGAGAAAGAGAAAGAGAGAGAGAGAGAAAAGAGAAAGAAAAAGAGAGAGTGTGAGAAAGAGAGAGAAAGAGACAGAGAGAGAGAGAGAAATAAAGAGAAAAGAGAGAAATTAGAGAGACAAAGAGAGATAGAGAGAGAGAGAGTGAGAAAGAAAGAGAGAGAAAGAGAAAGAGAGGAGAGAGAGAGAAAAAGAGTGAGAAATAAAGAGAAAAGAGAGAGAAATTAGAGACAAAGAGAGAGAGAGAGAGAGAGACAGAGAGAGAGAGAGAAAGAGAGAAAGACAGAGAGAATAAGAAAAAAAAGAGATTGAAAGAGAGAGAGAGTGCACAATGTTTTTCAGTTTATGATAACTTAAGCTTTTAATCAGTGCACATCAAAATCTGACAGGTGAAAAGAGGCCATATGGAGGAAAAGGAGGATGGATGGAAGAATGGGCAGAGAGACAAAACAATGTGGAGAAATGCAGAGCACAAGAGTCAGAAAAAAGAAGGAAGTGTGTTGTTTTGAAGAAAACAAGTGGTGATAACACTTTTATCAATAGTAGTCCCTGAAACAACGCTCCTGCTTTCCGAAAGAACCCTAGGGATGATTACTTTGTGTGAAGAACCTTTAAAGAAAGTCACACAATGTAAAGGTTCTACCTCAGTCTCATCAGAACTGAAGAACTGCAGCCAGTGAAAGACCCTTTTATGATTTTAGAATAAGCTAGATACAGGCACAGGATGGTTCTATGAGGGTTCTTTCATATAGTGGCCCTACATACAACACTCAATAACTGCTTAAATGGTTCCTGGTGTGCTTCCTCAGAGTGATGGAGAATGTGTTACATGTGGTTCTATATAGAACCTATTGGAATATGGTTCAGTATAACACCAGAAAGGGTTCTACTATTGTTAAGATGTCAGGCTTGTATCAACGTGCTGCGTGTAGAAACCTTGTCTTTACAGAAGTCAAAGAACATTTGCTGAATGTTCCTGAATCTCTCTCTGACATGAAAACCAATTCAATCCTTCAGAGATAAAATTAGAGCAGCACATTTCACTTCCCCAGCTGTCAAAACCTGAAGTGCTAAAATGTAAATGCAGCGTCTGAATCTCATTAAAGGGTGTTACAGGCAGAAATAGTCCCGGAAAGAACCGCTGGTACCATCAGGACTATTACATATACAAACTACGAGGGCATGTTATGGTTCACCGGTAGACGTAGTTGTGTTTGCATGGTAGACTTCAGAAACTCAGGCTCCTACCAGCACCACTGTGACGGAACCAGTGAAGGAATCCGTGTCACACCCTGCTGTGTCCTGTTCATGTTTCTGTTTTATCTGGCTTCCTGTTTCTGTCCTGTCATGTCCATGTGCGGTCTGTCACTCTGTTCCATTTGCTTCTGTTTGTTTTGGTCATGTGCTCTTCCTGTCTCCGCCCTTTAGTCAGGTCCCTTGTTTCTAGCCCCAGGTGTCTCTCGTTGGCCCTTGTTGTTTTATACCCCATGTTGTGCCCTTTGTTCTTGTTGGGTGTTCTGTCTCCCTTCCCGGTAATTTGTCTCCCAGTCTGTTACTCTTGTTTCTCTGTCCGTTCATATTGCCTGGTTATGGTTACCCTGATTCTTTGTACTGTTTTGTTTTAGTTTTTCTAGTGTCTTTGGTTTTTGTTTTCTCCTCTGTTAGTTTATCATTAAATCACTTGCGTTTGTATCCTGCCTCCATGTCCTGTTCCTGTGCCCCGTTGTAACAATTCTGCCTTTTAAAGAATACATCGCTAAGCCACGTCACCGGTCAACAAGTTTCTGTATGACTGTCCGTTTGACCACTGTACCCCACATTACCCTGCTTTGAAGGGTTCATCCCTCTGAACTACCCTTTCTTAAATCTAAGCCCTCCATGTTTTTCCCTCCACTGTATGTTTCAGAGTGGCTTTAGTGTGAACTTCTAGGGAAGCTTGCTGAGCCAGAACTGTTCACAGTGGTGGTGACGGGAACCAGATGTCTGAGGAGCTGAACACCTCTAGAAGAAAGATAATTTATTAAACGGTTATCAGTATCAGTCTGATGTCTCAGACACTGTTTTATGGTAGTTTTGTGGTAAACTTGTTGGTGTTTAACTTCTTTTCATCAATTTATTTGAATCCATTCTTGGTGGAGGGGTACATGATGGACCGTCTAAGCCAAACTAGTCCTCAAGGAAAAGCTTTAGTTTTAGATTTATGAAAATTTGATCACAATCAATACTGCAGACACGTGTAGGTTCACTGGTGGCAATACAGTAGCTGTATTTGCGTGGGAGACATCAGGACCCCTGGTTCCTCTCAAAACCACTGTAAAGAAATCTCCACAATTAACCATTTCAAATCAAACCACTCTGAAAGACTGCTGTTGGCATCTTAACCACTGAACTGAAGGGGAATCCCCCTCCCTGTTTTAGTGCTACCTCCTCTCCATGATGGCATGAACCTCCCCCTGAAGTCTGCACACATGCTTTCAGTCCCCTTCACTGAGCTCTTAGGACCTCTTCAGACAGCACTTGCCCTCTCTCACACTTCATTCCTGAACCACTGCGTCATCTCTCTTCAGTCCTCTGTATATAGTCCTATATATTTATGATCCCTCTATCCTTAATAAAAACCACACTTCCATCCGTCCTCCTACATCTACACTACACATATATATAAGTGATGTAGAGTAACATAGTAAGTGTAATGCGTTAGTGTACTGTAAGTAGTGCGTTGGTGTACAGTAACTCGGTAAGTGTAATGTGTTAGTGTACTGTAAGTAGCCTGTTGTAAGTAAGCTAAGCGTGTTGGTAACTGTAAGTAGCAGTAAACTCAGTAAGTGTAATGTATTAGTGTACTGTAAGTAGTGTGTTGGTGTACAGTAACTCAGTAAGTGTAATGTGTTAGTGTACTATAAGTAGTGCGTTGGTGTACAGTAAATCAGTAAGTGTAATGTATTAGTGTACTGTAAGTAGTGTGTTGGTGTACAGTAACTCAGTAAGTGTAATGTGTTAGTGTACTGTAAGTAGTGTGTTGGTGTACAGTACCTCAGTAAGTGTAATGTGTTAGTGTGCTGTAAGTAGTGTGTTGGTGTACAGTAAACTGTAATGTGTTAGTGTAATAGTGTTAGTGTACGTGTAAGTCGTGTGTTGGTGTACAGTAACTCAGGTAAGTGTAATGTGTTAGTGTGCTGTAAGTAGTGTGTTGGTGTAGTACAGTAACTCAGGTAAGTGTAATGTGTTAGTGTGCTGTAAGTCGTGTGTTGGTGTACAGTAACTCAGTAAGTGTAATGTATTAGTGTACTGTAAGTAGTGTGTTGGTGTACAGTAACTCAGTAAGTGTAATGTGTTAGTGTGCTGTAAGTAGTGTGTTGGTGTACAGTAACTCAGTAAGTGTAATGTGTTAGTGTGCTGTAAGTAGTGTGTTGGTGTACAGTAACTCAGTGAGTGTAATGTGTTAGTGTACTATAAGTAGTGTGTTGGTGTGCAGTAACTCAGTAAGTGTGATGTGTTAGTGTACTATAAGTAGTGTGTTGGTGTACAGTAACTCAGGTAAGTGTAATGTGTTAGTGTGCTGTAAGTAGTGTGTTGGTGTACAGTAACTCAGTAAGTGTAATGTGTTAGTGTGCTGTAAGTAGTGTGTTGGTGTACAGTAAGTCAGTAAGTGTAATGTGTTAGTGTACTGTAAGTAGTGTTGGTGTACAGTAACTCAGTGAGTGTAATGTGTTAGTGTACTGTGTAAGTAGTGTGTCGGTGTACAGTAACTCAGTAAGTGTAATGTGTTAGTGTACTGTAAGTAGTGTGTTGGTGTGCAGTAACTCGGTAAGTGTAATGTGTTAGTGTGCTGTAAGTAGTGTGTTGGTGTGCAGTAACTCGGTAAGTGTAATGTGTTAGTGTGCTGTAAGTAGTGCGTTGGTGTACAGTGTAAGTGTAATGTGTTAGTGTGCTGTAAGTTGGTGTTGGTGTACAGTAACTCAGTAAGTAACTGTAATGTGTTGGTGTAGTGTAACTCGGTAAGTAAGTAGTGTGCGTTGTAGTGTGTACAGTAACTCGGTAAGTGTGATGTGTTAGTGTACTCTAAGTAGTGTGTTGGATGTACAGTAACTCGTAAAGGTGTAAGTGTAATGTGTTAGTGTGCTGTAAGTAGTGGGTTGGTGTACAGTAACTCGGTAAGTGTAATGTGTTAGTGTGCTGTAAGTAGTGCGTTGGTGTACAGTAACTCGGTAAGTGTAATGTGTTAGTGTGCTGTAAGTAGTGCGTTGGTGTACAGTAACTCAGTAAGTGTAATGTGTTAGTGTGCTGTAAGTAGTGTGTTGGTGTACAGTAACTCAGTAAGTGTAATGTGTTAGTGTACTGTAAGTAGCGTGTTGGTGTACAGTAACTCAGTGAGTGTAATGTGTTAGTAACTCAGTGAGTGTAATGTGTTAGTGTGCTGTAAGTAGTGCGTTGGTGTACAGTAACTCAGTAAGTGTAATGTGTTAGTGTACTGTAAGTAGTGTGTTGGTGTACAGTAACTCGGTAAGTGTGATGTGTTAGTGTACTCTAAGTAGTGTGTTGATGTACAGTAACTCGGTAAGTGTAATGTGTTAGTGTGCTGTAAGTAGTGCGTTGGTGTACAGTAACTCGGTAAGTGTAATGTGTTAGTGTGCTGTAAGTAGTGCGTTGGTGTACAGTAACTCAGTAAGTGTAATGTGTTAGTGTGCTGTAAGTAGTGTGTTGGTGTACAGTAACTCAGTAAGTGTAATGTGTTAGTGTGCTGTAAGTAGTGTGTTGGTGTACAGTAACTCAGTAAGTGTAATGTGTTAGTGTGCTGTAAGCAGTGTGTTGGTGTACAGTAACAGTAACTCGTAAGTGTAATGTGTTAGTGTGCTGTAAGTAGTGTGTTGGTGTACAGTAACTCAGTAAGTGTAATGTGTTAGTGTGCTGTAAGTAGTGTGTTGGTGTACAGTAACTCAGTAAGTGTAATGTGTTAGTGTGCTGTAAGTAGTGTGTTGGTGTACAGTAACTCAGTAAGTGTAGTGTGTTAGTGTACTGTAAGTAGTGTGTTGGTGTACAGTAACACAGTAAGTGTAATGTTTTAGTGTGCTGTAAGTAGCGTGTTGGTGTACAGTAACTCAGTAAGTGTAATGTGTTAGTGTACGGTAACTCAGTAAGTAGTGTGTTGGTGTATCTGTACTGTAGTGTTCCATTCTTCATTCTTCTGTGCTTATGATCATTGGAAAGACGTCAGTGTCAGACTAATTAATGACCTTCTATTGAAGACGGGTGGACACAGAGACACTAGAGTCTCTTCACCTACACTGAGCTGATGAAGAGTCCTGTTCCAGAAATGATATCAGGACATTAGAGCCATAATACATCATGCTACTGTTACTCTTCATACTTACCTCAGTACTTTTACTATAGTGGAGGTCTAAAGGGAGGAACTTCTAATCTTACTGGAGGAATATTTTACCTCGGCTATCTCTACTTTAACCCAGGTACATGGTTTGTGTACTTTGCCCACCTTTGCTATTCATATATCTAGCTAGATTGAGCAGTTGTATGACTCCTGGCTCTCACAGGGGCTCCAGGTTTGGCCGTCCGCTAAACACACGTTCCTGCATCTTTCCTGCACTATCCAGCTGAGAACCGAGACGCTACTTCCTGCTTTGCTGATGGCTTACACAGTTGCATAACGCTCCTGCAGTCGCTTGCATGTTTTTGTGGCTGCACTTCTTCCGCGTTCACGTTACTCAGACCCTGTGGATATGGCCAACGGGAGCTTCACCAACACCCTGCCTCAGTACTAGGTCGCTCCGTTACTACATCAATCACTTCCTTGGCTTGTTCCAAAACGCTGGTTGTGTTTTGCATGGTGTATGACTTACCACGACTCTGCTCCTCACTTGGTGTCTCTTGTTCCCCCTCCCTCCTTCCTTCTTCGGCTCTCTCCCGCTGCTTATCTGCTGCTGCAACTATCGAGCATACAGCAGGCGGTCTTGGGCGAAATTGAAGTAATAGCCCCCCACTTCTCCCTCGAAAGCACAGACCGCCTAGAAAGCGCAGACCACCAAAGCAAACTAACACAGAACGACCCTCTCACGTTTAAACCTCATTTCCCTTCGTGTACCCAGGAACCGCGCGTCGCCTCGAACGCTGCGGCAGCCTCGACGTTTTCAGCACCACGGCGCCGGACAGCTCCCCCCGCGGCCTATACGGGCTGCAGTGCCGCTCTCTGGCCAGCAGATGTCGCGCTCTCTAAAGGCCGCGCGCCGCCGAAGCAACAGCAGTAGCGGTAGATACCCTCACACAGACACACATCGTTTCCATGCACGCGCGCGCGCGCACACGGGCATCAACGCGTCAAACCACACGGGTTGGACCTGTCATATAATGGCTGTTCCACCCACCTAAGCGACCAGCCAGCCGCGGGCCTAAGACCTTTAGATCTGGACAGAAACACAGCACCGCGCGGGGAGGAGGCACGCAACGGAGCGGTTTACACCTCACTGAGGGAGAATGCGCTATTTTTCCTCCGTGCGTTGTTGACATCCCTGGCCAGCCCAGCGTGTTTTATGCTAACAGGGGGGGACGGCCAGAGACTGTTCTGGCATTTCTGGTGAGGGGGAGAAGAGACGGAGCACCAGCGCGCAGAGGGGAATAAGACGAAATCCGCAGCAGTGCTGAAGAAGAGGAGCAGCCGGAGGGCCCGTTAACAGTGTTTGGAGGTGCGTATGTTTTCGGCCCTGAATGCATTACAGCCTGGGGGGGGTGGGGGTGAAGGAAGGGAGGAGGATGGTGTTGCGCGCGCCTCACCTTCTACGACAGGTATAACGATGCATATGTAATGACACATATGGGCTACAGGAAGAGCCAGAGAATGAGCGTTTCCTTTGTTTTCTGTTTACTGTAGCAGTTGCTCTAATTGTGTGTCAGGCCTCCTGAGCTTGTCGGTACGTTGTAGATAGATCAGCCTCTACGGTGCGTTAGCCAACTGCTACGTGTGGACGGTGCGGCTGGCGTTCCAGCGAATAAACCGGATTTTCTTGGGGGGGGGGGGGATGTGGAGTTGGGGTGGGAGGATTAACAGTCTGTGCAGATGAGGTGTAGTGGTGGGGGGGAGGGGGGTGAACGAAGAGAGATCTGAGGCTTCTGCCCGCAGTGTGTCAGCAGCAGCCCTGTGTGCATATCAACACTGTTATTTGCTCTTTTTATCCCCTTTATTTGTTTATTTGTTTATTTGTTTGTTTGTTTGTTTTTTGTTAAGTGTTGACAGTAGAATAGCATCTCCCGTGGCTTCTTCCCATTGGTGCTGTTGTCCTAAACAGATTTTCTCCCGGTGGTCCACACAGGCCAACACGGGTCCTAAGAGGAGATGACGTCATTAAGCCATCAGAGAGCGTGTAGGCGCGTTTAGGTTTTTTCCCCCCACCCGTTTTCCGATCAGCCTCGATTCCTGCGCTGTGATTGGCCAGCGCTTCTGGTCCGTTCAAACGACCCTCGTTAACTCGTGTAGCAAGGAAACAGTCCCACTGTCACAGTACATGACACTACATCGTTTCCAGCACTACTGAACCATCACCATACAGCATAGCAAATATTCCTTCTTATTATTATTAACATATGTCATACGATATCATGTGGTGGAGAGTTTTATTGACACGATATAACAGGCAGCAAAATCAAGTCACTAGAACAAATATGTATGATATTTCGGTCTATAATATTATTTGTTTTGGTTTTTTAAAGGTGCTGTGTGTGAGATTTAGCGCCATCTAGTGGTGAGGCTGCAGACTGCAACCAGCTGAATACCCCCTCACTCCTTCACTAAGTAGAACCTATGGTAGCTGTCAGGTTCTTGTATTGGTAAATATGTCAACGGTCAAGTTCTAGCTAAAGCTATGAAACAACAGACTTCCTTTAGACTGTAATGGTAAAATTACCTGTCTACCACAAAATAAGATGCATTTTGTGTAAGGGCATGCCAAGCTTGCCAGCAGGCGGGCAATAAAGATGACACCACAAGATTACATCACCTTGTAACAGAGAAAAGGGCCATAATAACATCAAATCAGCCAGCACTGACAGAAACCTGGTGAATGTTAGTAAATGAACTACAACAGCTGTTGGACAACCTCCATATGTTTTCCTTAGCTACCACATAAAACATGTTAATGTGCAAATAGAACTTGTACAGTGTCCATGTAATTCCGGTTAAACACAGATTAACACTACTGGAGAGACTTCAGCTTAGCGCACAGTGGATGTTCAAAAGTAGGCAGGGTGGAGGCTGTTCATCCAGACCAGTGCACATGTCAAGGCCAGCTGGTGTGTTACATGGGTGAGGTACTCTAGTCCTAAAGGGGCACAACCCAATTTCAGTCCGGCCTTCAGAAGGTCAGCCTGGGTGTGTTTGAAGCATTCATCTCTCCAGAGCTGTGGCCCTGAGGTTTGACACTGCCAATCTAATATAACAGACACTGATGATCCTGCGAGGCTGGGACATTGCGAGCTGGTCATCAGACCTTTTTTGCGGAGAAAGATGCTGTTGCGTTTCTCAAGACTGAAGGCCAAACGGTTAAAACAGAATAACAGATTTCATCTAGTAACTAATTAGTGTGTTGGTAGCTCCTCCTTGTGTTACGTACAAGATCATATGACTTATTCATATAGGTCTTTTAGTCATAACACAAAACCACTGAAGTGTTGGGAATGTAAAACAGATCAAATGAAATACCGACACAGTTACAAGCTAATGATCAATTCAAGGTTAACCAAAGCCTTGTTGTTCTTTCTTTATCCTGATTACAGCTGTTCTGAAACCCCTCTTTTCTCTCCCTGTTCCCTTCTTAGACTGCTTTCTCTCTCACTCCATCATGGCGCCCACAGTTTTTGCTGTGACGCTGTGTGTCACACTCCTGCACATGACTACAGGTAAGAGTATTTATAGCCTGAATGTGTCTCTGTCTTAAGTTGTGCTAAAATGCATTAAACAATGCCTGTACCGCACCTCTTAATCATCACAAATCATACAGCAGACCATGAAGGACATAATGCAGGGTATCTGTTCTAACATGAGGCGCTCCTTGCTGTCTCAGGTGCAGTATTTGTGACTCCGGATCCTGAAGATCCTCCCACCATGACATCTGACCCGCGCCCTCTGGGTGAGTTGATCCATGCAGCGTTGATGAGTAAGGAGTATCTTGGCCAATCGTCTGGCAACATAGGTGAGCTCATGGAAACGGTCTGCATTGTTTGTTTGCCTGAACAGAATTCCTAGTAATGAGGTAAAAAGATTTTACACTGTATGTTGGATATGGATTGTTTGATCCTCATGCCATCAAACAATCTTGGTGTACCTCAGTGGGTTACACCACTGCTCAGGGTGCTACCTCTACATGTGGGAGACTGGGGTTCGAATCCCATTGTGGGTGACTATGCTGAGCTACACCAATAAAAGTCCTTGGGCAAGACTCCTACACTACCTGTAATCATTAACCTTGTAAGTCGCTCTGGATAAGAGCGTCAGCTAAATGCCGTAAATGTAAATGTAAATGCATCAGTCCTGGTTTAGTCTCATTTCAGTGATGCCAGTAACTCCTGGATGGATGATTTGTAAAAGGCTTGGGTAAAGAAATTCCAGGCATCACTAAAGAAAATGGTTAGTCTGCTTCTGGGATTACATTCCTGAGACCATGTTGGTAAAAGTCTGTTTCAAGAACTATGGAGCTTAACCTAAAGCTTAGCTTAAGCTAAATATGGCACACGGAATAATTAATAATAGAACAATAATAACAGGGCTGTACAGTGTCTGATCTATCTTTCCCATGTCAGTGAAACATGTGCACATTTACAATACAAGACACAGTATTGCTCGTCTTAGTGAGTTAGAGTTAATTTGATGGTTGGTTGGAGGTCTTTTGGGAGTTCGGAATCACCTGAATGGAACAATCTGCCTGTCAAGGCCGGAGGAACGACTCATCCTGTTATTTTTAGGAAGGTACTAAAGACGTGGCTGCTAGAAGGAATACCTAGTAAGTATTTGGGTGTGAGCATAATGCATGCTAGCTCCCTGCTGTTAATACAATACACACAGCCTATGCTGTTGTATGTCAAGGACTATCATGAAAATCAGCCTGGGACTTGATTGTGTTTCCTTGACAAACAAGCTGAGATGTACTCCTTGCTGTAAATTAAATTAGTTAGGGTGATTGTCTATTTTCATTTTAGGCCAGTTGTAATCTTTACAGTGGATATTATTACATGTTTGAATGATATCATTGCAGCAGGTGATTCATCATTAGGCCCATGATTGATGTACTTAGAGGTTTGTTTGGTTGGTTAGGGTAAATGCATGTGTAATGCCTGTCAGCTTAGCTACATGCAGTTTTGTCTGTGCCTTTCTGATTTCTGTGAGGCTACATCAATACTGCACAGCATTTAATAAGCAAGCCGTTTTGAAAGAGGAGGGGATAGTCAGGCTCAGGTTTTTTAGGATAGGTTGGCATTCCAGGTTTTGGAACAACTTACTGTAGTTTACAATACAGGTACAACCACCAACCCGACCCAGGCCGTCCCATCTGTTGAACCTGCCTCCACCGTGATGTCACCAGGTGTTCTCACTACTGCCGTGACCTCATCTGCCGCCCCTCAAGCTGGCCTATCAAGAGCCCGGGGTGGGGTGACTTCACCACCAGCTGAGGAGGAGACCACAACGACGCTGATCACCACAACGACAATAACCACAGTTCACACACCAGGTATCCTAAACAAAAATCTTTTAACAGTGATCCACTCAGCATCAAAGGAATCACTGAACAGGTAGTTGCACCCAGAAGGAGTCAACCGACAGGTATGAAACTTGGTGGGGAGGTTTGACGTTGTGAGGCATGCAATGATTAAAGTTTTACGTGTGATGCACAAGTGATGTTAGCAAGGACGAGCCTTTTTTCGCGGTACCTGACTGACCCAATCGTGATGATTGCAGATATTCAGTGAGCAGTGAGGCCCTCCATGAGTTAGTGCCAGCACCGTTGGCAGATGGCTGCTCAATGCAGGACCACTTGCACACAGACGGTTACAACAACTGGCATTAACAGTGTGCAGTCCCACACTTCCTTCTGGGTGCAACTAATTATTTTGAGTGTGTGTATTATTCAATGATAGCAGCAGATATTACTTGATGATTAATGATAATAGCCTAATAGTGAAATGCCATGCAGGGAAATTCAGGGTAATTCTTTTCTGTCCCTGAAACTATGATGGGAAAATTGTGTGATAGGAGATCAGTGTTCTGATCTGAGCTGATTTTCTGTGATGCAGTACAAGATGAAAGTATCTGAATCAGCTCTGTGCTTTGAAGCAAACACTGAGACTTGGCAACAGGAGGCAGGAAGAACAAGCACAGCCGCATTTCACAACCATTTTTTAATAACGGCATCGCAACCCTCGCCTTCAAACCTAGTAAAGCTTAGCGTATTGACTCATCACGGCGATTGGGTAAACAGCAGCAGAGAAAAGCAAAAATAAGAGTAGATCATCAGAAGGACAGTCAGATATGAGATTCAGTTAAACGCAGCGCTGTACCCTTGAGGATGCCCCTGAACACATGCGAGATCTTGGCAGCAGCGATGCCTTATGAAACAGCTTCAAAGCTTTCAGAGGCACACAGAGCTTCATGCCTTCAAGTTTGAAAAATATGAAATGCAAAAAGTGCTCAGTATTGCCGTCTTAGTATCTGTCTATCTCTCTATCTCCCCCCCCCTCTCTCTTTTCAGTGCAGTGTAATGCTAGTCTGTCAGGGATGGAGGGGATTGTGGAGTCTCCAGACCCTCTCTCCTCATCAGCCCCTTTTGCCCCTCTGGAATGCACCTACAGCATCACTGTGTATCCTGGATACGGAGTGGAAATACAGGTATCACTTATATTTACATTTTCTTATTTATTTTGATTTTTTATTTTTTTAAAAGATGAATATGTTGCATGAATTGTGAAGAGGTGTTTTCATGTTGGGAAGCAGGGAGGGGCATCCTACTGCTAGAACAGTTCTTGAAGAATCCCCCCTCCCCAGCTGCAGTGTGGGGTCTTTTATCCTGCCTATAGATGATTTAGTACATATTTTGTTTATATGTCAGAGCTGAGATGTGCAGAGATCTGAATCAGGCGTTCACTCATCATTGCCTATGCTTCTTTTTATCATCTCCTTATGTTCCCATCTTTTCTGTAATTTTAAAATAAAAGACATTCAAATCTCAGTTTCAAAGTACATACATAGAGACATACAGAGAGCACTATAAAACAAATTCTAAAACAAAGTCCACATAATGTGTTTTGTCTTGATAGGAAGTTTTGTTTATTTGTCCTTGTCTTTCTTTAGTCATATGAAAGAATTAGTGATTCAAAAAAACAGAAAGCAATCAGATTACTGTAGTCTACTATAGCGATTATTTGGATTGAGTAACAGTAAGATTTTGTACCAGGTAATCAATAAAAACATTATTTTATTGAAATTCTTCATTTTTCATGTCACTACTGAAATACCTAGGTGTTTTTGTTCTATAGTGATGCTTGTTTTAGCCACACCCTGCATTAGAACAGGAATTGAGACAGAGTCCCTTTCCTTCAAGCTGCATGATGGTACAGTATTCCACTGTTTGGTTAAATCACAATGTCAAGTTCATCTGTCCCAAAGTTTGAAAATCGGTTAAGGATCGTCACTACCAAACGCAGCTTTTTAGGGTTTTAATAAGAGATAAGATAATTTTACGTGTGCAACTGTATTAAAGCTGTGTTTGCTAGTCATCATCAGGAATGCTCTGCTGTTTGATGTGGAACACTCTGATAAGATCCCGGGAAATGTAGTTTGCACTGTTGTCATCCCAGGTGAAGAAGATAAACTTGTCCAAGGAGGAGTCCCTCACCATCCTCGGGCTTGGGGACCCAGGGCCTGAACTATTAGCCAACGAGACCATGATAAGCGAAGGTCAGGTGATCCGCAGCTCCACCAATCAGGTGCAGATTCACTATCGGAGCCTGAAGCAGGCCAATCACGGCGTATTCAGCCTTCACTACCAAGGTGCCTCTTTCTACTAGCAGCCTGTTTTTACTAAACCCTATAAGCATGCGCATGAAGTCAGGAGAAACAAATTCTGTTCTGTGTCTGCATGTTTTTCTTACTCTCCACAGCTTTCCTCCTCTCCTGCTCATTCCCTCTATCTCCTGAGGGTGGAGGAGTGACTGTGACAGACATTCATCCTGGCGGTCAGGCTCACTTTCACTGTGACCCTGGCTTCCAGGTCAGGGGTCATGAGGTGGCCACCTGCCTGAACTCCACCCGGCCCCGCTGGAGCACGGCTGAGCCTCAGTGTGTGGGTGAGGAACATTTACTCCATCTTGGACGTCTTGGACTCTATTAATGCATTGTCTCCTTTCACTCTTTTATTCCTGGGTTTGTTTAATTTTTTCAGGTTTCAGATTTCAGGTGTACATACAGGACAAGCTTGCTTAATTTGCATAGTCATATACAAGCGTGTGAGGACCACCGCGTCAAATGACATGTTTTGTTGGTTTAGTGAAAATGAATGAACCCATCCTCTATAGCAGGGGTTACCAACCTTCTCCACCCCAGATAATGATAATAACTACAAAGCAATGCGGCCCACCAGAAAACAAATATCCACATTTTTATATGAGTAAATACAATTTCCCCCAAGAAATCTGGTCAAAGACAAAATATGACGTCCAAATTCAAACAAGGGAGACGTGAAACCCCCACAAAGAGACCTTTTCATCAGTGAATAGCCTACAAACTGCCTCCCCCTGAGTACAGGCCCATGGCCCACTAGAGGATGCTTTATGGCCCACCGGTGGTCAGCAGCTCAGAGGTTGAGAAAAACTCTATAGGCCACATGTGTAAATATGATGTTTTCCTGGACATTTTAAAGAACAATTACTGTTGGTTTAACAGTTTAGCATGTTGGGGGCAAAAAATCAGACAAAAGATTTAAAATGTGTCACAATGTTTATACAGACCACACGTCATTTTCAACAGTAGTACTGCAATAAACCGTGCAGCGGTGTGTTCTCTGAGGAGAATGTGTGAAATTATTTTCACTTAAAAAAAATACATTAAATTACATGCTGTTTGACCAGAAGTCGCTATAAAATGTTAAAAACAGACAGTAAAACATACATGTGTGAAAAAAAGCAGCTACACAGAGAATATACTGTGTGACTTTTAAATTGTAAGACTTAATACTTCTCGTTACTCTCAGGTAAGTGATCTCACTATATTGGCTCATAGTTTTGCTTGTTTCAGCATATTTATTAAAACAAGCTAAATGATCTGCTGATAGAGATCTTTTTACTTAATACCAATACTTTAGAAAATGCCTCATAATAGTTGTGTCATATTCTTACATATAGATGACGTGTCTCCATGATTTGTTTAATAGTTGAACACAGTAGTGACGGATCAGTAATGTTAGAAAATGATTATAAATTAACTTTTCTTTTAAAAATGTTTTGAACAGCAACAAAATACCTGGAGACACAGATCTGATCACATGTAGGGGTCTGTGGGTCAAACTATTTCTCTCTGCTGTAGTAAATATATGTAGTAATGGATATGCGTGTGTCTGTGTTTTTGTGTGTGTGTGTGCGTGTGGTTGTGTGTGTGTATGTGTGTATGCGTGTGTGTGTGTGTGTGTGTGTATGCGTGTGTGTGTGTGTGTGTGTGTGTGTGTGCGTGTGTGTGCATGTGTGTGCGTGTGCACGCACCGCTGCTGTCTGAAGCCGTGTCCTGTGGAGGATGGATCAGAAACGCTACTGTGGGCCGTATCCTCTCTCCCACCGTCCCCTCCACCAGTAACCTCAGCAGCGGCAGCAACTTGAGCTGCCATTGGCTACTGGAGGCCAAAGAGGGCCACAGGCTCCACCTCCACTTTGAAAGAGTGGCTCTGGATGAAGACGATGACAAGTAAAAACATTGTTAACTTTAATGTGTGTTAAAGAAGCCATATTCCACAGTTATAATTTAAAAATGGTTTTAGGTCCTAAAAACAGTCAGAAATACCTGTATTTGACCTTGAATGCTTTTTGTTGCTGTTTTTCTCCTTCTGTTATATTTAGTAGGTACCACTTTAGAATAAGGCTGCCTTTATAAAGGATTTATAAATGGTTTACAAAGTATTAATAAGCAGTTATCACACAATAATAAAAAGGGCAATGAGCTCTTCCATAGGATGTATTTGAATATGTATTGACAGGGTTTATGTGGACTGGTAGAAAAGATGACGTAAGATCAGTAACCATCCAAATCTGAGCTCGGACAGTATAACAGTATGTGTGTTCACTGTGAGACTAACAGCAGGTGACTGCTGCTGATGTTATGCATGTGTTGTAACTGCTTAATAATGATTTTGAGGTATTTATGACCTAAGTAATAATCATTAGTGAACTCTATTTAAACCATTCATCATTTTTTTATAAAGGTAGCCTTATTTTAAAGTGGCACCAATTAGTATATAATTTGTTATTAATGTTTTAAGCAAAATTTCAAAAAGGGTCACCAAGTTACTAAGTGTAGTGACTTACCCAGAGATCGGGTAGAGATATGTTTACCACAAAAGATTCAGTGGTTAAATTAGCCCATAATGAATCTTCTTTTTAAATGTGTTGGCAGTAAATAAAGACACAAGGGCTGCAGAAAAACAGACCTGTGCCTACAGCCCTGTAGCCAGACTGTAAACACACCTCTGGGCTAGCTCCAGTTCTGGAGAGACAAGAGATGGTTGATATCAGCATATGCCATGTCTCATATATGAAAGGCTGTAAAAATGGTAGTTATGTTTAAGTTGCTTCACAGTAATATTTATATATGGTAGTATGATTCAGGTCCCATATTGCCAACCCTGCCCTTCCCCTCTTTAAAATTATGTTTGTGGTGATGCTGTGAACTCACTGCACACTTGTTATAATGTAGTGGAGCATTACGGAGCAGTGTTATGTTAACTGGTAGAGGGGGTCAGTGTATAGCAGCAGCAGCAGCCCCCTCTGCTGGCCAAAACAAGCACAACATGAGATGTCTGCCTAACTGCTCTGCTGGCAGGACTTTTCAGGTTATGTTTTTAAGTCACCGTGGGACGTGGACTGTCCTTAGAAAACAGGGATGTCTGGTCTCCTTATTTAACCTGCATCCCTGGTGATTAGGGTTTTTTTATTTTGGTTTTTTTTATTAAAAAAAAAAAAATTCTAGTAACTTACCACAAAATACATTGCTATAATGAACACTTCTACCTATCTATTGTTCTCTCTTTCTCTCTCTCTCTCTCTCTCTCTCTCTCTCTCTCTCTCTCTCTCTCTCTCTCTTTCTCTCTCACACACAGACTGATTGTCCGTGGTGGGAATAACTCTAATTCCCCCATCCTCTTCGACTCGGATCTAGATGACGTTCCAGAGCGCGGGATTGTGAGCGAGGGCTCATCTCTCTATTTGGAGCTAACAGCAGACTCTTCCTCCATCCCTCTGCTACTGGCGCTCCGTTACGAGGGTAAGAGAAAGAGAGAGACAGAGACAGAGTTTGCGTTTAGCTTTGTCTATTCATTCTTTTAAGTATGTCCCAGTTTACATCTTTACATCTTTCAGCCTTTTCAAATGTTCCAACGGTGGCACAATGGGATAGCGCGGCTGCCTCACGGCAAGAAAGGCTTGGGTTGATTCCCGGGCACGGTGTCCAGGGTCCCTACTGTGTGGGGTTTACACATTCTCCCCATGTTTGCTTGGGTTTCCTTTCACAGTCTAAAGACATGCAGCCAGGTGAATCAGAGAAGCGAAACTGTCCCCTGCCCTTTAAGTGCTTGGATAGGCTCCTGCAAGACCCTGTAGGATTAAATGGTTTAGAAGATGAGTGAGATACAGAGTGTGTTGTGCGTGGGTCCAGAGATCTAGGGGGAGCATTTTAAGGGGGTGCTAAAGGTTTAGGTACCATAATACATAATACACACCTTGTGCTAAATGCTACATGTGTTTTTAGATGAGTTATATCCCACATAACTTAAGTAAATCATATTAGTAGTGAATAGATGATACTGAAAGGTCCTGAGAAAACTGAGGTGCAGAGAGAGACAGCATTGTGGCTGTATACTAGTTATTAATGCAATAACTCCTAACACTCCTAAACACTCTCTCTGTTCAGCTTTCGATGGAGAGCACTGTTACGAACCCTACGTTCCTCATGGAAATTTCAGCAGCAGTGACATGACCTTCCCTCTTGGCACGACCGTGACCTTCTCCTGCTCTCCCGGCTTTGTTATGGAGCAAGGATCAGGAGTCATGGAGTGTGTGGATCCCAGTGACCCCCACTGGAACGAGAGTGAGCCTGTGTGCAGAGGTAAAGCCTTTATTGCCCCCCTTCAAAATTAAAACTTCACTTGGTTAGCTCTTTTCATCTCCAGGAAGAACTAATGATTTATCGGTTATCAGAATTCCTAAGAACGTTTTATGTATGCTTCCATTTATTTCAGCTGATGTCCATAAAGGTTCTCCACATGTATGGGATTTAGCTGACACTCTTATCCAGAGTTAACTATACCAACAAGGTTAACTATATTACAGGCAGGGCAATATAGTGTTAGGAGTCTTCGCCGATGTTCTGCAGCACACTCACCCAGACTGGTAAAGAACCCCCAGTCTCCCACATGGCATGGTAGTTCACTGGCAAGTAGTGGTGTTATCCATTGCCCCACACCAACCACATACGCCTCTATGCAAGTAAAGGCCTGTGAGATTAAAAGTGACTTCCTCCCCTTCTTCCAACATTTCACCTCGTCTCATCCCTTGTTCTGAACTTCCTATTTCATTTGTTCACTCTTCCGTTATTCCATATTCAGCCCTGTGCGGAGGAGAGCTGACTGATGCGGTCGGAACAGTGCTGTCTCCTGATTGGCCACAGAGCTACTCTAAGGGTCAGGACTGTGTGTGGCAGATCCATGTGACGGAAGACAAGCGCATTGAGCTGGACGTGCAAATGTGAGTGGGTGTTAACAGCACGTGAGACAGTGGCTTAACTGCCATACGTGAAGGCGGGGTAATCATAGTGGGTCTTATAGGGTGTGACACCATGCACACTGACATCTCTATTGACTCCCTTATGTCACTGTCTATAACACTGTATATATACACCTCATCACCAGCTACGGTAATATTACATAGATAATACATCAGAACTATAGTGAGGTCCATATATCTCAGAAATGCGACCTACTTCACACAGTGCCTAAACACCACAAAGACCATTTTGATAGCAGGGTCATTCCTGACCTGACCTGACAAACACCTGGACTAAATAATCAGAACTATAGCTAGCAGTGTTAGGAGCAGTGCCACATGTCAAAGTCACGTTTTGTTTCGCCTTCCAATTAATATGTAGTATTAATAGCATGTTGGGATCACCTGACGTGAACCTTGCTATAACCACAGCACTAAATTGTTGTGGCAGATGTCACATGCTGTCATGAGCTGTCATAATAGATTTCGTTTAGCGATATAACAGTGTCATCACAGATGCCATAATGTTGATGTCATGGCAGCTTAGTTCTCCTGCTAATTCTTTGTAAGTTTTCTGTAGGTTCCTCTTTTGACATCAGACATTATGATACATGTAATGAGAATTTATGGCACTGTTATGTCATTGTTATGTAGCAGGTGTTAAGTTCCCTTTTGTGTTACCTCTTAAAGGAGCATATTTACTGTTTCTGTTGGAATGACTTAACATAATGAATGAATGAATAAATGAATAAATGAATGAATGTATAACAGTTGGAAAGCTGATACATTCATAGAATTGTGTCTTTATGAATGCATAGTCTGTTTAGTTGTATACATTTGAAGTTATAGTCACACATATTACCTCACCTGAAACCATTAAACGCTAATGTTTATTAACAACTACTTTTGTCTCTATTTGTTTTTTTTTTAGTCTGAACATCCGTCATAATGACATCCTGACCATATTTGATGGGCATGACCTAATGTCCCATGTGATTGGCCAGTATCTGGGGTCACGGGAGAGGTTCCGGGTTGTGTCCGGAGGCTCAGAGGTCACAATCCAGTTTCAGAGTGATCCTGATGATTCCAGCTTTGCCCTCAGCCAAGGTTTCCTCATTCACTACCGAGGTAAAACTTGTTGACTAGAAATGGAATAACTGCATTATTAAATTACTTGATTCCAAAACGGAAACCATGAGTATTAACTGTTAACAAAACAAATCTGCCTTTTTTTTAAGTAAACCTGGTGTGCAATATTGAAAGATCTATAAATTAATTAATTAGTTAATAAGATCTATAAATGAAACCCAACTAAGAGTACCATGATCAAATAAACACTACATAAAAATTGGCTTAGGATTCTCATTTGGAATCTCATAGGATTTTAAAGTATGATGCTCAAATACAAAGCCAAGTGTACATGTGTTTATTGCTAGTATAGCACTACTTTCAGTTGTTGATGTTGTGGCTACTGTTGTTGTCATATGACCTACTTCATTTACGTTATTTAGCACTACATGTAATTCTGTGATATTCCTCTAATGATTTGTGATTTTCACTTGTTCCCGAGTATCAGATCAGTGCCATCTTTGCTATTAGTATTATTTGCTTGTGAATTAAGTTTTCTCTTCTGCAGAGGTGGAGCCTAATGACACATGTCCGACACTCCCACCAATTGAATTTGGCTGGAGTAGCTCCTCCCACCCATCGCTTGTGAGGGGCAGTGTGCTGACCTATCAATGTCAGCCTGGATATGACATTGTTGGCTCTGACATAATCACATGCCAGTGGGACCTTTCCTGGAGCAATGGGCCGCCTACTTGCGTAAAAAGTAAGCCACATTATAATGCACAGCATAAATGGAAAGAAATATAATAATTAAAATTTTAATTATATGTCTTTTCCATTTCCTGGAAATTACTACTTCATCTCTGAAAGTCTAATACGCCATGTGGTCCCAAAAGATGTAAAGGTCTCAGAGATAACCAGTCAGGATCAGTATTGCATGAACATACAGGAAGAAGGAGACAGGGATGAAAAACCTACAGGATGTAGAATAGCTACACAGAGTCCGTAGTGGGGCGGACACCGGCTTCTACAAATTGATAGAAAGTCTCCTTTATTAACTTACAGTCGTACTGGCTAGCTTACCTCTTACGTCAGAAGTGAGAACGAGAGTTAAAGTATAAAGGAGAGAGAAAAGTAATGATATAAAGCTTTGTAAGAGCAGAAATGAAGGTGAGGGTTTTACACTTTAGAAGACAAGATCCTATTTGCCCTCAGAAGGGATAGGGATGGCCAGGAGACCAGTTACAGTAGATCGGTAGTCGGTTGGCAGGATGACTCTCACTTCTGAGATTGTGTCTATACAGTATGAATGTGTTTTCCCTCCTGGTTTTGACCCTCCTGCAGTCCAGCAGTGTCCTGATCCAGGTGAGGTGGTGAACGGGGCACGCTCAGTACATCCAGAGTTGGGCTTTGCCGTTGGGACAGTGGTGCGTTTCACCTGCAACCAGGGCTACCAGCTGGAGGGCCCCAGCCAAATCTCCTGCCATGGCAGAGACACCGGCATGCCCAAGTGGAGTGACCGCAGCCCTAAATGTGTCTGTGAGTGTACAATGCAGATATGTCTGTGTTCAATTTTAGCAAAATAGGTTTAAAAACAAACATTTAAAAAAAAAAGGAAACCATTAAGGTCAGAGTGTAGACAGTGCTATTTATTGCAAATGTCAGAGACCACCCTCATTTAACTTCAAGTCCAAACAGCCAGTAAGTGCAATTTATTAGATTTCTAAGGAGGTTAAAGGTAGGATAATCCACCTACCTGAGAAAAAATGGAAAATTAATTTAAATGAATGGGGTTACACTTTAAAAAGACCTGGTAAATCACCAAAACAAACAGATAAACAGAAAGCTTCACTTTTGCTTTAGATCTGAAATTATCCACAAGTGTGTGGTTTGTCCATCCTTTTACTGTGAGACGACAACCAAGCACTATGGACCTGAAATATTTTGTAGCTGTCAAAAAGCTGTAACTGAGAAAACGACAAGAAGCACAAAAAAGAACATTTGCAAATCAAAAAAAGAAAAGGCTTTTGGTCAAAAAACAATGGACTGGCCACGCCACAGTCGAGACCTCAACATCACTGAACAAGCTTGGGATCATACTGTGAGAAAGGAAAAGTTCAACCAGCTTCTAATACTGAAGATTTCTGAGAAACTGAAAGCATGTCTCTGGAAAAGATCAGAAACTATAATAAGCGCAAGAAATGGCTACATTAAATGCTGACAAATATAATATCATATTTATTAGTTGAGGCTTCTGTTTAATTATATGGTTCTGGTACTTAATGTGCCTAGAAGCTAAACGAATGATGGATGGTCTCTGACTTACGCACACTACTGCATGTAATATGCTTGGGACATTATTATTCCATACAGACACTGACATATAAAATATATATGGTACATTGCTTATTTAGACAGGAGCATATCTTTCTCTCTCCCTCTTCTCTTCTGTTTTTTCTCTATTCTCTCTTTCCCTTTTTTCAACTCCTTCTTGACTTTGTCTCTCTCCCTCTCTCTCTATACACAGTGAAGTATGATCCATGCCCCAATCCTGGTGTGCCAGACAACGGTTACCAGACTCTGTATAAACACAGTTACCAAGCAGGGGAGACTCTGCGCTTCTTCTGTTATGAAGGCTATGAACTGATTGGAGAGGTCATCATCAACTGTGTCCCAGGACACCCATCTCAGTGGAACAGCCCACCACCTTTCTGCAAAGGTATGAGCCTGGCACGAACAGAACAGAAGCTTCATTTTAACTAGAACACTGATGTATACTCAGTGGAATATCACAACACACACAAACACACAAATAGAAGTCGCAGTGTGATGATGTCATGCACTCTTCAATGCTCTATTACACCCTTTACAGTGGCCTACGAGGAACTACTGGAAGACCACAAGCTAGAAGGTATGACCGGCACAAGTACCATGTGTACATATAAGGTCATCATAATAAAACCTTCCCAACACGGTAGAAGTTAACTTTAATGCATGTTAATGTCAGGATATTTTATTTAGAGTAAGAAATGTGCTTGTCCAATCACGTTTGAAGAGTTCATAGATGTTGCTGTTTCTTTTCTGTTCAGTGTCCCAGTCATTAGAGGCCTCCCACCAGATGTTGAGTGAGAATATTGCATTGGCCATCATCCTGCCAATTATTCTGGTCATCCTCCTGATTGGGGGAATCTACATGTACTACACTAAGTAAGTTGGGAGCAGCGGATGGCAGCCACAGAACCAGCAAGCATTCCCAAATACTCACCATTAAGCACAATACCTTTACTTCACACCCACTCACATGTTATACAGCCCTTGTTTGAATGGACACAGACGTGATCAGATTGGACTTTGGTGTAATTAGGCAACTTCTAAGTCATTATATCCACCATTATCAACCACACCTAATGTGACAGCAATGTAAAGTTTTCAAAGGGTCATTTAGTTTTCCAGAGCTTTACAGTCTTATGCTTTCTAAGTGAATACATCCTGTACAGACAACACACCGAAATTTAAATGGATTCCTTATTACTGCTTATTGTTTTAGTGCACAGCTTCTATTTAATTGCTGAGCATAAATATACCCAACATCTAATATCCGCCATAGCTCTTGCACAGGCCACATTCATGTTTTATTGTTTTGCCACATATTAAAGGGCAACTGTGCGGTAAGATGTACAGAACTATGTTCTCTGTGAATGACGTGTTTATTTAATACCACAGAAAATGAAAGCATGTTAAAAATCTCACTTGACCAGGGTGCTAAAACTTATGCATACAATTTTATATAGTAAATATTGTTGCTGTAATTATGTGCACAGCAACACTGGCCACAAGATTCATAGGCTTGGTGCAGTGTGTTATCTGTCTACCTCCAGTTGGGAGAATGCTGTCTTTGAAGTCTTAAACAGATAGAGATCTGTGATTCTCAGCATAACCTATTTTGTCTCATTTTGTCTTCTCTCTCTTTCTCTCTCTCTCTCTCTCTCTCTCTCTCTTTGTCTCTCTCTCTCTCCCTCCCTCTCTCTCTCTCTCTCTCTCTTTCTCTTTCTCTTTCTCTTTCTCTCTCTCTCTCTCTCTCTCTCTCTCTCTCTCTCTCTCTCTCTCTCTGTCGCTGTCTCTCTCTCTCTCTCTGTCTCTGTCTCTCTCTCTCTCTCTCTCTCTCTCTCTCTCTTTGTCTCTCTCTCTCTCCCTCCCTCTCTCTCTCTCTCTCTCTCTCTTTCTCTTTCTCTTTTTCTCTCTCTCTCTCTCTCTCTCTCTCTCTCTCTCTCTCTCACTCTCTGTCGCTGTCTCTCTGTCTCTCTCTCTCTCTCTCTGTCTCTGTCTCTCCCTCTCTCTCCCGCAGCGTGTGTAGGTTGCAGTGGAAGCCGTTGTTTTGGAAGTCTCTCTCGCACACACACTCCTACAGTCCTATCACAGTGGAGTCTGACTTTAACAACCCTCTGTATGAAGCAGGGGTAAGACACTGCATGTATAACTATTATACCATATATAACAATCTTGTAGGTCCACTACATAGGTGCACAATTCAGACTGTAGGTGATCTGTTGGCATGCACATTTTGTCAGAAGCTCTCTACTCCATTCATCACTGGTCAGTTTCTGACCACAAGAGCTTTGTTAATCATATATTACTTATATGGTACAGTACATGAAGGTGTAATGCTAATACAGTGCTAATACAGGCTTTTGCAGACATCAGTGTTATTCCAGGGGTGACAGTAGTGGTCACCCAATCAAAAACACACCATTGATAAAGAACTACGTCATGACTAGAACAGCTTGCACATGGCAACTGATATGCTACAGGCCCCACCTATTTACTGTAAGTTATCAAGCTGGATCTTAAAATAGCTCTAATAACATGGAGAATTAATATTGAATTTGGCATATAGGATATTCCAAAACATATGGAAAACTACATTGTGATGAACATGAAACCTGTAACTATATGGGCATCACTAAAAACACTCACTGAAAGAAAGGAAATACGCCCAATTAACTTCTAATGTTATATGGTGAAAAGTGCACTTGAACTGATTCGAAGTCCAAAGAGCAAAAGCCTTGGCGAAGCTAATGAAATGTAACTTGGTTTGAATGAGCAAGGCCTCCTCTGATAAAGCCCCACTGGAATTTATGATCCCAGTGTTTCTGGCTTGTTGAGACATAAGAACATTCAATGAACTTTGTTATATGCACACACTAACCAATAAACGCCCAAGGATTGTATTAACATTCGGGTGAGCCCTGAGTCTAAGCTGTTTTGGTCCATAAGATGATATTCTGCAAATATCATTTATTATTTTCATATCATAGTGTGCTTTTATTAAGTTTGAAACTGGCAACCTCACCTGCTCTACACTCATCATCAAAAGAATAGATGCACAAATAGCTGCACCCAGAAGGAATGAAACTCAGCAGGTAGGTGTGACATCATGAGGCATGTGAATGATTCGAGTTTCATGCATCGCTGTACCTGACTGACCCAGTAGCCATGACTATGGACATTCAGCAAGCAGTGATGCCCTTCATGAGTCACCTTGTTAGTGACAGCACTATTGGCTGACAGCTGCTCAACGCAGGAATATGTGCACACAGACCGTTGCCCTTAACACCATGTCAACATCACCAAAGACTGCAATGGTGTCATGAGTCATGGAGTGGCTCAGAATTGACGCAGGTCATCTTCAGTGATGAGTCCTGCTTTTGTCTTGGTGGAGTCAACCAACAAGTCCCTGTGGAGGCACCGTGGCCAGCGTCGAGGTAAACAGTTTGTTGTCACACGTCACATCTAGAAGACCTGGTGTCACTCGACCTCCATCCCTACCGCACCATCTGCAGGAACTGTGTGAGAATACTCAAGCTGCATGGGACGGATTATCACAGGATACCATTAGGAACATCTACAACTTCATGCTGAGACCTCTGCTGCGTTCTGCTAGCAAACATGGCGACCTGAGAGACACTACTCCTTCTACTGAGAGACACTACTTCTATATGTGTAGCTCAGTAAATATTGTCCACATCAGTCTAAATTTATCATCATTTATTGTTCCTGGTAACCTTTATCTTCCCTCTTCTCAATAGCATTGCACTGACTCTGACACCCTTCTGGGTGCAGCTATTTTTGGATTATGAGTGAATACATGTTGAGGTAGTGTACAGCTTTAGTAGTAGCTCTTTTGACGTCAGTTTTATGAGGAATACAGCATTCCTGTACATTCTTCTCAGCAGATAAACAGAATTGTTCTTGTGCAGTAATATGTCCTCAGTGAAGGATGTGGACTTAACCTTATTCAGAAAACCAGCAAAACATTTGACAAGTGGCCTCCAAACTGTAGCGATGTTGGCATTTCAACTATTTGACACTTAGATAATTCAGAGGACCGTGTGACCTATGACATGAAAAAACGTTCATGGCAGGATGAGCCATGGGAAATTCCCCCCACATATAAGTAGCTTAGACCCAGCATCCTTATTTGGGCATTGGACAGTGACACGCTATTAAACAATGCACTATAAACAGAGTTTTTGTCTTACTGGGAAACGTGAGCCAGTGGTTTTCTATCTCAGATGATCAAGCAGTCTCATTATTGTCATTTTGTTTCGCTACAGGACACGAGGGAGTATGAGGTGTCCATCTGAAGCTGTGGTCATGTGACGACTTCAAAACCGAGGATGGAAGGAAGGAAGCAAAATGAAGGGATGGTACTAATTCTCTCTCCACAAGACACTTTCAGTCCTCTTAACACGTATACCTTTCGGTTCCTTTTTCACTCTACCTTCAGTCTCTTTCTTGCTCTTTGCTGACAAAGTTAACAGTGTATGTGTGTGGGAGTGTGTGTGTTTGTGTGTGTGTGTGTGTGTGTGTGTGTGCGTGCGTTTGTGTGTGTATGTGAAGATAAAGTTGAGAAGCGGAGAGCAAGCAGTATCTATATGGTTTTGGAGCTTATGGTTTCTCACTATCAGACATGCTTTCTAACATTTGGTTTGGTGCCTTAGGGACTTAAAAGAAGAAGACCAAGTGAGAGACAAAATGGAAAGAGAAAAAGATTCGAGAGCGAGAGAACAAATTAGAGAGAACCAGAGAGAAGAAAGAGAGAGAAAGAGATATAAAGAGAAAGAAAGAGAGGGAGAGTCCATTTTTGACATATAGGGTGTGAATTTTACAAGAGACAGGAGCACACACACACACACATGCACATAGACCCGCACACAAACACACACAAGAACATATAACACACACATATCTAAGATTCTTCTACTGATCTTTGTCTATATACGCACCCACACATACACACACAGAATATATTGAATGTAAATATTTTGATTGAATATTAAGGCTTATGTATAAAAATCTGATCCAGTGCCAAAATACAACATCCCATAATGTGACGTCACTTCATGTTTCACGGGTTTCATGGTCTTTCTTACATTGACGATGTAATAAATACCGAAAATGCCAGCGTTTCATAATGTTCTTTGCTGTTTCTTAAGAATCTCTTTCTGCTTAATGTTGAATGACTATGGATTTAAAAGAGGGGGTGGAATGTCTTCACGCTTAGGGCACGCAATGATTGTATATTTTACTGCTTCAGCTTAGGATTCATCAACAGTTATACTTACTGTCATTGTTTATCAGAGTTGATGTTGTTACATATGCACTATGTTGACAAAAAATATATACATATATGTACTGTGAAGAAAAAAAAAAGAATTCAGCTGCTTGCTGTGATGCAGTATCGAGATTGAGATGCTTTTTATAATGTTATTTTTCAATTGAATCATGGTTCGTTGTTAATATTATGCAGTGAGTTTCGTCTCTTCGACTGTGCCATATCCGGAGCCTGGCCGTGCAGGGCTCTGTTGCATTAAAGTATTACTCAATTGTTCATATTGTTTATTAATCAGCATATTATACTGTCATGAAGGCATTATTTATTTGCTAAGGTTTAAGAATAAATAAAAGTCTCTGTTGGATGGTGAAGACTGGCATGTGGTTTGTTTGATGCCTTGCACTGGAGAGCTGGTGTCCCACACAGTTAGCTGACTTCCCTACACTATAGAGAGTTGGGCACTTTGAAACAGTAGTGATGGCCAAATACTGAATAGACTGTCCCAAATGTATTCAGTTATGTATCTGTAATAGTAATACAAGACTGTTGTACAGCTATTATATGATACCATATGTAATATCTGATATGACATGTACATGCCTTAATAATGTTAAGCAAAGTATATTCAGTAATAGCAGTAACATACATGGATAAGCTCTACTATCTCAATGTTGCTTTTTCATTGTGTAACTGTAACCTTCATTGCTATATATACAGCCCTAAGACCACTCCAGGTTCTTCTTAGATCAGCATGTACAGCAGGTTCTTAGTGAGGAACAGAAGGTTCAGTTCTAGCTTTACTGGCAGATACAGTGAGCAGCTGGTTCATAAGAACAAGGTCAAGCAGCAAACACACATGACAACACAGCTACAGGCTGGCAGAGGGCCAAACCCACTCTCTACTGACCGTGACGAGCGCCACCTCTTTCGAATGTCACTTCACCACCGTAAGATGACCTCAAGTGACCTACAGAAAGACTGGTTGAGCAGTGGCTGGGCTGAAAAGCACAGCGAACATGGTTTAACAGAGGCTTCTGGAGGCTTGTTAGTTATTTTCTAAATTAACAGATCTAATACAATATCTGAGCTGGAATTTGTGAGACATGTTTCCAGTAGTGCATAGAATAAAACAGAACTGTTCAACATGAACCCAGAAAGTGTAAAACTAGAGAAACTGATCATTTTGAGGTGGTCTCTTAAAATTTTCCAGAAAAATATACATATATTGCTGAAAGTACTAGGCAGTTTTCTGCCTAAACACTCCTATAGGGTTTAATATGATGTCGGCCCGCTCTTTGCAGCAATAACAGCTTCAACTGTTGTGTCTTTCCACATGGTTGAGGAATGTGTTTTTGACTATTGTTTGAGAAGCACATTTGTAAGGTGAGACACTGATGTTGGACGGGAAGGCCTGGCTCACAGTCTCCGCTTCAATTCATCCCAAAGCTGTTCCTTAGGATTGAGGCCAGTCAAGTTCTTCCACACTTGCTCATCCATGTCTGGTGCACTGGTGAACATCATAATGGAACAGGAAGGGGCCAATTCCAATATATATGTATATATGTTGCACACTGACTCTCCAAACCCTACGCTATAATGATGAAATGATCATTTGAAAAATAGAGCGACATAGTAATTGGAGTACTTTACTAGTTCTTTTGTTTGCTGGTTAAAACAACTGCACACTTACAGCATGCATCCCATCCTATCAGTAAGCCTTAATAGTCTAATTAATATTTGAATTAATATATAATTTGCTGTCATTCATTTAGAGGAGATTGTTTCTTGTAGGACTACTATCAGATAAGTTAAGAAAAATAGACAGGTTTTTTAAAGCCCAGCAAAATGTGTACCCACTGACAAGAACAGCCACGAAGAGGCTTACATACAGCACTTCTTATTGTCCGTGACGGACCATAATAACGACAGTACCACTGCGGATTGCGCAGATTAGGCTGCGTTACCCTTTACGGGTTTAATCACATCATCGACGATCCGCCATGCAGTAGTACATTTATACAGCCAAAAACAAAAACACTGACCTATTTAAACAACCTGCTCTGATTGGTCGAGTTCAGAAACAGCGAGGCTGCGCGTCCAATCACTGGGCGCATGACGGGTGGAGAGGCGGTGCTAGAATGGATGACTGACGTGCGTTTGAACCAATCAAGCGTCCGTTTTACTCCAGGAGGTGGAAGTACTAGAGAGGAAGAAAGTGGTGGGTTGAAGGCTGGAGATAAAACGGAAAATGATATGGTGAAAAAGATAATTCAGCTTCGAATATCCTTAATGTAAACTGTCGTGTGCTGTAGGTTGAAATAGGGCTTCGGGACAAGTACTCTGCTCTTCGGCCTGGTGAGCAACCGGTGAGTTCTTCCTAATAACTCAGTGGTAAATATATCCTCATATTGAACGCTAGCTGGCTAACGTTAAGTGATGCTTTTAGCTAGCTAGCTAGCTTGCTAATTAGCGCATCACTGGCTTTGTCACCAGAAGTGCAGCTACTCTCACCTTAACCAGAGGTGCGAAAACCTTAATATCTAGACAAATCAGTGACTGTTTCTTTCTGTGGTTAACATGTACAGAAACTGGCATTATCTTTAAACTCTCTTTCTGGTGCGGATTAGCTGGCTAGCTGACTAAGATCTGTCACGTCCGTACTGACCTAATTCCTCTAAGAAAGCCAGTGTTGATGCTCTCGTTTTCAATCACATTATAGCTAGCGCTAGAAAACGAAACAGTACCTATGACTAGGAGACGGTCCTGCCTTCAAATGGCTTCGCTCTTTTCTACCAACCTGGTGTTATCGGTGGCCAGAGGCGTGTTATATGTACCTGTACTCAGCTTACTAAGAATAGCAGCTGCATACGTCACCCAGTGTACATTTTTATTACCCTCAGTATCAACTTTGAGTTATAACCAGCTTGAAGATGATTAACTTATTTTACTGCTTTGTGCCTTAGAAAGCTGCCGTTGGTTGGCTTCATGATTCAAACTCATAGGTCAACAACCACCACAGATTTTCTTTAGTATCTTATTCGTCCTTCATAAGTCACACTGTTCTCACTGTGGCTGATGTATCAGTGTACTTCCTTTCTAGACAACACTACAGAGGTGTTGGACTGTGTTTCCCTGATGTCTGCCGAAGCCTCCGGTGGAAGAGTGGTGGCGGAGCCCAGCCCTGCACCTCCATCCCCCAGCCCTAGCCATGGTCCAGAGCAGAAGATCGGGGGAGGTCTGGCTGGAAGCAAGTATGTCAAGCTGAACGTGGGTGGCTCCCTTCACTACACCACGGTCCAGACTCTCAGCAAGGAGGACAACCTGCTCAGGAGTATGTGTGATGGAAGCGCAGAAGTCACCATAGACTCAGAAGGTGAGTAAGTGTGCTAGAAATGGTGATTCAAACCAAACAGTGTGTTAGGAAGCAACAAAGCAAACTGAATGAACATAATTAAGAATGGTTAAGAAAGGTGTCCTCTGAAAGACAAACTCAAGCATCAATGTTTTTGATGTTTTTAACTTTTGATAGATGTGTTTTAAAAATTTGTACAATCCTTTGCACCTAGGGACATAATTAATTAACCAATAAACCTTTAACGGACAAATTTTAATGTCTGTCAGTTAAAAACATCAACACCAGTACAATGAAATACTGGTGTTTGGGACATTTTTGTGAGGACGAAAGGACATATACAAAAAGCATTGTACTTGTTAACCAAGCTTGTCTTCCACCTGACTCACCTCCCAACAAATTGGGGCACGGTTGCATGCTTGATTCTACGCTTGTCAGTAGAGGTCTGCATGGGACAAATTGTTTAATCCCACTCCTGCTCAAATTTGTCCTGCTCCCACCCACGACTTACACGTTTTGGTCTGTTCCTGTCTGCAGTCCCGCAAGAGGGTGAATGCCATCCAATATTTGACATACTCTATTCACTAATAAATAATTTTTCACTGTCATACATGTGGTGCTCACATGATTGGTTGCTTCTCAACAATAGAATGGGTTTTGTATTGTTTGTATTCTTTGTATCTGTTTCCTTTATGCTAATTATACATGTTAATTGTTGTATTATTACTAACATTTTATATAAACTGTTTACTAATAAGTACACACATTGGACGGTTTAACCACCTGCTCCTGAGAATGGCCTTGAAATATAGACCAGTGCCACAATGGGGTGGGACCGACAAGTCCCACTGAGTCACGTGAAAATCCTTGTTGGTTACAGTTATTGATGAAATCAGTCTAAAGAATTACTGTTCACAACCAAGATAAAAAGCAGCTGAGATATTATGCTCTTTTGTCTGGTCTTACTGTTCTTAATGTACACCGATGAGACAAACTAAACTGAAGCAAATCAGAGCTGACCAGCTCTTTTCTCTATGTTTACAGGCTGGGTGGTGCTGGACAGGTGCGGGCGACATTTCCCCCTGGTATTAAACTTTCTGCGGGATGGAACAGTGCCACTGCCTGAGACCCAGAGGGAGCTGGAGGAAGTGCTGAAGGAAGCACAGTACTACAGACTGCAGGGTCTGGTCCAGCACTGCCTCTCCACCCTACAGGTCAGATGCAGTCATTATATATAAATATATATATATATATATATATATATATATATATATATATATATATATATATATATATATATATATATATATATATATATATATATATATTCTCACACACACACAGACTGCTGTTACATATTAAGTACATATTGCAATTACATATTAAGTAGAAGACAAGGAAAGAGCATTAACCACAATATCTGATTTAAATTTTGGAAGCTGATGGTGAACACATGGCTTGATTAGAGGGTGCGAACAGTCTGAACTTGTAAATACGCATATACATTATATTTTAAGTTATAAAACCTTGTTTTATTTTTCTGAGATTAAATAAGTGGGACATTAAACAACTCCTAGGCTGCTAAATTATACTATTAGTTATATTATATGCTACATTATAATACTAATATTATAAATGCTATGGCCATGTTCACATTTGGTCCCAATATCTATTTTGAGTGATCCAGTCATAAGTGGCATTTAAATGTGTCTCCTGTGTTCAGATTAAGGCTGGAAGAAGTACTTAAGACAAAAATGCACCACAAGTGTGTTTACATGCAAATGAAAGGGCTGTTACAAATGTTTAGACGATATAAACCATTAATGAGACTAGAGTAGAACAGAAGGAGAGCCAAAAAATGAAGCTGCAGCAGCCTACTAAGGTGGTCCTTTCCCGCTGCCCAAGATGCTGTAGTACTCGTACTGTAAATCTGATGTGGTTGTGTGCATCCCAGATCTGAATGTGTATTGGGTGATCGCATCACGCGTTGTACCCTGTTCACACGCTGTCCACTTACGACAGGGACACGTTAATATGAAGCCAGAGTTTTAAGTTTCACATACTGTCACATTAAATCCAGTTAACAGGATACTTTGTGTTTCTCTTCGTAATGAAACATCACACGCACTTTGTTCTTTAAGTACTGAGTACTTAGATCTACTCTAAGATCTCTGGTCAGTAGCTAACTCCATTTAATTGGCAAAGTTGATTTCAAACTGACTGGGTACTGTGTAGTAGACACATTTATTTGTTTATCATTTTTGTAACTGTGTACATATATGTTTGAGCTCCAGATAGAATAATTGTTGATGTAATAAATATTGTAGACATACCTAATCATGTATGATAATCCCTGTTTCAGTAGGAATTTGGAAGTTCTAGTGTATCTTAAATCGGCTTGTGTGTCTGCCTTGTAACTCCTGTTGGCTGCGTTTGACCCTTGTTGTTTTCCCTATGAGGTCAGAGCGTTTGTCTCATTTCTCTAAAATCCAAAATATGCAGGCTTTTGGCTTCACTGAAAATGTAAGCATAACATTCAAGCGCTGGTTCTCAATTGTTTATGCTTTCTGTGTTCAGTCAAGGTCAGTGTGCCAAAACAATTATTCAACTTTAGTGACCCAAACAAGGACTACTGTTATAAAATGAGTGTTTGTGATTTATTAGCTATTTGTTTTCTTAAAGGAAGTTGTGCTTAAAATGGTTTGTTTTGCTTGAGTTTCTACATGAGCTTTTCACTTGTTGTAGTTAAGATATGTTATATGTTTATCAGATTTCAAAATTATTTCAACATGTTTTAAATCTTGTTTCTTATTTCATCTTGTAGAAGCGCAGTGAAGTGTACGAGGGAGGCTGCCGCATTCCTATGATTACATCTGCCAAGGAGGAACAGAAGATGATCGCCACCTGTAGGAAGGTGAGAGAAATTGTTAGTTGAATGGAGGCACTCCTGTAGTCAAGAAGCACTTTCAAAGCTGTGGCTTTTAAGGAAGATAGAGGTACCATGATAGAATTTATAAAGGAATGACTTCTAAACATTGTTTTAATACATTTCAGCCTGTGGTGAAATTGCAGAACAACAGAGGGAACAATAAGTATTCCTATACCAGGTACTTTCAGCACATACATACATACATGCATGCATACTAGGGTTTTCCCGATCATGTCATAACTGTGACTGACAATTTAATAGTCTTATCTTTAGCATTGTGTGCGATTATGTAAAAAAATCTGATTAGTCACATTAGTTGTCGATATGTATAGACGTAATAACCAACACCGGTTGGGTTGTACCTTTTGTCTATACTGGGTACACTCTACAGTGTAGAGTAGACCGAAGCTACATGGTTTTCATGACAGTGATTATATGGACAAGAAACACTCAGTCTGCCAGCATATGTGCTGAAAATCCAGAATTATGTACATAGCTACCAGATAAACATTACGCAGTACTCCCCTGTAAACATGTCAAGAGTTAGAAGTTTGAACTTCATCAATTTCATCAACAATTTATCACTGTCCAAAAAATAAAATTTTCAATATTTTGTATTTTTGTTATTGTTTAAACACCGCAGCTGCTCCTTACTTTGTGTCAGTACCAATGAATGGGCCTATAAACATGCACAAAAATCACTTGGTATAAAATCTTTTTACATTAGCTTGCACTCATAAAAGCAAAGAAGCTGTTTGATATATTGTGTAGAGCGCGCAGGTTCTTGTGGTTTGCTTGTGCTCGTGCCATGCTGATGCCCCCAATTCACATTTTGTTTTTTGTAGTGTAATATGGCTGAAATCTACAGATTGTGGAAAATGACTGCAATCTGCTTAAATAATTGCATCCCTCTTTTTTTAATGTATGTTTAATGTTTTACCAGATGTGTGGCAAGATGGCACAACATCTTGAAAAAGCTGGCTAAGATGTTCACATACTCATGTATTTCTCATACAGCTTTGGCATCCGTAAGAGCATTATTTGCAAATTTGAATACCGCTGCTCAGATTACACTTTACTGATTTATTAAGAGGAAATAAACAAAACAGTGAAAGTAAGGTCCTTTACAGAGAAAAACATAAATTAAACCAATTTTGCTAAACTTTTAGTCTACAATTTCTGTGTTCAAGTTCAAGTTAATATAATAAACATAACTACAAAAATACTTTTTGTACACATACATACCAAGTTCAGTAAAGAAGTGGTTTGCAAGTATAAACTGTGCCTTCAGGCTGTGGTGTTAGTATGAGGAGAACTGTTTGAGGAACGGGGAGAACTTGTGGGAACCTGGCCTGGAGTTCTGGGCGTCTTCTGCCTGTAGCTAGAAGGCTGGACTCTCCTTGTAACTGGACTGTCATAGGACAGAAGAACAGTGAGGAGACGGGGTGGAGATGAGGAGTGTTAGAACTTCGTCATGGGAAACAGATGACGAGGATGTGAAATCAGAGAGCTCTCGGTTGGAGGGAGGAGGGGTTTCAGGCATGCACCTCCGCCTCCCAACTTTTCTGTAGCTCCTTGTCATATCAGCTACATATACATAGAAGAGAATGTGTTAACTTATTTACACATAGACAATCAGCAAAACATCACAAGGGATGCCCAAACTCTTTTATCTGACTGCATCATTTTTCTGAAATATTCTTCTGTCTTGCAGTAACTCTGATGACAACTTGCTGAAGAACATTGAGCTGTTTGATAAGCTGGGACTACGTTTTAACGGCAGAGTGCTGTTCATTAAAGACGTGCTTGGAGATGAAATCTGCTGCTGGTCCTTTTATGGAGATGGACGCAAGATTGCAGAAGTCTGCTGTACCTCCATCGTCTATGCCACCGAGAAGAAACAGACCAAAGTAAGCGAGAGACTCTGTTTATCTTGTGCTTTTATACATCGCAGATTTCTTTACATTGGTTGGTGTTATCGCTGACTTGCTTTCATGACTTGTATTGACTCTTCATTCCGGTTTTCTCACCTGTGATTTGCATTCACTTATAGGTTGAGTTTCCAGAAGCTCGTATCTTTGAAGAAACCCTAAACATCCTGATCTATGAGAATGGACGGAGCTCTGGTCATGGAGGGATGGCTCTGTTGGAGTCTGGGGGAGTCTCATCTCCAGGTGTGGGCCAATCAGAGGAGGACGGGGCTGGTGTAGGGGGCGGAGACAGAAGGGTGAGGAGGATCCATGTACGGAGACACATTATGCATGATGAGAGGGGACACGGGCAGCAGACCGTCTACAAAGACTGAAAGTGATGGAGAGGAGATGGAAGAGGAGACTGAAAGAAATAACCGAAAGGTACTATACCTGGAAATTTGTGAATACACCATATTGAGGGATTTGCATACAAAGATAAATGAATGGAGGGTTGAGTGGAGATGAGAGTTAATCTTTAGTACGCTAACACTGCACTGAGGATTTGGGCGGAGATTTGTAAAGACTAGTTCAGTAATGATCCCAGAAGAGCCACAGTGTGGTTCTATTTTATTTGTCTTTTTCTTTGGAAGATGGATGTACATGATCTGTTTTTTTGTTTATTTGTTTGTTTGTTTTTATTTATTATTCTGTTAATTTATTGTCCAGAATACTTTCTTTTTTTTTCTTTTTTTCTTTTTTTTTTTTTAAAAAGGGTACACGTGAAATAAGTTATTGTTATGTATGTATGGGGGGGGGTCATATTTAAATGGGTCCTTTGTTGCCTAATGGTGAACTGTGATGTTTCTATGTGCAGGGGTATGTTGAGTGACAGCTGCAAGGAGGTACTTTGACCTGTATTTGACTGATGTATGATGTGTATTTTCAGTAGGCTGGATGCCATTCTGGACCTGATTTATTTCAGCATAAGATGAAAGACTGTTCACCGTAATACATCTTTTGCCCATATTACACTTACGTTTGCATTAAGAAGGTCTGTGTATGGACATGATCTTAACAATGTGAATCTTAGTTTTGGACTATGTACTGTAGCCCAAGCAGCCGGCTTGGTAATGCACATATTTAAACCAGCTGGTTTCTTTAACTTTTTTAGGAATTCAGAAACTTGCATGCAAAACACTTCTTTCTTTAAACACACCAAACAATTAATCCTACAAGCCAACTGCCAGTCGAGCCCAAAACATATGTGAATATGGAAACTGACTTTGTAGTTGCGTATTTAATTTAGTGGCGTATTGTTGTGATTATCCAGAGAGGCATCCAGACTATTCCCTGAACCAAAGTTGTGAGAAACTGACGAGATGTTACACTGATGTGGCCACAGCTAGTTTTTATTAGCTGAAGCCCATAAAACCAAGACAGAAAGACTTGTGAAGATTGTAATATACAAAAGTGCAAATGTTTCTTAAGTGTCCACAACAAAAGGGTGCCATTTTCTTTTAGCAACAAGTGGACTTTAGAGGGCTATTTACTTTTACATCCTGACAAACCTTTGCTCTGTTTGTATGTAATAATAATCATAAAGCTGAAGGGGAAACCTGCCATCGTACACATGCAGTGATAGGGGCTTTTAGCCACACTTGCACATGTCAGGGTTCGTTTAAAAATATGACATTGACTCTTAATAATAATTTTAAGATGATGACCAAATGCTCAGCCGCTAACCTGTCACTGCTGTAAATAGTATTTGTATGTAGCACTTGACCACAGTCATCTGTTTAGAGTCTGTTTTTACTGACCCAGGAAACACCGCCGTAATGCTCACACTTTTTTTGTTTGTTAGACAAAAATCCCTGAGGCTAAAAATGCGATATTAACAGTATTATCAGAGATTTTACACCAAGGTGTCTGGCACCTTGATATCTCTCTGGTACTAAGCCGTCCAGAAATGTTCATTGTTGTTTTATTCACAGGTTCACTAATAAAATACCTTTTTGTACATAAGTGTCTCACTGATCTCATTTAAACTGGATTGGGAAATTATTTACAGACAAAACATTAAAATGTCAGTCAGTCAGACTGAGTAAAATTTATGTTACTGCAAGGCCAGATTAAAGTGTAAGTGAATGGTTAATGTAATTTAAGAAACATTTTTGTGGCATTTCTGTTCATTGCACATTCAGATTTTTGTCATTTGGGTTAATCATTTGTTTATTATTATTGTTATCATTATTGTGAGTGTGCAATGGATAGTAGATGCAAAGAGGTGGTGCAGACTTGCTTCTCAGGCATATAGGGTCCAAAGCCTAAGGATACAGGGCATTAAACTGAGTTTAGTATTTTGTGTGTGTGTGTGTGTGTGTGTGTGTGTGTGTGTGTGTGTGTGTGTGTGTGTGTGTGTGTGTGTGTGTGGCAAAAAAACATCTTACATTTGCTAGGGAGCATAAAGATCGGACTCTGGAGATATGAAAGAAGGTCATGTGGTCTAATGAGTCCAGATTTACCCTGTTTCAGAGTGATGGGCGGATCAGGGTAAGAAGAGAGGCAGCCAAAGTGGTGCACCCATCATGCCGAGTGCCTACCATACAAACCTGTGGGGGCAATGCAGGGGTTGCTGCAATTGGTCAGGTCTAGTATGAGGTCCAAAGTATGAGGTCAGGGGACTACCTGAATATACTGAACCACCTGGTTATTCCATCAATGGAGTTTTTTCTTCCATGATAGTATGGGCATATTCCAAGATGACAAAGCCAGGATTCATTGGGCTCAATTTGTGAAAGAGTGGCTCAGAGAGCATGAGACGTCATTTTCACACAAGCATTAGCCACCACAGAGTACAGACCGGAACCTCATTGAGAATCTTTGGGATGTGTTAGAGATGTGGTCCAAATCTCCCATCATTAATACAAGATCTTGGGGGCAAAAATAAATTACATTGCAGATGCTCGTAGAAATGATGCCACAGCGAATGTGTGCTGTGATCAAAGCTACAGGCAGTTCAACAAAATATTTGAGTGTGTCACCTTGTTTTTTTTTTTCATTTATTTATTTTTTTTGTCCAGGCAGGGTATAATTTCTATCAGCTTAGATATAAAGATAGAGAACACAGCAAAGTAAATTTCAGTTGTATATTTGGATGAAAATAAGTATTAGAAAAGTAATGTAAAAAAATGTTTTGCATAAATATTTACAGGGGTTGGACAATGAAACTGAAACACCTGTCATTTTAGTGTGGGAGGTCTCATGGCTAAATTGGACCAGCCTGGTGGCCAATCTTCATTAATTGCACATTGCACCAGTAAGAGCAGAGTGTGAAGGTTCAGTTAGCAGGTAAGAGCACAGTTTACTCAAAATACTGCAATGCACACAGCATTATGGGTGACATACCAGAGTTCAAAAGAGGACAAATTGCTGGTGCACGTCTTGCTGGCGCATCTGTGACCAAGACAGCAAGTCTTCGTGATGTATCAAGGGCCACGGTATCCAGGGTAATGTCAGCATACCACCAAGAAGGACGAACCTCCACCAGCATCACGTAGTGACCTGGCCACTATCCTGCAAGAAGAATGGCTTAAAATCCCTCTGACCACTGTGCAGGACGCAGTATATGTCATTCCCAAGACCAACTGACGCTGTATTGGCCGCAAAAGGAGGCCCTACACCATACTAATAAATGATTGTGGTCTAAAACCAGGTGTTTCAGTTTCTTTGTCCAGCCCCTGTATATGTAACGTATAAATTAGTTATTCCTAAAATCAGGTTTATCAAACTTATATTAGAATGTCTTTAATATCAGAGCCGTCTGCAGGCTGGGAGATACGGCAGGTTTTCCCTAAAGTCTCTCATATTAAGCATTAAAAAAGTATTTATTAAAGAGTTCAGATGGTGTAGCTTCACTTTGTACGCGATGACGCAAAGGGGAGTACCCGCCTACGGGGCGGCGCGCGCCAAACCTGGAAGTGGCGCGCTCTGCGTACAGTGCGTAGTGTTTTGAGCGTGGAGGGGCATTTATAGCTATAGGCATGGTTTCAGAAGAGACTGAGATCCGCCGGTTCGTCTTTAAAGAGCTCCACCGCTGTCCGGACCTCAGGTAAACGCGTCTTGGTGTTAGGAAATGATTTGAAGTGTTTCCTGTGTTTGTGAGCGGGAGAGCGGGAAACCTGCTAGCTGCGCAGCTAAGTTAGCTTATCAGTTTAAAGTGCTGGAGCGGTGAGCGCGGTGTCTGGGCTGCATCCCGCTTCATGTTGTACAGGCTATGTGAAACTGTGTGGTGATATTTGTCTGTACAGCAGTCTAACACTGGGCATCCTGAGAAGGAGGTATCTGGAGCATGTGGGCAGAGAGGCTCTGAGTGCGGAACACAGACAGCTACTCAAACGAGTCGTAGAAGAAGAGCTTCTGAAAATGCAGACAGAGGTGAGCCGTGCAGTGTACGTTTTGTTCAATGAGAAATTATTTGCGAAGTTTTGAGTTTTCTAGGTGTTAGAACCTTTTTGCGACGAATACAAAGTCATACAGAGAGCTGTGATGTGAAATGAGCGGTTTTGGAAAAACATGCCTAGTCAGAACTGATCACAGTAGCGATGGTGATGGAAACCAGAATGCCTCCTAAAGACACCATCTCAGAAAGTTATCATCTGGTTATATGTCCTGAAAGCTTCAAGACTTTTACTTTTAAAAGCGTTTTTAAAGAGTGTGTATGGTGGAGAGATACATGCAGGGCAAAAAAGTTTTTTTTTTTTTTTTTTTTTAATTTTTTTAATTTTTTTTTTTTATTGGTAAAACAAATTTATGCAACATGAACCTTATACACTCATCATCAAAAGAATAGTTGCACCCAGAAGGAAGTGTGGGATTGCAGTGCGATTTGGAAGGAAGATAAAGGTTACTAGGAACAATAAACTATGTTCTTAACATAAATGTCCCTCAGACCATAAGTCAGTTTTCTCAGTTCAGCAAATGGAAAAACTCTGTGACACTCAATCATTACGGTCACTCCAATGGACACACCTCCATCTCTGCACACACTCCCTCCTAAATGCCCTATATCTATTTTTATTTTATTATTCTACCCCATTCTGTACTACTGTTTACATATTTTGCACTGCTACATTAGTTATATTACTGCGTACGTGCACTGTCTATATGGCTGACACCACCCATCTTCTCAATTGCACTGTCTATATGGCTGACATCAGTCATCTTCATATGCACAGCAAATGGTGTACCACTACCTCTATTACACAGCCACTGAACGACTCTATTTTCGTACTTTATATTTTATCTTTGTCTCTATGTGTATCTTGGTCTTGTGCTTCTTTCATTACTTCTGTGAACTTCGTATATGTACTACTGGATGTCTAGAATTTCCCTCTGGGATCAGTAAAGTATCAATCCATCCATCCATCCATCCATCCAAACAAATAGTTATTAACTATATGGTAAAATTCTACCTGCTGATATGAGCTATATTTATTGAGCCATACATCCAGTATCGTATCTCGGTATGGCGTCGGACTGCCAGGCTTTGCCAACGCAAGACCACAGACGTCTTGGCATGCAGTTATAGAGCTTCCTAATGTTGTCTTTTGATAATCCATCCTATTCAGCATCAATATTCTCATACAGTTCTTGCAAAATATGTGGAAGGGGTGAAGGTGGAGTGACACCAGGCCTTCTGGACGAGTGATGCATGCCAACAAACTGTTCGTCTTGGCGCTGTTGGTCGTCTCCACCAAGACCAAAGCGGGACTTTGGTCTTGGTGGAGACGAAGCCGAGACAGAGGACCATTGGCGCTAACATGCACGTAGATTGCCTTTAACACCACGTCAATGTCGCCAAAGACTACTATGTAGCACAACACAATTGTAGTCTTTGGCGACATTGATGTGGTGTTAAAGGCAATCTACGTGCATGTTAGTGCCAATGGTGCTGGCACTAACAGGATGACTCATGGATGGCATCAGTGCTCACTGAAAATCTTCAGTCATGACTGTTGGGTCAGTCAGGTACAGCTATAAGGCCCGTTCTGGCTTGTGTCACATGCATAATCAAGCGTGAAACTTGAACCATTCGCATGTCTCACAATGTCAAACCTACCCACCAAGTTTCATTCCTGTCTGTTGGTTTTTTTTTTTTTTTCTGGGTGCAGATCTATGCGATTAATTTTTGAAGAGTGTATATATAAGAAGACTTGTGAGGGCTCATTGATCACTTTGAACTGTAAATAAAACAGAAATCAGAAATGAGACTTTCCCTACAGAGCAGCATTTGACATTAAGCCACTGTAAATGACCATTTACATCTGTCATTTAATCAAGCAGAAGTTCCTATAACTCTGTGGAATTCTCCCTTAAGTGTTTATGAAAGAACTGTCTAACTTGCTTTGCTTTTTTTCAGGACAGCGACGATGAACCTTTAGCCAAAAAGGTACGTCAGAACAAACAGAACAAACGGAAGAGAGAGGATGATGAAGACGAAGATGAGACAGAGGACAGAAGTTCTGATGTGGTGGCTCAGAAAAAGAAATCACGTTTTGAGTCAGTTCACCCAGGTGATAACGTCATGCTGACTTTGTATCTTTCCGTTTCCAAAGTTCCCAATACTGCGTGTAAACTGGAGAGGGTAGTGATGGTGAGAGTTCCAAAAGGGTCAGTTCTTCAACTCCAGCGCATCTGGAAGTCCTAGAGTAGCAGTTTAAACACTAACAGCGCTCACCAGCTGCTTCTCAGCACTAACTTAACACACAAAAACATTTCCCATACGTCTTGCACCGCAGTTCTTCATTTTCTTAATGATTTGGGAGCTGCTTCTCAGCACAAATTTTAGACAACCTTACAAGGAACCGCAGTTCTTCATTTTCTTCATGATTTGGGATGGAACAGGAATGTGTGCTGCTCTTTTTGGCAGCTTATTATTAATTATTATTAAATAATTCTTATTATTTCCTTTTCACCTCAAATGGCACTGCAGTTGAGGTTGACTGATCAGTCAGATATGAAGCTGGTAAATTTGAAGCCAACCTCAGCCTCTTAAAAACGTGGAACAGGATACAGAACCAGACACAAGCTGAATTATCTTGTCACTGTATATTTGCTGCATCACTGTAATTGTGTCTAGGGCTAACCCAGTTCAAATTAAGGGGAGTCTAGTGGTCTATTGCATCGATTCCAGTGATGGGAATCAAAAGTCTGGGTCGAGTCCAAATCATCCCAACATTTGCTTTGGATTCACGTTAATGTGATTAGTACCTGACCCACTCGTTTCAGGTAAAGTGTTGAATGGGCAGATGTCTACAAACTTTTTGACACACATTGTACTAAACAAAGGCAAGTGTGGTTCTGCCTATCAAAATATGTCACCCAAATATCTGTTTTGATTTTTTAGACGTGTGTAATTTTTTATATCATCATTTCTCTATCAGATTCCCCGGATTCTGGAATAGAGAAAGCAGCTAATAAAGGACAAGGAAGTGATGAGGACTCGGACAAAGAAAGCGATGAAGAAGAGATGGCAAAAGTGGAGACAAAGAAAACGAGAGAACAACCAAAAGCAAGGATGAACAGGAAAGCAAACACAGACTCAGAAAGTGAGAGGAAGGAGAAGAAAAGTAAAGCAATGAAGAGAGGTAAAGTGATGGAGAGTGAGGAAGAGGAGAGTGGCGGATCTGACGATTCAGAACACAAAGAAGAAGAAAAGCTGGTGAAAGCAAAGCCTACAGTCCACAAGCAAAGTGTGAGCTCAGATAGTGAGGAGGAAACAAACACCAAACCTATCAAAAATAAAGGAAGGAAAAAGGATGACAACAAGCATGAGGCGGAGAAAAAGAAAGGCAAAGTGGCCTCTCAGAAGAGCGAAAGAAAGGAGTCTAAACAGGAGCTGAAGTCTCTGGAGAGTGAAGCTGTGAGAAGAGTTCAGAAAGAAGTGTTTGGGAGTTCTTCTGAGGATGAGGAAGATGATGAGGAAAGGAAAGAGATGAAACAGACTGACAAGAATGAACAGAGTAACTCCGACAGTGAGAACAAGAGTGATGATGACGAAGAAAGTGATGAAGGAACAAACCAAAAGAACGGCACTACTAATATCTCTAAGGAGAAAGGTAAGCCTGGCGTCTTTCAGACTGAAAGGTGTTGCATGGTATCAGAGTGGGTGGACTATATGGTACCTAGGGTTCTGTGTATCACCAAAAACAGTTCTTCTGTTGTTAACGGCATGACATCACTGCTACAGCAAAACCCCATTTCAGTGCAAAGAAAGCCTAATTCTTCCTGTATAATTGGATTTAGTCCGGTACCGTAGGTGAAAGGTTGTTCCAACTCGCGTCTCTAAAAACATCACACAATTAGGCACAATACCTGTGACTGGGTATTCTTTCAGGTGTTGATGACATTCACACATTGCATGGTGAAACGCACTGTGGTTCAGTTTGACATAATGTATCCCAGTAACACTTGGTTGGGCGGTATGACGGTATTGCGGTATACCGCGGTATTCAAAAATGGTGAATAGAAAACATGGACTTAAACATTTGCACATCCACAATAAGGAAGAGTGGGAGGGGTATGCGGTTGGAGCTCACTGACTGGTGCTCACTGTTCACTGTGCTCACTGTTGGAGGCAATATCGCAGAGAGAAAAGCAACAAGGCATCATGGCTAGCGTTAGCTGTGAATTAAGCAAGCTAGTTTCCCAAAAAAAAACACCACTGCTGCAATTTGGCAGCATTTTGGATTCATTCCAAATGAAAAACCTCGATGAACCAGTATGTAAGATCGAATCGATTGAATAGAAATTACAGTCTAAATTTCTCAACATTTTTGCCGTAAACGCAGCTGCCAACATTGCTGATGCGCTTGGTGATGCGCTCCGAGAATGGCAACTGGATGTGAGAAAACTTTCAGCCATAACTACGGACAATGGAGCTAACATTGTAGCCGCCATCAAGCTTCTGCGCTGGCCGTGGTTAAACTGTTTCAGCCATAATCTCAACTAGGCTGTTTCCAGCGGACTGCAAGATCAAAAGCAAAATACAGATCGCGCTCCTAGAGTTTGCCGTACCATCACTGCGGCCTTCTCCCACAGCTGGCACAAAAAGAGAGAACTGAAAAAGAAGCAAGTGGACTCGGGACTTCCTCACCACAGCACCATAGCGCTAACAGTTCATTTTTTACAAACTCATTCCGTACTGTTGTGTTTTACCTAGGCCTACATAGAAAAATGCACCTTTACAAGTCTGCTGTTTTTAATCAATTGGTCAATCAATCAAACGTAATGAAATCTCTGAAGTAGATAAACTGTGAAAGTAACAGTAGCGTAAATCGTAACAGAAGAAAGATTTAAAAAACAGGAAAATACATAATTAATAAGCAAGTATAAAATAAATCAGAAGTAAAAATTAAGCAAATTAATACAAACGAAATCCCAAAATAATCGATTTAAAACATGACATAAAAATACTTTTTTAAATCAGAGTGACTAATATTTTGATAATAAAGTAAAATTATAAATTAAAGAACTATAGCGAAACTAGCAAAATAGAAAGGTGAGTTTTAAGTCAATAATCAATAATATAAAATGATAAATATAATAATAACAATAATAAAAATAATATAATAATAATAATAATAATAAGGTAAAATAATTGTAATTGATAAAACTAGAGCTAAATTTCCCATTTTTAAATCGGAATAGCAAAAAAGAGATAGTGCTAGACCTGTTAAAATGAAACAAATTAAATGATTAATAAATGAACAAAAACAATATTTATGAGCCTGTATACTATTTATTTATTTATTTTTATTTTTATTTTTTTACTTTTTATAGGCTTTTTATGTTTTATAAATGCACTTAAATGTATCCTAGTGCAAGTTGAGGCTTAGTTAGCTTAGTTTTCATAATTGTTGCAAGACTCGTTTTCAGGCCATAATTTATTGTAATAAATACTAAGATATTATTTTATTATAAATTTAACAGGACTGTGTAACACATTAGGGCTCCAAGCAGGCAAGGATTGAGCGGACACTTAAACAGGTGCAGGCTATCCGTCAGGTTCTGGCTGACGAAAGACGAAGCAGTATCTCCTTGACAAGACACAGATGTTCTACAGGCTATCAATGCTGCACTGAAACCAGTTAGTGCATTTACTGATGTTTTGTCTGGAGAAAATTGTGTGTCTGGCCTCATCTGTACTCCCCATACTGAATCTGTGCAGTGAAGACATACTGGCCGCCTCAGACGACGAGAGATGAAGACTTGCTTATTTGGTGGAAAACCAATGAAACCTGCTTCTCAATGATGTCGAAGTTAAGCGCAAAATACCTGTATGTCTGTGCCACGAGTGAACCATCAGAGCGGTTATTCAGCACAGCAGGCGATATTGTTAGCCCAGCTCGCAGCTTGCTCAAGCCTGACAGAGTAAACCAATTAGTTTTTTTGGCGAAAAACATTGAATAAATGTGAACATCGATTAGGTAACGATAGCACAACTTTGTTGCTGACGTTTTGTGTTCGCGCCAGTTAATGACAGTTAATGTCATCCTAATGTTGTTATTTCCTGTTGGGTTAACGCCTGCTGTTTTTCTTCTGTTTTTTTTATGAACATTGGCCAGTGAGAGTTTTTGACGGCTTAACTAATGGCCTAGAACAACTCCCCCGACCTTTTGTGCGGTAATACCGTATACCGCGGTATTAACTGTTGGTGGTATGACGGTTTGAAAAACGTCAATACCGCCCAACCCTAGTAACAATGGTGTCATATTGGCATATATACCTGGTATGGTATGACCACAATGTTATCTCGTCATTCACTGCAGAGAAAGAAGAGAAAGTGAAGGATGTCGCTGAAGACTCGGATTCCTCATCTTTGCCTTCACTAGACAGCGATGAAGAAGACAGGAAGAAGCAGCCGAAACAGGAAGGAAAGAAAAAAAGTGCGTCAAAGACAAAGAAGGAAGCGACTGAGAGCAAGACCACAGGAGGAAAGGTGAGATGAGGGAAGCTCTCAGACCCAAACACCTCTCATTCTGTCTGAAACTAACCTCTTTGTCCCAACAAAGTAGGTCTGCGACATGGGAATATTTCTGTTTATTATGAGAACTGGTTCTAATCTCAGAATCTGATTGGTTAAAAAGCATCTCCTTGTGATTTGTGATAACAGCGTTTTTTAATCATATCTGAGTAATTCTTCTGGGTTTCAGGGTGCAACATTAATGATTGCTCCATTGCCCAGAGCAAGTGATATTGATACAACAACACTTCCAATCGTTTGTCTGGTCAAGCTGACATTCTGTGCATGGTGTTTTTGAGTAAATGGTTTGATCCAGCTATCATAGTGAAAACAAGCCAATCAAGTTTGTAACTGTAGTGAGGTATGGTTTAAAAATGTTGGGAATGAGGTAGCATGGTGCAAGTATGCACTGAAGCACGTGGTCTACTATTGAATCCCCCCACCTAAGACTAACTGAAATGACTTGAGTGGTTTAAGTATTTGTGCACTGCAGAGCATTTGCAGATGAAATCCACAATGATGCCATGAAGAGAACATGAGATCTTAAATCTTTTTTTGTAAATGCTCCTTTTATGAATCACCATCTTATCATCTATTACTTAATGGCCCATTTACATGAAGAACATTAAAACAGGTATTTTTGATCATTCCACAAACTTTCCAGTCTTGCCTTGCCCTGTCCCAGCTTGTTTGCAGGCATCAGATTTAGAGTTGTCATCTATGTACATCTAAAATATTATATTCTAATAAAGTAATGAATATCTATTCTTTGTGCTGCTTGAATTGAGCGCCTGTAAATCGGCTTGTGCCTAAAAGACAAGGATCGTGCTGTCTCAAAACGTACATCCATGTTTCATTAACTAATCAGTCTGTGTTATGTGGTTTGAATTGTACTAGCTTTGCTGGGTCTTTAAAAGGCTCTGTGTTAATTGCTCTGCAATGCTTGTTCTCCAGGATGAGGAGAACAAAGCTGTGTCTAGGCTGAAGCGCTACATTGCCCTCTGCGGTGTACGGCGGAACTACAAGAAGCTGCTAGAGGGATGCCGCTCAGTCAAGGCAAAGGTGGCGGTGCTGAAGAAAGAACTGGAAGAGCTGGGAGTGGAAGGTCAGCTATGTGTACATGTGTGAGTGAGAGATGGAGAGAGAGGAATTGAGTCCAGTGTCCTGAATGGTATTTAGGAGCACATGTTGTGTTTATGTGTATGTAACGGTATCCAACGGTAATGACACATCCATGGGAGAGAAATCTGGGACAAAAAGCGACAGCTCTGCTGTGTGAGAGAAGGGTGTTTGATCTCTAGTTTTTTCATTTAGCTGGATAATAAAAGTGTGATTTGCATAGTAGAAATGTCCTTCACTGGACAGAGTTGTCTTCTTTGGACAGACATGTTTCACTTTATCTGATTAACTTTATGAAATCCCATGTGGGGCTACAATTGTGTGACACTCACAAGCTTAATCTTATTCTTCAGGTCATCCCACCATAGAGAAGTGTAAGAAGGCCCGACTGAAGAGAGAGGAAGCTCAGGAACTTGCAGAGCTGGATGTTAGCAACATTATCACCACTCAGGGTACTGTCCATATATCATATTCTAGATTTCACAGCTGTGCTTACTTTGCTACATTGACTCCAGTCCTTGTTTAAATTTGAAGTTTCTTCATTGGAAATTCTTGTTTTTGCAGAAAGTCGAAATCTCTAAAATGCACCTGAGACCTGATATATATACATATATATACCTCTGCCCAGTAATTTTATGGCGTCCTGCATTCATGCAGTCATGGAGTAAACACCACCATTTTAATGACCCACAGTCATTCTGAGTTTGTTTATGTAATGGTGAAAAAAATTTTAAATATTAAAGAAAAACAAGTTTTGTCCTGTATATTTTACCTTGCAATGGCCTCCATATACAATATCCGCCATGAACGGGGAAAACTTTGTAAGGAAAATTTCATCGTACAGGCTTCATAAAGCATGTCTTGGGTACCCGGCTATATATCTGAAACCATTTTGTGTAATAATCACTAATAACTTTGTATGAGGGAGCTTTGAAGGTGTATTTGTACGGTTGGATGATACAATTTGAATGGCGTCTGAAACGAATGGACTGCGACGCTGTGTGAAATTTTTTATTTCTGTTTTTTGCATTATTGGGGTGTGTCAATCAAGCTGAGCTCCATTGTTCTGGTTGCAGCCCAAACAAAGGTGCATCAGGAGGGCAGCAAACCCTTCTCACTTAAAGGCTATGAATGATGGGGAGCAGAAGGAGATCTGAATTCCTCCGCTGACCTGCAGAAACACATGCAGATGCTCATTTGTAATCGTGTGAATAAAAATGTGAATAGACCTTAAGGGGCCATAAACAGTTCCTATCACCACCACTACGAACAATTCAGTTTCTCTAGAATGGAACGTGTGTGTCTGTGTGTGTGTGTCTGTGGATAACATCACTACCTCGGTTCGAATCCTGGTCTGGGTGACTATGCTGTCCTACACCGATAAGAGTCCTAACACTACATTGTATACCTACCTGTAATATGATTAACCTTGTAAGTGGCTCTGGATAAGAGCGTCAGCTAAATGCCATAAATGTTTGTCTTATTAAACCACTCTGGATAACCTTGTTTACATTCTAACCATTTATTGACTAAGTGTAAATCCTCTATAGGTTGGTTTCTGTAACTTTATTTCCAACAGCACACAGAGGTTGACTACTACTAATTTTATTTATTTATTTTTCTCCACTGTATTTACATGTTTGTTCTTTTGTCCTGTATGTTCTTCAGGGCGTCCCAAGCGCAAAGCTTCATCGCCATGGCCTCTTCAGAACAGCTCTACTCCAGCATCTGCCTACAAGCGCACTGTAAACTCTGACTCGGATAGTGAAGACGGCCATGCAGACAGGGGGCGCAAGAGAACAACAGACTGGGGAAACCTGCGGGGAATCATCAGTGATGATGCAGAGAGCGATTAGGTGACATGAGACTTGCACATTTGTACAGAGTGTAGCTTAACCTGTTCCGCTTTTTCAAGCTGAAGTTCTGTTTCGGTCTCTGTGTTTTTGTCCAGTTCATTTTTAGATGTACTTGTTGAGATACATGGTGTACTTATTTTACATATATGTTCTTCTATGCAACTCAAATAATAAAGGATTAGCATTTGTATGTTTTATATTCCTGTTTATAATTTTGAAATCAAATTTATACATGTTCTGGTTCTCAAAGTAATTGTGCTCATTAACAATAAAAAAAAAATGTACACAGAACTATTTGTTTCATCCCAAACCGCTTTGCATTTCAGCATGTATACAGGGTGTGAACTTGACTGAGCATATGGGTCTTATTAAGAAAAAATTAAACTGGAAGCTAACTTGAGCATTACATCCAACAGTAATAACACATCCATGGGAAGGGAATCTGAGACAAAAACGCTCTGCTGTGTGGGAGAAGGGTGTTTCATCTTTAGGTTTTTCATTTAGCTGGATAATAAAAGTGATTAGCCTAGTAGAAATGCCCTTTACCCCTTTGGACAGGCATGTTTGGCTTTATGTGAGTAACTTGGAAATCCCATGTGTGGGCAACATTGGCGTGGCATTATGTGTGGTCATATTGTAAGGGTTTATGAATGATGATGGTTCTTTAACCCATAAGAGCCCAGACCCGTTTCCCCTTAAGGGAAAATACTGAATGGTCAGTTATAAGATCATAAAAGATCAGTCTTATTGTGACAAAGAGGTCACATGGTGTCTTCTGTAAGTATTATAGGGTCATGATACCATAGCATATGTCACAAAAACGGTTTCTTAACTGGTATTTCATCATGGTGTTCTAGAAATGGTGTCAATATGGGTGTATGTTATATAGAATATGGGTATATATTATAGAATATGGAGATATATATATATATATATATATACACACACACACACACACACAAACCGGGTTCCAAAAAAGTTGGGACACTAAACAAATTGTGAATAAAAACTGAATGCAATGATGTGGAGGTGCCAACATCTAATATTTTATTCAGAATAGAACACAAATCACAGGTCAAAAGTTTAAACTGAGAGAATGTATCATTTTAAGGGAAAAATATGTTGTTTCAAAATTTCATGGCGTCAACAAATCCCAAAAAAGTTGGGACAAGGCCATTTTTACCACTGTGTGGCATCCCCCCTTCTTCTTACAACACTCAACAGACGTCTGGGGACAGAGGAGACCAGTTTCTCAAGTTTAGAAATAGGAATGCTCTCCCATTCATGTCTAATACAGGCCTCTAACTGTTCAATCGTCTTGGGCCTTCTTTGTCGCAACTTCCTCTTTATGAAATGTTCTCTATAGGTGAAAGATCTGGACTGCAGGCTGGCCATTTCAGTACCTGGATCCTTCTCCTACGTAGCCATGATGTTGTGATTGCTTCAGAATGTGGTCTGGCATTATCTTGTTGAAAAATGCAGGGTCTTCCCTGAAAGAGATGACGTCTAGATGGGAGCATATGTTGTTCTAGAACCTGAACATAGTTCTCTGCATTAATGGTGCCTTTCCAGACATGCAAGCTGCCCATGCCACAAGCACTCATGCAACCCCATACCATCAGTGATGCAGGTTTCTGAACGGAGCGTTGATAACAACTTGGGTTATCCTTGTCCTCTCTGGTCCGGATGACATGGCGTCCCAGTGTTCCATAAAGAACTTCAAATCAACAAATCGTGACTCATGCTTTCTGGAAGTATTCCTGAGCCCATTCTGTTATTTCCTTGACAGTGGCATTCCTGTTTGAGGTGCAGTGACGTTTAAGGGCCCGGAGATCACGAGCATCCAGTAGAGTTTTACGACCTTGACCCTTACGCACAGCGATTGTTCCAGATTCTCTGAATCTTTCTGCGCAACAATGGTGGAATTGGTTATCCTCTTACCATCTTGGCTTCAGAGAGACACTGACACTCTGAGATGCTCTTTTTATACCCAATCATGTTGTCAATTGACCTAATTAGTGTTAATTGGTCTTCCAGCTGTTCGTTATAGGCTCAATTTCCTTTTTTCATCCACTTATTGCTACTTGTCCCAACTTTTTTGGGATTTGTTGACGCCATGAAATTTTGAAACAACATATTTTTCCCTTAAAATGATACATTCTCTCAGTTTAAACTTTTGATCTGTGATTTGTGTCTATTCTGAATAAAATATTAGATGTTGGCACCTCCACATCATTGCATTCAGTTTTTATTCACAATTTGTTTAGTGTCCCAACTTTTTGGGAATCCGGTTTGTAGAATATGGATGTATGTAATATAGAATATGGGTTTTTGTAATATAGAATATGGGTATATGTCATATAGAATATGAGTATATGAACATTAGAGCTCTTAATGGGGTTGAAACCTTGTAGGTACAAAAACAGGACTTTAAAATGAGCTGGTTTTGTCGCTAACTGCACTAACCAAGCACATCTGCATTTTCTAAATGTGGTCATATGTTCACCAACTGTCATGTGACTGCATCCAGGATGTTCGGTATGTGTCACTCAGGGGCTCCATGTGAAGGATAAAGCTGTATAAGGAACTTAACAGCCTTATAAAAGAGTTGTGACACATAAGTCACTGTGGGCTCTTAAGGTTAATATTTAATTACATAAAGTGCACACGCACATTAAACTTGGTTTTAAAATAATAAAACCTGTTGGTTTGGGTGAAGGACTGCTCTAACTATGTGACTCCAGTGGATATAAGAAGCCTTCGCAAATGCAAAATTTGTTTTCTGGCAATCTTCCTTTCAAAAAACGCTCCAAATCTGTCCGATTGTGAGAGCATCTTCTGTGTACAGTCCTTTTTAGGTCTACCCACAGATTTCCAATGGGCTTTAGGTCTGAGTTCTGGCTGGGCCGCTCCAAAACTGATGATGTTCTGGCAAAGCCATTCTTTTGATGGTCTGGTGGTATGCTTTGGATTCCTCTTCATGATCAGCTTTTTAGCAGAGGCCTGAAGGATTTGTCTTTAACTTTATCATAGCTGTGTACTGACTACTATTTAACAAGTTTAAATGTGATTGGCTGATTCTTAACACAGTTACATGCCCAAATATATATAAGAAGGTGTTCACACTTATGCAACCACATTAGTTCTAGTTGTATTGTGTTTATTTCCCCTTCTCAATGATTTCAGTTGAATTGTACAGATATGGGACAAAGTAAAGGTGGAAATCAATCTGGAACGATCCATCTTGGTCCGATTTTTTTACATGACACAAACCTGGCATTTTTACAGGGCTGTGTAGACATTTTACATCCACAGTATAGTGTATTCTAAGTCTTCTTTTGAAATCAGAATTTGCAGTTAGAAGGTTAATAAATGACAGTACACTGCAAAAGATGTTTTTCACAATTCTCAGCTTATTGCTAACAGCAATAATATCTTAACGTGAATTATGTATAGTGATCTAGTGTCGTGGGGCCTTTGGTGATCCACCACAAGTCCCCATACCCACATACAACCACCCTACAAAAGTGCCACTGCATTGAAACACGCTACATCACCTGTTTCTGCTATGGACAATAGGTGCTGGGTCTGGTTGTGCTGGTGAGTTTCCCTCAAAGCTAACCAACCCAAAAACACCAGCAAACCCAAATATTTGGTTGGTGTACAGTACCTGCCTGTGGGGGATTACTGGTTGGTACACTGTATCTGTGTATTGAGGTCAGTGAGATTATTGGTCTTATAGAATGTTCTCATTTATATACACTGGTTATTTATTTATTTATTTATTTATTTAGTAAACTGTTTAAAACAGATTAATGTGTTACTATTAGTTGGGTTGGTGTGCTCTGGCCCAAAGGGGTAAAGATGAGCTTGAAAATGATCATGTAACAATGACTTATGACATATTTTGGGTAAGCACACATGAACACATTTACTAAAACCTATTCCATTTTCATCTACACCAGCATTTAACAATTGGTGACAAAGCAGTGCAAATGCAGGAGAACACGCAAATCAACAATATCTGGGTTTGTTGGGTTAGTGTGGCCTTCAGTCTTCCTAAAAACACTCAACTGAAGTTTGTTGCCTTGGTGTATATCATGTTAAGAGCATTGGGAAGCCAGATTCCACTGGTATTCTAGTAATACTTTAGTACTTCTGTTCTGGAAAATTTTAACCTTGCTACATTTTGTACTCTGGTCAAGCAGATAATTAACATCACATGTTTTTAGTGTTTAACCACTGTCATACTTTGTTTCCTTGCGTTCTCACTCTTCATACGTTTCTACATAAAATCACAAATTAGGCTGACAGAAAAGGTCCTTTAAAACTTGACTCAATGTAGAAGTCTTTCAGAGGCTAGACTGAAACGGACATCTTTACAGGTAATGTACCTGGAGGATTTATTGTAGCTTCACCTTGGTGGGAAACATAACCGACAGTGCAGATGGCTAACCAGTTAAAATGAGCATGTTATGCTGGGGAACAGTGCATTGTGGGTTAGAACATTTAATTTGAATTCATTTTCAACTTTAAGTTAAATACAGATTAGAAAACGTTACAAACGTTAGATCAAAGTTAAAACACTCAAACATGTCAAGTAGAGATCCTTTAAAAAAGCTACATAAAGTGCAGTCATTAATCTCCACCATCACATGACAGGTCCTTCAGTAAGACATACACAGTTTTTCAATTGGGTTATTCTTGTTTTTGTTGCTTGATTGGTTTCAACAGAGGATGTAGAGGGAGAAGAGGAAGGGGATGGTGCATAAAGAAAGGGACAGAGATCGAGAAAAGAGCTTGGAGCCACTGCTGGCGGTGACTGTCACATATCCAGGTTGGCTGCTGCCGCCGATGTAGGAGTTGATCCAGTCTTGGTACTCAGACACTCTGGTGTACACACCAGGGTAATTAGGCTGGGCGCAGCCGTATCCAAAGCTTACGACTCCAGCCTGAGTCCAGACAGAGTTCTGCTTGATGACCAGTGGACCTCCAGAGTCACCCTGCATGCACCAAAAACAGTTTTAAGTCGTTTTTACATTGGCAATTTCCAAACTCTGTCTTTGTTGCTGCGCTATATGTAAATGACCTCTGTACTGCTCTACACAGTACCATGCCTCATTCAAAAGCACTCACTCACTATAACTGCCTATGTTCTGTTTGGCTGCCCTGTGTTGACCCAGTCTGGACTTGAACACTCACAGTAAATGGGCCGGGCTAAACTGCTGTAGGCTAAATAGATGGCTATATGTAGATGTGCTTGTTTTGAGAACATCACAATAACCGTGACCTCTAAAACATTTTTTAGGTTGGATTTCAATTTTTATATATAAACAATACAAGGTTGGGTTCATGATATTGACGCACTACATGCTATGACCAGAAATAATAACAAGGCTGGTTGGCTTCCTACCTGGCATGAGTCCTTCCCCCCTTCAGGTACGCCAGCACATAACATGTTGCTTGTAATGGTGCTTCCATATGAATTTTCACAGTTACTGTTGCTGACGATTGGCACCTCCAACTCCTGTAGGTTCTTAGGAGATGGCAGGCTCACTGTGGAGATCCAAGGACATCTATTAGCATCCAATTTAGGCCTTATTGTTCACATACTGTTGATCTATAAATGCCATGTACCTCTCACACAGCCGTCATGTACATTGTGTGAACATTTCATGATGAACAGATGGCAGAAATGATCCTACATGACTTTGAAACGAAATCTAGTTGCCTTATCATTACAGAGCACATTTTGTCCTTTTCCATTTTGAAGATATGCGTGTTTGTTCTGACAGCAACAGTGTTGTCCACTGCCCACCGAAAGACTTACCGCTAGAGCTAATGTCTCCCCATCCTGTGACCCAGACCAGAGCACCACCACCCAGAGAGCTTCCAGCTGCTGCCAGACACACTGGTTGGATGTAGTCGGTGTAAGTGACCGAAGATGAAAGTTGAAGAAGTGCAATGTCATTGTTATGGCCTGAGGAGATATAGGAGGGGTGATTGATGATCCGACTGACATAACGTACAGCCATGTTTGGGTTGGACCCCTCCAGGCTTGACATTCCCAGATAGACTGTGAGAGAAGATGCACTGCTGGTGCTAGAACTGAAAAAGAAGAGATCAGAACAAACACAGACGTTAGAAAGCTGAGGTGCTAAAAAGGGTTCTTTGAAGTTATGTTAGAAGAACCGGTTCCGGCTCCCTTCCCTTAGGACTCTTTTAGTGCAACCATTTTTGCAAATGAGAAGTGCGAGTGTGTAGAACCCTAAACAGCCACTGGATAATGTAGAGCTTCAGTATCAATGCATGGATTTTATAGAACCACACCCACATCGTTTTGCTATCCATTGTACAATGTGTCACCACAACAGCTGCGTTCCACAAGCTAGTATGAAAGGTGGGGCCTTGAACGAGTTGACTTAGTGACCCCCCTGTCTCTAGCCATTACTTGGCTATTCCTGCTTTAACAACAGCCAAGGAGCCTTATATACTCAGATATGCTCAGATGGACGTATACACTGGCTTTCTGCCACCATGTAATCTAAACCTGCGCCATTTTCTGTTCTGGAGAAATTTGCCAAATCAGGATTGTTTGCAGTGGTGGTGATAGGGGCTGGATGTCTTGAGTGTTTAACACCACTAGAAGCCACATGATGGAAAGTGATTGCATGAAATGGTAATAACTATATTTCCCCCAGCTTTGAGAAAGTTTTGGTCTACAACATCCTTTCAAAAGATCCATGTTTAATGAAGGGTTACATGCAGGCTGCTATAGGGCAAAACAAACAACAACAAGTCTCCCAGGATCCATCACTACATTTTACCAGTATCAACATTACACATAAAAACCCAGAAGTGCAATGAAGCAGACATAAAGGAGTTTGCTCTGAAACTCAAAAATGAAATTGCTAAACACCGCCATACCTTTGGAAACAGTGAGCAGCTGACAAGATCCAATTGTTACTGATCAGGCTTCCACCACAGAAATGGCCGCCGTTGATCTGGAGGCTGACCTGCCAAGGCCATGCCCCACTGCCAGCAGTTTGTCCACCTACGATCTTGTTATTGTAGACAGCTTGACCACACACTAACAGAAAAGAGAGAGGTCACTGAAATGCACATGTCTGGTAAAGAGCAAATCTGCCAGTTTTGGCAGATAAACTGCTGAACAGACAGGAAATTTGGCTTATAGGCGTCTTTTGGCATCACTGGAAGAAGAGTCCACCCAATCTTTAGGCTTAATGTATTTCTGCTGTTGTAGTAATATTGCTCATTATGCCACACTAGGTTTCTCTACAAACTGTATATGTACTCCATTAAAGCATTTAGCATGCTATGCTAGTGCTATCAGATCGTTTGTTATGTTTTGGATTAATTTTTTGACACTTCAAAAGGACACTTTTTATGAGCCTAAGAGGCAGTTTATCAGTTAACTCGTACTACTTTATATTTTTTAAATATAGTTGGGTTACTGTGGATTGCAGTCCATGGGCTGACTGAAGTAGTGGCTGCTGTTCTTGGTTCTCTGTTTTAGCTCTGTGTTAGCTCTGAATTTAACTCTGTATTGTTCTTTCTCGGTATCAGCACTGGCCCTTGTTCTGGAATCTGAGCTCAGGGGGAATTTTAGACTCTAATCTATTTGTACACTGAGCACTTTCAGAGGTTGGTCTGGATTACAGTGTCTGCTAAAAGCTTTAAATGTAAATGAAATGAAGTAGCCCAAAGTACAATTTCTTGGCTTGACATTCTGTGACAGGCTCACATCTTTACACTTCATTTACGCAGCAGTTTGTCTGAAAGAATCTAAATTTGTCTTTTATTTTTATTAACTTCCAAAATCTAAGTGCTGCTTTCAGGCATCTGCCCATTTTTGCATTGTCATATTGATGTGTACATAAGCTCAAATTTGTGAAAAAATGGCTAAGGTGAATGCAGCCTGCGATCTCATTTATGTAGCCCATAGACATAATTTAGCTCATTCCAAATTAAAATTAAAAAAAAGACAAAATTCCCTCTAAAAGGCTCAGCAGATGGAGAATCTTCCATTTTCCTAAATTTGTTCTTAAGGTATTTTATAAATAACCTCTACACCGGATTCATAACATGTTCCTCATGTCTTCACCTTTGAGCGCTTCAGTGTATGTAGATTCTGTATTTACCTAAAACCAAATCCCAAATCAGGAAGCACTGCTGAATGTTACAATTTGTGTGAAGACTGTTTACAAGTGGCCTATGAGAACAAATGTCCTCTTCAGAACGGTTGGTGAATGAGGCCCTATGTCGAATCTACACCTCTCTCTGTTCCTCTTATAAGTTATTGGGAATATTTAGTTCTGAAATGAATGACATGCAAAACATTCTCTTGTTTCCTCATATATAACATATATAACACATAAAATGTTTTCCTCCTTCTCCTTACTTCTGTAGATACGAGAATAACGTCTGCTACTTACCAGACTGGGAGAGAGAGCCTGAGAGAGAGAGAGAGAGAGAGACAGAGAGAGAGAGACTGTAAAGCAGTGACATTTAAGGAATTTAACCTAAAGAAACGCAAAACCTGCCTAACTGGAAATTCATGAACCCGTCTGGGGCAGGCAAACAATGCTCCACTAATTAAGCACTCCTGTATGTCAGTGTAAACAGTGTTAGGATACAGGAAAACAGGAGGAATGTTGCTGGTTCAGTAAAGACTTAACAAACCCAAACGTTGTCTTTATGATATGAGTATCACACTACTGGAAGGAACATTGATTATCACTTAGTGACGTTGGTTTTTAATTTACTAGTAAGGTTTGTGCAGTTTATGAATGGGATTTGTTTAAGTTGCTTTGTTAAGAAAAGGTTTGACCTGGGGGAGGAAGGTCTGTGTAAAGATTACAGGGCGTTATAGTAAAAAAAAACACAGACAATAAGTCAAATACAATTTTCAAATAATACTGCTTTACATTGGGTAATGATCTCTAAGGCTGTACAAGGAGCTCAATTAATTATTCGATTATATAGGCTTTAGGAAAGATTTGTCTTTTCAGATGTGATGTTTTAGTTTACTCTTTTTTTTCACATTGTGATGTACTAATGTATTAAATCCATATATATATATATATACATATATATATATAGATATATATATATATATATATATATATATATATATATATATATATATATATATATATATATATATAAATGTATTTAGTTTACGTTTTTTTTATTCTAAAAAAGTCTGTGCACATGCAGTTACACAATAAAACAAAACTATTAAACTATTAACTAGTTAATATTTTTTATATTTAAATACTTTTTTAATTAACATTATTAATAATCATAATAATTATAATAATTAATAATAATAATTAATTATTAATAAGTAATTTATATGTAAAATAAAATAAAATAAGCTATATTTATTATGTAATATAAAATTTTAATAAAGCTTTATTGTGTTGTCTGTTATGTGCATATATATATATATATATATATATATATATATATATATATATATATATATATATATATATATATATATATATATAGTGTATATTTTTTTTTGGACAATTTCACTTGTAAATACTTATATGCAAATAATGTAGGCACAGCGTGGCTCTGCCATTGAAACACTGAAATAGGTGTGTCAGTTCTGTCTCATAGTATAGTGCTAAAGTACAATGTTATCAGAAGCAGTTTACCGATCTGTATTAAAAATACAGATTTACAAAGATGTTTAGGTTTGCTAGGCCAAAAAACATAGAGTACAAACTTTAGAAAGTGCCTAGTCATTCCTCTTAGTGCTTAATAACTTAGTTATTAAGTTGAATTCATCAGTTTAGAGGTGTTTGTATATCATATCATTCTATATCTCATTTCAAAAACCATTGCACCTACCTGTGGAATTCAGGAGTACAGCCCATGTAACAAGCACAGCTTTCCACCAGTGAAGCTCCATGCTCTTCTCTCTGCTCTGGCTCCAAATAATTGTAATCCAGGTCGTGTTCAGTAGTCAGATAAGGCAGCCGCTAGTGACGCTTGTGGTTTTTGTTTTGCCATCCTATATTGTATCTCTACTGGTTTTCCCTTCTTGTACTTTTCCTGTCACATGCAACTTGTCACCTCCCCTACCAGCCTCACCTGCATACCTGCCCACACAAAGGAAAGATGCCTTTTACGTGGGTCTAGAACCAGTTCCGCTTAATCAGGTGAAACTGAGCACAGATCTTCATAGAAGCACACCAGCTGAAACAAGGAAAAACACATTCTTGTAGTCGTGTTTCTTAGCTCTCTTGAATTAGTTTGATTGCTGTTTATTGTGTTTATAATTTAATTTATTTGTCAAACCGATCTTGGTCTTCTGTGGCTGAGCTTTTAGCTGCCATGTCCCATACATGTATTAGCCCATGTATTCTCACTGCCAAAACACAACCTTGTAGCTCTGATCCTAAGTCTATTACTGTTGATGTGTATTATGAGGTTTTGGCAGAAGGGAAAGAGCAGCCGGTTTCCAAACATGTTTTAATTTGAATATCTTTGGATTAGACAACATTTTGCTTGAGACTGTTAACATTGGTCACTAGCACATCATATTTAAACTTTATGTCTGACCATAACTTCCCTTACTGATGTGTGGCCCAGAATGGAAGGAGCTCTTTTTTGAGTCATGGTTTTCCTCTGTGTGTCTCCCGCATCGTCGTCTCAGGGAGTTTTCTCTGTTTGCGCATTAAGGGTCGGGTTCTGTAAAGCTGTGTAAAAAAGAGAAACACTACACAAACAAAACTGAGCTGAATACCACTATTTACCCAGGGCACTGTGCAGCTTTACTTCAGGCCCATTGTTCTTCTTTATTTACTTTTGGAACCTTGTTATAAAGATAACACATGGTATTGTATCGTGATTTATCGCACCTATCAAAAGCTCATCTATAGTAAACCTGCAGTAAGCTGTAGTTGTACAATCTGCACAATCAGCATTTCCAGTGTGTTTTCTTTTATGTTCCTATTTACTGTATCAGGAGCACCAGAGTACCAGAGTTTGGACCAGCTTGCCTAAGCTTAATTACATAATAAGTGGCACATTATTAGCAATATTAGCATTTTATGTGAAAAATCCAGAAAATGATCTGTTGTTCTGTCTGGCTAGGAATCTATAAAAGCACATATAGGCAAGGTAGCTTACCCTTTACCAGGCTAAGGTGGCACAAATCAAAGTTTTTGGATTAATAGATTCACAAGTGTATTGTCATATGCACAGAGAAACAAATTGGACCATATAATGAAATGCTTACTCTGCAGACTACAAGCTGATACAATATAAATACAAAGAAAACATACTTTACACTGTATAATATGCTATATACTACACAGTCTGTGTGTGTTTATGTCTGATGCTGTACTGTGCCGTGCCAGCCAATTTTTTTAATAATAAGTGTACATGTATCGTACACATAGTGTACATAATGCAGTGTAAATTAATAATAAAGGTCCATATGTAGAAGTGATACTTTGAAATCACCAGTGTATTGTGCAAAAGGTGTGATCTGTGCATTCAGCAGTGTACTCTCTGTAATGTTCTGGTGGTCATTTTAGAGCTGTGTGGACCCAAAAGTCTAATCCTTTCAAATCCACATGTGCCACGTTCTGGAGCAGACAAATCTGGTTCAAAACCATCACGAATGATCACCACAAAGGGATTATATTACAACTTAGAATGCTATTTCGTTACCTTTTTTGCATTTGAGTTAAAAATTCACTAAAATATTCCAAAATGGCCCTGTTTATTACCTGCACATGACCTACACCTCTCTGAAAGGAAAATAGATTAGACATTCATGTGCAAGGCTGTAAATGGTACAGTTTGGGTGATTGGGTTATAAGGCAGATCATCATAACAGCAAAGGCTAAAGAAAGACATTTTAAAATACTGATATCCAGGAAATGTCTGTTTTTGTCATTTTGAATGATGACATTTTTTTTAATTAGTAATAGGTACTAAAATGAATACATTATTTACAAATATGTCCCATTTTCTGGATATTTGAATGTTAAAAGTGTCTGTTAAAAAGCTCCTGCTGTTCTGAATTATTTGTAAAAATGTGAAAATGCCTCTTTACCTATTTTCCATTCTTGTCTATTTCTGTATACTGGCACTTCATGTTTTCTGTTTAATGTATATGTCCCTGATTTGTATTGTAAATAGTGCAAGTGCAAAAAAGAAGTCCGCTATGCACGGTTTGTGTGCCATTGTTCAGCGTTATTGATGCAGTTTATTCATGCAGGTCCAATCAGAAGTTTGGTTCGTTCACATTAATGAGAGATCTGAGTCCCTAACATACAGGTGAAGCTTCATTTTAGAAAGATATGTGCAAAGGAAAGAAAAACACAAAACCTTTATTCTTCATACAGTACTGACTTAAAAACCAGCATGCTTCGGTGACGGATATCTGTGATGGGTTGAGGATTCTCTGACAAAATGGCATCAGTATACACTATTCACTGCTGCATCCATGGTAAGCTAAGTCTTTACTATGTACATTGGAAGACATATGTCAATATGTAGAGAGGCAGTTGACTTTTATCACGCTCATCTGAAATGGACTGATGCTCAGTGGAAACATGTGTGGGGGGTTGTTTATAATGAACATTGAACTCAACCTGGCCTCCAAGAAACTGACTTTATGATAGTGACCTAAAGTTAGTATTGAGATTGATCACTGCAATCAATCAATCAATTTAGCCATAACCCTGCATAAGACCTGCTTTATGATGTTGCTCATACCAAAGATGTACTTGCAGGTGAAAATGTTTTATTTAGTTGTGTGTCGTGGGGTTGTGGGTCGACAGTCCGGCCAGCATGTTTAAAGCTAATCTAGCAATGGAAATGAACTTGATTTTGATGACATCATGAGTAAGCCTAGGCCTTTTATCAGCAACAATCAGTTATTGTTATTTAAAATATAGGACAGTGTTCAGGCACTGCCTACTTCAAACAGGAGAGACAGGTTCTAAGGGTAGGATCTACATTGTTTAAAATTACCTGCCATTTGAAACTCTTCTTTTCATTTGATACAAGTTTGAAGATTTCTGATAAGATTTCTTTTCTTTACTTAAATGAAAGTAAATATTTGTGTTCAGTTCAAGTTTCATTTTGTATAAACTGGATTTAGAATACCGTTACTTTTTACACTGGTTTAGAATAGTTATCCATTAGATAAAAAAGTCTAATCTGTAAAAGTGTTTATTAACCCCTTTAAAATCGGTGCACAGTTTATAAAGATATACTCTAAACAAGAACTCAAAAAACAGTTTCCTCAGTTTTCAACAGGAACCTGAGAGACTGTTTTTTTTGAGTTCTTGTTTAGAGTACGTCTTTATAAACTGTATAAATCAGTGTGATGATCAGTTATTAATCTCAGTGTTACTAAACTCTTCTAAAGCCTGTGTAGACTAATAAATCAGTGTGATGATCAGTTATTAATCTCAGTGTTACTGAGCTCTTCTAAAGCCTGAGTAGACTAATAAATCAGTGTGATGATCAGTTATTAATCTCAGTGTTACTGAGCTCTTCTAAAGCCTGTGTAGACTAATAAATCAGTGTGATGATCAGTTATTAATCTCAGTGTTACTAAACTCTGCTAAAGCCTGTGTAGACTGATAAATCAGTGTGATGATCAGTTATTAACCTCAGTGTTACTAAACTCTGCTAAAGTCTGAGTAGACTGATAAATCAATTTGATGATCAGCTACACACTTCACAGGCTAATTTGCAAGACTGCATTTGTGGTATATAGTGAACTGTTCGCTTAGTTCATGAAAACTGATCTGAGAGTCAAAATAATGTTGACAATTTGGTAACTTAATTAAAGTTAGTGAACTGTTCATAAAACATATTAACAGAAGAATTGCATGAAGAAAGCATTCAAACAGGAACAGCGAAGAACGGTGTGAATAAAAATGACCACAGTAAGCTGGACATTCTAAATATATTCTGATTATAGTGTATAATGTATTCTATTTTGCATTACTTTTAATTTAATACACAGTGTTTTAGTCCGCTTGATTATTAACATTTTTCTAAATAATTTAAATTTGAGTTGGCTACAATATTTGAATTTTTACATGAATGTCTGATTTTTTTTGTATTATTTATGCCCCCCAGCCCTTTTGCTTTAACGACAGCAGGCACTCACACTGTTATGAACAGGCATGGTCCAAATTTGTTTAGATTTGAATATTAATCTAAAAATTTTGCATATTTCTTCTCCATTTTTAATGGCTTCGAAATGAAACCCCATTTAAGACTCTACTCCATCCATTGTTTTACATTTTGATCACATGCTCAACCAGAAAGAAATGAAAACAGAATCCAGTTTAATAAGTAAACAATGTCTGTATTGTGGTTTAGGGTTTGATAATCAAATGTGACAAACACTGTTTATTCATTTCCAATAGTATTCCAATCCAGTGTTAAATAACTGTCAATGAATATTGTATATCAGCCTGCAAACCACTTAGATAACAGCATGGTAAAAGTCCAACAGCTTGAGTTTTAAATAAATAATGGAAGTGTTTAATTACTGTTATTTTACAACATTACATTAAATACATTTTTGTTTCTTTACTGTTATAATTAACATTGTAAAAAATGTACCTCAAATTCACCTAATCTTGCAAAACAGCAAGAACTTTTTTTTGCAAGGTATCAGACGGGGCAAGAGAATCTGCATTTTATCATTGAAGTTATACAAGACTGAGAACCGCATTTCCTTATACCCTTTCTTTCTGTTTAATACATTTTCACTAAACAAGAAAATAGCACCTTTTATGCAATAAACCTGGTTCATGTTAGCATTCATCACACAACTTGTGATTCTGGAGCGCTGACCCTGCCTGTCAAATTTTGATGATGTGACAAAACTGGAAATGTGTAGAGAGGCACTAAACGATAGTCAATAACCTGATGAAAGCCTGAAGCAAATCCCAATAGAAAATAGAACAACCTACAAGGAAGATCAAACAGCTGTAATGCTGTCATTTATGAAAAACGACTAGTAAAACTTGTCTGCAACAGCCCGCCATACATGCTACAGGAAGTAAGCCTCGCCCAATTTCTCGATAGTGATGCCAAAAATAGGCTCACAGCAGATGGCATAGTATGGCTATTAGATTTAAAGTAGTTTTTAAGATCACTATGCTATAAGAGGGGCACTTTGTAAATAGGATATTAGGCTTTTTAGATGGTCTATATTTATGCATGTTTACATTTACATTTAAGGCATTTAACAGGCGCACTTATCCAGAGTGACTTACAACCGTGCTTAGTGTTCGGTTTGAGAATGTTTCCCAGTTGGTATAAGAAGGTTAGAGTCTAAAACTCGCCATGAGCTCAGACACTGGGCCAGTGCTGATACCTACAAAGAACAATACACAGAAGTGCACTACCTGGCAACCCCAACCCAGCACTTATACCTAGAGAGAAGGGAGCCAGGACAGAGAAGAGTCTGGACGCTTGTCTTCCATGCATCTTCAGGGATGGCAGGTCGAGTTGAACTGTGTTTGAAGTTCGAAGGGCTTCAAGGTACAGATCAACTCTTAAGGTAGGGAGGGGCTGGTCCATTCTTGGCTTTGTAGACGAGCATCAGAGATTTAAACTTGATGCGGGCAGCTACAGGAAGCCAGACGAGGGAGCGTAGCAGTGGAGTGACGTGGGTGAACTTCGATCTGCTCCATTCTGGACCAGTTGCAAGCTCTTGATGGCCCATAAACGAAGACCAGCCAGGAGCAAGTTGCAGTGGTCTAGCCTTGAAATGACCAGAGACTGGACAAACAACTGGGTGGCCTCCTTAGACAGTAAGCAACAGTTGGTTCTTATAGTCAGTATGTTGGGTGTTGGAGAAATAGACAGGCATGAAGACCTGAGCAACTACGACAAGGGCCAAATTGTTATGATCAGATGACCAACCACTGACCTAGCTGGAGTATCTTCATAATCGCAAAGCTTGTGAGGTGATCCCAGCAGTGGTCCAAATGGCTATGATGGCTATGCCATCTGGTCTGAACTGGAAGAAGGGTTAATGTAGTACGAGAGAAATATCTTTTAATAATGATTATGGGAGGAAGACGTCACAACACTTCCAATCAAATGTCACAGCCAATCAAAAGGGCTTGCAATGGGCACGCAAGCATCATCCGAGAAAGTGATGGCACTCAGATGCAGTGTGGGAAGAAAACAAGCCGGTAAAGGGCATGTGGTACCCTGGTGTGGTACCCTGACCCCGGCCGGGTGGATATACAATAATGTAGTGAGTGCTGTGTGATTCACTAGTACCGGCATAACACACAGTAACATGCCGTTACCATGTCAGCGTCACTGCAGTGCTGAGGATGATCCACCACTCAAATATACCTTCTCTGTGGTGGCCCTGTGGGGGTCGGGACTGTTTAAGAACTGGGTAAAAGGTAGCTATAACTTGTTCTGTAGTGGTCCTGTGGGTGTCTTGACTATTGAAGACCAGGGTACAAGGGCTAATACTTGCTCTGTGGTGGTTCTGGGGTCGTTACCAATGAAGAAGAACGTAGGTGAGTGGTGGGTTTTGAAACACTGCTTACATGCTTTCATTCCAAAAAAATGGGAGAAACTGTTTTTTCCATGATATAAGCTCTTTAAAGAAATTGCCCAGAGAAGTGCTGCTTGTTTTGTAGGGGGTTGTCTACCCTTCGAGCTGCCTGGGTCAAAAGAATGAGACTCTGGCTATCAATTCCAATACATCTGAATCTACAACGGTCCGGCATGGAGTTGTTTATAATCATACAGCTGATTTGAGACCCATTTGTTCCCGGATCCTTTGACCTTCTCAAAATGGCGCTATTCCCAGCAGACCTCACAGGAAACAAATTTTTAAGAGTCTCTCCTCCTGCCCTTCTTTCCGTTGGCTCCCGCCCCACGTAGCCATCTTGCGTTTCCTGAACAAAAAAGGGGGCGAGAAAGAAAGACAATCAGACAAGAGAGTCGGTCCGGCAGAAAATAGTATGAAAAGGGTTTTTAAAATACGGATGTGACCGTACAATATGATAGGAACAGGAGTCGGCGAAGAGGAATACAGACCGCACCCTTTACTGAGACTGGAAACAGTTAGCTAGCTAGGCAGAGGTGCTAGCTAGCTAACGGACAGTTGGGGAAAAGAAGGATAAAGATAGCTGGCTAACGTTAGCCGGCTAACTAGCCTGCTTGTTTGGATTGCCGTAGCAGGACACAAGGAGTTAGCTAGCCAAGCTAGCAGGCTAGCTGAGAATTCAGCTGCCGCGAAGAGAGGAAATTCGCAGGAAACAGGAAAGAAAGTGTAGCTGGCTAGCGAAATATGGGTCAAACGTTTTTTGTCGGAGACGTTCAGTAAGTTGGACTATTTTGCGACTGCATATGAGAAAAGGTCAGCAGAGTTAGACATTATTCTGTTAACGGTGTTGAGAACAAGCTGCCGTTAGTTATAAAAGTGGATATATAGCTAGCCAGCGCCTTAGCAGAACACAAGGAGTTAGCGTGCTAGCTAGCTGGCTAAGAATTGAGCTGCCGTGAAGGGAGCAGTTAGTACGAAATAGGAGAGGTGTAGTAGGGTAAGTTGGCTAATATGGGGCATATTTTGAACTGAATTATTCCTTTGGTCAGACACGGGACCAAACAGGAAACGCTACGGATATTTTTTGAAAGGAGCCGGAGAAATTTTTAATTCGTTGCAAGAAGAGATCACAGTAAGGCTGCGGTAAGTCCATCTCTGTTTTCCCAGTTTTACTTTTCATTTAAGCTTGTCTGCATGGGAAAGCAGCCCAGCGCAGTCGGACATGGTTTTGCAAAGTGTGCTGTGAAAACTGCAGTTAATTGAGCTATCTAGGTTAAGGAAATTAGTGCCAGTTTCTATAAAAAATCTACATGATTACAGCTTATTTATCACAGTTGTTACCCCGCGGCTTCCTGATAATCGATACGTTTTTATGACCAAGAAATGTCGGAGAGGTCCGGTCCGGATCTGCACGGGTCCATTGTTTAGTTTGGTTCCCTCAGTGTAATGATAAGTAAGCTAGCTGGATTTTTTTCCAGGTCAGCGCAGCATGATTCATCTGGAGATTTTCCCCCCTTATTTTCCATGAATTGCCGCATGCTTGTCGTGTGTCAAGATAGCAGACAGTCTCCTTAGTTTTCCACTTTAAATCAGTTCAGCATTTGTGGGCCGTAAAGGGACAGTGCGCTGGAACCCGGATAGCATTTAATGTTATCCAGCTTTGCTGGCGCTCATCATTGAAATCAACGTGTCACTGTTTGGCTCCATCAGTGTATATGGCGCTTTGAGTTTTCATCAACTTCCCAAAAAGCAGCACTCTTATGGCGGGGTGAAACTATCATTATCAGGTCTTTTTCAGTGTGATAAGATCATGGCGAGACCTCTACAGCTTTCAGGGGCTGCACAAGGGTGGGCAATACTGATTTAATGAAGTCCTGATTTTTCAACATGTCCACACTTTCTGAGCACTGGCAAGAGACTGGAGTCACCAAAGTCCCCAGAACGTGTGTTGCAGTAACATGTATTAAGTTATTTTATAATTTATTACTTTTTAGTTAGTTGTAAATATGTTCCACAAAGGGAACCGTTTAGTCACATAGTAATCCACTGATATCCACACATCAGTCCTTTCTGCTTTTAAAGTAGTTGATTTTATTGTTTTATAAAACCGATCCCTTGATCCATGAATATAGTATGCCATGGAGCACATGATGGTTTGGTTGTCTCTGATTGGCCTCACTCTTCTATGGTACTTCGCAGTATATTGACCCCACTGCCCAGCCCTACTGCGTAGACCACCAGACAAGCATCAGCCTTCCCCTTTTAGGGAAGAAGTCATTTCAGAGGTTCATTTCCTCCTTGCAGCCTTACTGGCATGAAAGGGATGAACATGTGTTGGGTGTGTGTATGTGTGAAAGCAGGCAGCCCTCAAATCCACAGCAAAACTGCATTTGATACACACGTCAGTGTAAAACCCGTGATGGCTGGTATTGAGACTAGGCCAACATCTGACCCAAAAATATGTGGAATATTGACTTTTATGCATGCATTGTAGCTGCCACATGATTTTAATCACATGCAATATGAAGGTGCTGAAATGCAGCCCAGAGTAATGTCAACAAGGTAGCTGGCTGTGCTCTTATCTCACATTTGTAAATAAATCGGTTTGGGTTACGTTGGGATGATCCTGTAAGGGAGGTCTGTCTCTGTGTGTTTGTAGGCGAAGCATTATAAATGAATTCAAATGTAATTTATATTAATGTAAGCTTTAAAGTGGTCCGAGACTTTAAGAGGTCACTGAGTTCATGGAAACGTTTTTTATGGAACAGAAACGATGTGTTGTGTGTTGTGGTATTTTAGTGCAGGGCTGTCTAAAGTTTTGCCTGTGGGGCAAAGTTGGCCCACGGTATGTTTTATTTGGTTTTCCAGGAAGTTACACTCATCCCCTCCCTCAATAAGAGAACCTAATTTTGCACATTATAGAAGATCATTTGCTTGGTTTCCCTCTGAAAGTGTATAAGCTCTGTTTTTAGAAACAGGTATTGCTGAAAGTGACGTTTAAAACTCAGTTTTAAGTGTGTTAACTGAGGGTTGTTTAGTTTCTGGTTGTTGAG